>OX419588.1:2608264-3112516 GCA_948473455.1 Teleiodes luculella
GCCATTACAGTCAATCTTGATAAAATTGTAGGTAATCTGTAGGTACATATAAAACAAAGTCGTGTTATTTACAATATTTTGTAACTCGGAAACGGCTGCACGAGCTGTCTTTGATTCAATTAAGTACCTATCTGTGAATCGGATTCTAATTGGTCAGTTTCGTGGATTTGTCATCGTCCCTAATCCTAACTCGTCAGACAAGTAAAATGTAAATAAAGTAATTATCACTACATAGTATAAAACAAAGTCGCTTTCTCCGTCCCTATGTCCCTATGTATGCTTAAATCTTTAAAACTACGCAACGGATTTTGATGCGGTTTTTTTAATAGATAGAGTGATTCAAGAGGAAGGTTTATATGTATAATACATGCACAATATGCTTAAGAATAACACACAATAACCATTTTCCCGTGCGGAGCCGGGGCGGGTCGCTTAGTCTATAATAAAAGTAAGTTATATTTAAAAAAGTTATAAGCATAAAAAAACCCAAGCCATTAAATATCTGGGGTGTAGTCAAAACTGAAAATAACAATATCTTTTACTTGCTTCTCTGAACGAAACTGTTTCTTAAGTTTGTATTATATGTGTATTTTTACTGTCCCTTTCTGTGGAATATATAGTTTTTTTATGTTACCAACCGTGTTTAATTTATAAAAATAAATAATGCTATTATCTGCAAAGGTAAGACTTTCTGTCCGAAAAAGTGACAAAATCATATCCACCCTACAATTTTTTCTCATATAAAAAATTGAAAACCGATTTTCTCTTAAAGTATGCAATTTAGAAGAACGGATTATTTATAATCTTTTAGTTTAAATTTTCTAAAAGAACGTATTCTAATTAGTGGTGATCTATGAGGGTGAGCCTAGTCGATAAAGCCGAAAATATTGGGCTCTCAGTTCAGACGTTTTGGTAAATTTCAATTATTTTCGATCGTCATTTACTTTTAAACAATTAACTTTTGTGTCATTATTTATCTTTTAGGAATTCACATAGGTGTCTAAATATAACATATTGAAGTCATATTTATGTATTTCTTTATATAAATTAATGTTTTGCAAGTCAAATATTGGGCCCTCAGTCCAGACATATCTGGATTGAGGGCCCAAGATAAATCGTAATATTAATATGTAAATCATATTATACAAATTTAAGAATTTATATACATATTTTAGAAATTCTTAACTAAATGCTGAAATAAAAATTATAAACCCAGAGGTTGTACTTTTTGAGATTTGAACTATGCCATTTTAGCCGAGCATCTGGATTGAGAGCCAAGCTATTTAATCACCACAGTTCCAATTTATGTTAAGAAATTCGTGACCCTGTGCTTCATGTTTTTACTATTCTTTATTAAATCCCCTATAAATCTCAAATCGTTTTGTAAACTTTTAAAAAATGGGCCCTCAATCTAGATGCACACGGCAGAGACTACTTCCTTCCACTTGCTACGATCCAAACACACTTCTTTCGCTTCATTCACATTCATTAATCTCCTCATCCATGCTCGTCGTTTTAGAGTACTCTTGACCCGACCTTTTGTCAGAACGTCCCCGATTTGATTTTGAAATGTTCGTCTTGGTCTTCCCCTTCTAACGCTTCCTTCCACTCTCGCCTTATAAATCTGTTTAGTCAATCTCTCTTGACCAAACCAATTTAGCATCCCTTTCTCAATTCTCGTCACAACATCTTCTTTTACTCCACATTTTTCCCATATCTTACTGTTCCTAATCCTTCTGTAACGTAAGAAGAAGGCTTTACCATTCGCTCCAAAGGCTTTATAGTAAGATAAGCACTAATGAGTTGCGAACTATCATATAAATGTATCCACTCATATACCAGGAGCTTGTATGCCATGAGAGTTATTACAATTTAATAATAGAGTTATTTAAGCCATTCGAGTTGTATGAAGCGGTATATAAAACAGTTTGAAAGGATTAATCTGCTTTCCCATTTATTCGGATAGAGGCAGCGACGTGTTTGGAATCATAAACGGAGCATCATCCGCACAATACTCTTGTTGGCGTGTGTCCATTGTGGTACGTCTAAATCTAATGAAGCTTTGCTGCGGTTACCCAATATTTTTTTTTATATTGTGTCTACACTCCTCTATCTCGATCTAAAGGTTGACATAATATCCACGATTAGTAATAAAATTAGGGATCGCAGTTGTTGTTAGTTACACAGGTGAACCCTGATGCCCTTTAAGTATCTTTTAGTAGGTAGTAAGTAGTAGGTACGAGACGAAACCTACATTTACTCCTTTTTTCAAGAGAACAAGCACATTATGAATGACGACTTAATTAGATATTAATAGACCAAAAATCCAAAACACATAAAAATAAAGAGTCCGATACTGAAACTCGGAAAATACATAATAAACAGAAAACTACATAAGAAATGGTGTCGTCTCTTTGATGGTATAAGTGATTTGATTATTTAGTGTTCAAATATCCCTGACTAGTTCTTGCTACGGCGTAGCAATCGTAGCACCTTCGTAGCACTTACAAAATATCACGTAGCAAAACCTATCAACTATTGGATACGATATGTTATGCTATTAGTACCGTCTGCAAGTGCGAACACGCACCGGTTTATGAAACGAGATCCTCAGTTGCGCAAGCGACTCGCGTGGGAAAACGGCACGTTCCTAGCCGTACGCAGACGCGCATCTGTATGCGGTGCGCAAAAAATTCGCGCGCTCGGAACACACTTCCGAGTTATGTAGGTCTTACGCATTGTCGCATCTTCCTGCGTTAGTATTGGTACCTAATATTGTTTTGGTTTTGTAGATTAATTTTCTTTGCTTTTTTTTAGTTTTTCATATTTTTAACTAGCGACCCGCCCCGTCTCCGCACGGGAAAATGGTTATTGTGGGTTATCCTTCAGTATATTATGCATGTATTATACATATAAACCTTCCTCTTGAATCACTCTATCTATTAAAAAAAAACCGCATCAAATCCGTTGCGTAGTTTTAAAGATTTAAGCGTACAAAGGGAGGGACATAGGGACATAGGGACAGAGAAAGCGTATTTATACTATGTAGTGATAAAATGTAGCATGGTGCACGTGGTAAAAGGGACGCTCTGAAAAACAGCACTGCTTCAGATTATGTTCTGGAACAGTATTTAAGCTGAGAGTAGCCCTATTGCCACAATATCTTTATTGATTTATTTTGTATTTTTTTTATTGTTTGTGTATTATTGTGGCAATAAACGTTCTATCTATCTATCTAGTACGAATGTATTCTGTACTTTCTTAGCGTGTGAGTTTCGAGTTTAACCTACCTCACAAACCCTGGTGTCGGAATTATTAAGCCGCCTTTAGCTTCCGACATGACTGCTATAACATCCGTAGGTAGCAGCCGGGACCAATGGCTTACGAAGCACGGGATCGTCGTTCTTTTCGGTCAATCAGGCGACTCAATGTCTTAACCTAACTGGGGATAGTCACACAAAGTGTTTTTGTTCAACAAGTAACCGCCCAAATCCCCAGCGAAATTCGAACCCGGAACCTCCGTAACGTCAGACGACTTTTTGACCGCTTGACCACGGAAGCTGTAATGTATTACAGTTACGTTACAGTATTACACTCTCTAAATAATATAATTTACAGTGTCCAAAAAGAGCAGAAATTAAAAAGTAGCAACACCGTAGTGTCGTTTCATTTTCACTATAATATTAGGTACTTAGATGGAAAGGGACGACATATAGTGTTGCTATTTTTGATTTCTACTCTTTTTGGACGGACTGTAAATAATACGAGAGTTTCCAATTTTGTCCTTATAAAAGTGCATGCGTTATGCGATGAGTGTTCAGCCAATAATGCTCAATGGCCGGATGGAAGCAGCGTGCCTTCAATGGACGGCTGTTCCGTCGTCCTTCGCGCATTAAGCAGCTATTCAAGCCCAATTAGCAAAGGATGAGCCCATTAGCCTCAGCTTATACAGGGTGTTATTTCCTTAGCAAACACTAGAAGGACTGCTTTCTAGGTAATAAAATGATACGTACAGTGTGTCAAAAACGTCTTAACCATGAAGGAAAAAAAAATTCCAAGCCCATAAAATTGGGCGCGTAAATTTTTTTCTTCCTTCATGGTCTTAACGCTCAGATTGACAGACAGCATGATATAAAAGGATAGTATTTAATCGTACCTCAAATTATTCTCTTGTTCCACCTAATTTTTCTTCACAAAATTATACTCTTGTTGCACCTAAAATACTAATTGTGCACCAAAACATGCAAACTTGAGACTTCTTGAGTTATCAACTTTGAATAATTCAAAACTACGGCGGTCGCCGGCCGCTGCCGCGGCACGCTCGCTCCGCTCGCTCGGCTCCCTCCGCTCTGTTATTGACATCAGCCTAACTCAAACCTAACCTAACCAACCTATTTGATTCTGGGTAGATTTGTTTTTTTATTAACCGAAGCGGGGGGACGGGGGGGTTCACGCCCTTGGATATTTGGTGCAAGATTAGTATTTTAGTGCACGAATAATATATTTGTTGTAAGATTCGATTTTTTGGTTAACAGAAAATTATATTCCGATATAAAATAGCAACACCGTAAAGGAAGTTGCGCCTCTATTAATTTCACGGCTTTTTTAATTGTAAGCAATAAGCATGTCGTAACATTGATAATAAGAACAATATTTTCTAGTTACTCGGGACACATAGATTACGTAGCTAGTATGTGGATTTAGATTTATTGGCCTACAGAAGTATGAATGTCGTTTCTGTGACGTATGCTATTGCCACAGAAAATAATAGTACTACTCGTACGTGTACCGAATTTCAACTCGATCGGTCCAGTAGTTTCGGAGGAAATAGGCGTTGAGTCCGGGACGGACAGACAACCGAGTCACAGAAGATAATAATAGTCTATTGCGTGCGTGTGGTGTGGTATCCTTGATTTAGTGTGCATCACAGAACAAAACAGAACGTTACCAAAATTAATAGTTTACAAAACTCTAGAAAGACACGCTTAAGATGCTTACTTGAAGAGTTTCACTATCTAACTTTGGGATCCTTCATCAGACCCTTGTTAAGTGGTCACCTCACTTCGCCAATATAAAGGTCTTATTTAAATTAGACAAATCAAATGAGCCCAAATTCGGTAGGCTTACTAGCAGCCGTTGAAGAGTTCCACTATCCACCTTCCGGCTCCAGCATCAGATCAGCTTGTTTGTGTCAAATTATTGTGTTGTCATCGGAATTACGTATACATTCCAAACATTACGCTACGACCCTTGGAAGATGGTTAAATTAGTTATCTTAGATTCTATTACATACAAAGTTACAAGTGGACCTAATAAAAGCGTGTTAAAAAGTTTTTTTAGGTATTTACTCACAACTGTTGACTATGTATGTCCCTTCCCTTTTACTACGCCGTCCATAAATCTATAGTAAAATGAAACTAATGACAATTTTAAGGATTCCATTTATTAATGTTACCTCAATACAAGTCACATGTATCCAATAAATTATTAAATTTAATTAAACACATCTAGCACTAGGTAAAGACAATACACTAACGTGTCCAAATTACCACAGATTATTCAGCTATTATATTTATAATTTTAATATGTAATATTTTTTAAATAATTCCATAATGATTTAGTATAAAATAAACATTCACATAGAATCTGATGATACTTTAGACACATACATAATATCGTATAATAGTCAAGATCTTTATTGTTATTTCTTCAGTGTAACTTTTATTTTAAATCAATAAATATTTGATGACACAATATGAACAATTTTACCAGCACAGGAAAGATTAAGTAACATTGTATATTCGGGACTAGATTTAAACCAAGCAATTAAAATGGCGTCCATAAAAAAGTGTTAACAATGATTATAAGACTCCATAGAGCGTCGTCGGTGGTCAAGTGGCTAAGGTCGTTGACTTCCATTCCGGCGTTCGTGGGTTCGAACTTCGGCACTTACCAATGTTGTCGATTTTAGAATTCATATGCGTTATTCGACGCTCTTACGGTGAAGAAAAACATCGTGAGGAAACCTGCACACACTTGCAAAGTAATTCAAGGGTTGTGTGTGAAGTTGACCAAACCGCACTGGCCTATTCACCCTGATTTCAGGGTAGACTCAAGCCCCTCGGTGGGGATATTTATGACCTGTTAGCGCAGAAGGCGGTTAGAAACTAGTTTTTATTATATCTTTGATTGCGGATTAGCCGTATATACAAGTTTTGTATGTTTGTATAATTATTTGGGGAAAGTATTTAACGGCCCCGTAGCATAGTTGGTCTTCGAAGCACAGGGTCTTGTGTTTGCCTTGTGTCTGACTCTAGATGTTGTCTGTTTATATATGTATGTTTATCAGCTCCCTGACACCCCATGTTCTAAGCAAACAAGGTCTAACTATTAGACCACGTGACTGACACAAGCCTACGTAATTTTGCGCTGTGTAGGTACGTACATCCTTGTCTATTACACGCATTCGACAAGGATGAACAGACAAAATGACAACCATGCAAAAAAAAAAGATGACACCCATAGTACAGGCTCTGCCTAGTTTGTGGTCAGGTGGCCGTGGGTTACCTCGTATTATTATTTTTATTTATACCTCCTACTACTTAGCGAGTCGGTTTCGATCATAATCATTTTTAAGAAGTAGCTTATTAAAAATTACTTGACTGTTTTTATTGGACTTATCCGCTTTATATTGCTAGATTTCAGAACCAGTCCCCGCAAGTATTGTTATGTATTTGTTTTATTTTATAATAATAATTTTCTAAACATCAAACTATACACTTAACACATTCGATTTGATAATTATCTTAATATTTAAACATCAATACTTTTAATACTAACACGACAATATTTTAATTAAATATTTCAAAGCATCAGTAATAAGAACTGGAAATGCGAAAGAAGAAATGTTTGTATAGTGTAATAGGATAATAACTTAAACATGAATCAGGCAATTTTAAACTTCTTCAAAACATTTTTCTACAAAATTTCTTTACCTCGGTAATTCTGTCAATTGAATTACCCCGTTTTGACGAAATTTAAAATTATTTCGGAACCCTGTAAGTAAAATTGTTGGTTAAGGATTATAATATTTAAGAATTATATTCTCCAGCTCATGAATAAGTTCTAGATGTATTTTCAGTTCATTTTACTCACAGTTCGAAATGCAACGACACATCAACCCCTAACAGCAGGTAAACTTGGTTTAAATTTAACCTTTTAGTCCTATGGCAAATAAACCATCGTGATCTGATCTGGATTACAAATAACTGTCTTGGTCCTTATGTACAAATAGTAAATTAGAAATATATGATATATAAATAGTTTGTTAGATTTTTTTGTTTGTTGTTTTCGATGGAAAGAAGACCATGACACTAGGTCAGGAAAACGCAAGGCCAAATATGATATTTAAATAGTTCTATCAACCAAAGAAGCAACAACCGTCTAATTATTTGATACGCACAAGACAAATATTAATTCCTTTGGACTGTAAAACTAGTCATTTAGGTGTAGGCACACCCCTCTATTATAACATGCCCGGTCCACGCGTGACAGACAATTTTGTCGTGCGTATTCTCTTATCCTATTGGAGGATATTTCAATATGGTGGGTTTTTTGACAGTTAAATGTGCGACAAACTTTTGTCATAGCACTGCATGTTACGGGGGCTGGTGTAGGTAGGTACGGCGAAACGACTATTTAGTCACATATTTCTAATTTACCAACATTTTGGGGCTAAAATGTTCAAATTAGTATACAGCAGCATACAACTCTATTTACTAGCCTTAATTAATACTACCCGAAGATTTTTTTAGTCATACTTTAACCTAAATAGGTACTTTATAGACCTAGAGGTCAAATCTATACAGAAGCGAATAATAAAAGAATAGCTATAAATAGGGTTATCTAACGTTAAGATACCTGGTTTATATTCCTTTATTATTCACTAAACTTCCTGATAGTTTAATAAAATCTTTTTTCACATTTTTACGAAACAATCCATACTCGTAACATTTACTCGATAAATAACGCGATAATCATTCACAAAAACTATACGAGCTAGCGAACGAGCAAAAACTAAAAATAAGTGCAAAAAATAATCAACATGAGATACACAACGTAGTTAGAATCACAACATAATCACCAAACTTAACAAAATCCTACAACTTTACAAGGAAAGCAGTTATAATAAACAAAATTACTCGTGACGTAATCCAAGCTTTTTGATAAGCTAAAATATTTATATGATATATAAAAAAAAAAAACAATATTACCGAGACAAAATTATGTTTTTTATAAAAATGACAAACCTATTTTTGCATTTGTTTTCCTTTTCCTGCGGGAAAATCTAAACTAACACGAACAGTGTTTACTTTTAAATTCGGAAATGATTGATGTTTTGAAAAATGTTTAAAAGACAAACTAAGGTTTAAATATACTTTTTTCTGAGAAAAAAAAGCTATTAATATCCGTTGATTCCGTGTACATTTGCAGTGAATTAGGAACTAAAATATTATAAAGAAACTAAAGAATTTTCAATACCTACAATATGTAATTTTTTCCCAATAGGAGGTAGTCCAACAAGAACTTTATTTTTTTATCACCAAATCTTAATTTAGTTTGAATTTATTTGTCAAACAAGGGGTAAAAACATTCAAAAATATTTAGCACATAAACAGTCAACCGTTATTCAGTCTAAAGATCGAAAAAAATGCACAATTCCATCTAAGCGACATAGAAGCATTGTTTTCGCTCACGCGTGACATATATAAGAGATTTAGTGACAGCGCTAGGCGGGATAAATGCAAACTTAGTACGATACAATTAAGACTGAAGCACACCGGGTGCCTAAGTATAGATGTAAAAATTCCGTTGACTACCGGTAGTTAACCAAATTTTTGGTCAGTATTGCCACCTTGTAGATAGAGCTAGATTATATCTAATAAATGTTCCGTTACGTACCTTGTTTGTGTTTGCCTTATCTCTTTGTTGCCAAATAGCAAAATAAAAAGAAATGATACATATCGTTTATCTATGTGACAATGTTACCCGCGAGCGAAAGAACCTAAAACATTGCGATGACATGACAGTACAAGTTATCTGATGTGATATAATCTCACCCACAAAAAAAATAAAATGGATACGTGAGTGAGCAAGAATTATATCAATCACACATGATAAAATACATAGTATAAAGCCATGTTGTGACATAAATTATATTTTCAATGTTTACGATAAGTATTATAATTTAGCAATAAAATTCAACTAAGATTAAATACCCTTCACTTTTTATTGTTAATAATGACCCATAACCGAGTAACTTATACTAGGAATTCGAGTTTTTTAATTATTATTATCATACAGGTGTATTCAAATTTTAAAATTTATTTCACGAGTAAAGCCTGACCAAAGAAATAAAAAACCTGCTCTGAGGGCGCCACGTGTATATTTTTACGACTGGCAAAAATTTCTCTTATAAAATTAGTTCTATTAAAATTCTGCAATATGGCGAAGTTTTTTATTTCTCTGGTCGGGTTTTACTTGGTATGAAACTGGGACAAGAGAACTGAACTTCTCATGCCACAAAATATTATTCTTGCTTTGAGGTCAGTTATTTAGTTTTAAATATTTCAACATTGTTTACACCCGGTATTTTCTAAATTATTATTTTTATTTTATAGTAAGGTACTGACGGATTTTATTTATGATTTTCAATTTTTTCGTCTTAGTATGACATAATTTATAATATTTTAAATTTTACCATCACTTTCAAAGTATTCTAAATATTTGTTATATTCTTAAAAGTTGAAAATATTCATACAACTCGGAAATATTTCTATACAACGAAACATTTATCTAAAATCGGTAAGCTAAAAACGCAAAGGTATTTCACAGGAAATGTGATATAGCTTCGTAAAACCCGTATTATTACATTCATATCGTGTTCAAATTTGCTATTAACATCTAAATTAAATCTAACTATAATTTTTATTTTTTTTATTTTTCAGTTTTTTCTACACCGTTTCAGAATGCATACTTTAATAACTATTTTAAGAATTGCATGATTTTTTGCATCGTTCTTCTTTGGTTTGTATTTTTTTCTTCTGATGAGCATGTGAAAATGGAAAAGCTAGCTCAAAAGTGAACTAATGAAGATTTTGTAATTTTGTTTTATAATTTAAACCCACCAGATATTACAATTTACAGAATATTACTTATTTGACGTGACAACGTCTTATAAGTTATAACTCGATGGAGCCGGCTGCACGCACGAAAAAACATGACGCAATGCGGCGTTACCGCGCGGCTGAGGCGATCCATTTAAGGCTTGAAGTGCAAGCGAGAGCGCGGAACGAGCGTCAAAGAGGCACAATCGTTGTCACGTTCAATTATCGTCAGTAAACCGACTTTACAGACAACCGCTTTTTACTTTTTTTACATACTAAATTTTCAGAGAAATAATGGACAACTAAGCAATATAATTTCACAATTTGCAATGTTAGCAAAAGAATCAACAATTCAGACTAGAATCAAAATTCGTCCCTTCTGGGGTACAGCGCAGATATGTCAATTTCATATATGATTCTCATACTGTACGATTTCAGATCTTAAGCGCGTAGAGTTCGCGCCACCACTCAAGTCCCGCAGCCGCGGCGTTGCAATCGCACAACGCACCGAAAATTAACACTTATCACCTTCAACATAGGGAGCTGTCATTTAAGTTCTCACGTTTTTCCGCGGGACTCGAGTGGTGGCGCGGACTCTAGTAACTTTTTAATTTTTTTGTTATATGATTGTTTTTTCCCGGCTTTTTTAATACATAAAATACTATATCCTATGTTCAACTAGTAGCATACACAGGGGTAATTTTGAACATATTGGGGTGATATTAAACCATTATTTTTGCTACAAACGCCGGTTGGATTTATTTTTACAGTATGAGAATGTCTAACGATTCCAACCATTGTAATGGGACAAAATGAACGTAACTTGACATCGTATTATGGTATTTTGACAATCATATTCATTCAAATCAGGTTCACACTTTAAAAATACGCGTTCACTTTACCATAAAATCACTATAAATTATATACTTTAATAGGACACAAACTAACGCGGGGTACCTTCGTTTTTATATTAAGCTTTTAAATTTTACTAACATAAATTATTTTTTCAATTTTTTGTATCACATTCAATTTCTTTTTGTATTTTTTGTAAAGTCCCAAATAAAAACACCGTCACATAAATTAAAATTGAATTCGACAACATGTACGATATCCGAAAAACATTAATGTCCGAAATATTTTTTTATTTGTTTTTCTAATCACCCCTGTGACAATATTACCCCACTTTACTGTAAAAACATATAACGTATCCATCGCATTTGTATTTTAAAGTGTGATCGGAGATGTCATCATTCTACCATTAATTTTGCCTGCGGTTAGTATGAAGTGAATTTAGGGTACCAAATTAAGTATGTTTCGGTTTTCAAGGGACTCTTTGAGGGCGTAGAATAGCTGCAACTGTTGTTCTGGTTTTAGGTTGTACACCTGCAAAGAAAAGCAAGTCATGATTACTTTATAATTTTTTAGGAGTTCCTATAATAGGGATGATGAGTGATGAGGATGACTGTATAAAAAAATTTTTTAAAGGAGCACTGTATTGTTTATGGCTCGTGTGGTATGTGGATGTATTAGGAGTGTATATCGTCACCCGTGCGAGAAAACCTCTTAAATGCTTTCAAAAAATCTTTTACAATGCATGTGCTCGAAAAGAGCGTTTTTCTAAGCAGCCAAACAGTGCGGAAAGTAGCACTTTTCCGCACTAGTGCTTTTTACTTTTCAGTTTTTTTTTAATTTTTGCTCAGCCTGTCATTCAGCCAGTCAACCTAACATTTCAGTAGGTATTTGAGATATTTTTATAACCAATTGTTACTAATATAAAGGGAACAATAAAAATAACAATTCAATAAACGCGTTTATAATTAGTATAATTACTTTAGAAATTGATTTTTATTGATAAATTACGTTCAAATATTAATTAAAAATTTGCGTGGCTGAATAAATTTTACTCATTGCCTTATTGCGATTCGACAGCTTTGCACATGCGCAGTAGATGTTTTTTTCAGCGCGAATGTGTTTTGTTTATGAAGCCCGTCATTTATACGCCTTTTTAATATAACTGTTTTTTTTTCTTGCACAATGCATTGTAAAATGTTGTATGATACACGTGCGAAAGATGATTTCCGACTCGTGTCGGCTTATACACTCATCGGAAATCACATACTTTCCGCACTAGTGTCATAAATAACTATTACAGGAGACACAAAAAAAGAGATAGGTAAATAATAATGCTGTAGTTTTTTAGTTACTATATGATTATCTTTAGAGCTTTAAAACAAATGCGTAAATTTTATAGTGCAAATAGGTAAATAATAATTCTGTAGTTTTTTAGTTACTATATGATTATCTTTATAGCTTTAAAACAAATGCGTAAATTTTATAGTGCAAATATTGCGCGTTCTTTTGTCCAATTTGTAAAAAAAGGAATTTTACAAGAGCTGTCCTTTTCGAGGTGTGTGTGTGTGTGTGTGTGTGTGTGTGTGTGTCACCTGCTGCAGCAGCTTCTGCGGCGTGGCGGTGCGGATGAAGGAGGTGATGTAGACGTTGACGAAGGTGGCCATGAGGAACTGGCAGTCGAACCGGTCCATGATGTGTGTGTGTGTGTGTGTGTGTGTGTGTGTGTGTGTGTTACCTGCTGCAGCAGCTTCTGCGGCGTGGCGGTGCGGATGAAGGAGGTGATGTAGACGTTGACGAAGGTGGCCATGAGGAACTGGCAGTCGAACCGGTCCATGATGTGTGTGTGTGTGTGTGTGTGTGTGTGTGTGTGTGTGTGTTACCTGCTGCAGCAGCTTCTGCGGCGTGGCGGTGCGGATGAAGGAGGTGATGTAGACGTTGACGAAGGTGGCCATGAGGAACTGGCAGTCGAACCGGTCCATGATGTATGTGTGTGTGTGTGTGTGTGTGTGTGTGTTACCTGCTGCAGCAGCTTCTGCGGCGTGGCGGTGCGGATGAAGGAGGTGATGTAGACGTTGACGAAGGTGGCCATGAGGAACTGGCAGTCGAACCGGTCCATGATGTATGTGTGTGTGTGTGTGTGTGTGTGTGTTACCTGCTGCAGCAGCTTCTGCGGCGTGGCGGTGCGGATGAAGGAGGTGATGTAGACGTTGACGAAGGTGGCCATGAGGAACTGGCAGTCGAACCGGTCCATGATGTATGTGTGTGTGTGTGTGTGTGTGTGTGTGTGTCACCTGCTGCAGCAGCTTCTGCGGCGTGGCGGTGCGGATGAAGGAGGTGATGTAGACGTTGACGAAGGTGGCCATGAGGAACTGGCAGTCGAACCGGTCCATGATGTATGTGTGTGTGTGTGTGTGTGTGTGTGTGTCACCTGCTGCAGCAGCTTCTGCGGCGTGGCGGTGCGGATGAAGGAGGTGATGTAGACGTTGACGAAGGTGGCCATGAGGAACTGGCAGTCGAACCGGTCCATGATGTGTGTGTGTGTGTGTGTGTGTGTGTGTGTCACCTGCTGCAGCAGCTTCTGCGGCGTGGCGGTGCGGATGAAGGAGGTGATGTAGACGTTGACGAAGGTGGCCATGAGGAACTGGCAGTCGAACCGGTCCATGATGTGTGTGTGTGTGTGTGTGTGTGTGTGTCACCTGCTGCAGCAGCTTCTGCGGCGTGGCGGTGCGGATGAAGGAGGTGATGTAGACGTTGACGAAGGTGGCCATGAGGAACTGGCAGTCGAACCGGTCCATGATGTGTGTGTGTGTGTGTGTGTGTGTGTGTGTGTGTGTCACCTGCTGCAGCAGCTTCTGCGGCGTGGCGGTGCGGATGAAGGAGGTGATGTAGACGTTGACGAAGGTGGCCATGAGGAACTGGCAGTCGAACCGGTCCATGATGTATGTGTGTGTGTGTGTGTGTGTGTGTGTTACCTGCTGCAGCAGCTTCTGCGGCGTGGCGGTGCGGATGAAGGAGGTGATGTAGACGTTGACGAAGGTGGCCATGAGGAACTGGCAGTCGAACCGGTCCATGATGTATGTGTGTGTGTGTGTGTGTGTGTGTGTGTGTGTGTTACCTGCTGCAGCAGCTTCTGCGGCGTGGCGGTGCGGATGAAGGAGGTGATGTAGACGTTGACGAAGGTGGCCATGAGGAACTGGCAGTCGAACCGGTCCATGATGTGTGTGTGTGTGTGTGTGTCACCTGCTGCAGCAGCTTCTGCGGCGTGGCGGTGCGGATGAAGGAGGTGATGTAGACGTTGACGAAGGTGGCCAGTCGAACCGGTCCATGATGTGTGTGTGTGTGTGTGTGTGTGTCACCTGCTGCAGCAGCTTCTGCGGCGTGGCGGTGCGGATGAAGGAGGTGATGTAGACGTTGACGAAGGTGGCCATGAGGAACTGGCAGTCGAACCGGTCCATGATGTATGTGTGTGTGTGTGTGTGTGTGTGTGTCACCTGCTGCAGCAGCTTCTGCGGCGTGGCGGTGCGGATGAAGGAGGTGATGTAGACGTTGACGAAGGTGGCCAGTCGAACCGGTCCATGATGTGTGTGTGTGTGTGTGTGTGTGTCACCTGCTGCAGCAGCTTCTGCGGCGTGGCGGTGCGGATGAAGGAGGTGATGTAGACGTTGACGAAGGTGGCCATGAGGAACTGGCAGTCGAACCGGTCCATGATGTGTGTGTGTGTGTGTGTGTGTGTGTGTGTGTGTGTGTGTGTCACCTGCTGCAGCAGCTTCTGCGGCGTGGCGGTGCGGATGAAGGAGGTGATGTAGACGTTGACGAAGGTGGCCATGAGGAACTGGCAGTCGAACCGGTCCATGATGTGTGTGTGTGTGTGTGTGTGTGTGTGTGTGTGTGTGTGTGTGTCACCTGCTGCAGCAGCTTCTGCGGCGTGGCGGTGCGGATGAAGGAGGTGATGTAGACGTTGACGAAGGTGGCCATGAGGAACTGGCAGTCGAACCGGTCCATGATGTATGTGTGTGTGTGTGTGTGTCACCTGCTGCAGCAGCTTCTGCGGCGTGGCGGTGCGGATGAAGGAGGTGATGTAGACGTTGACGAAGGTGGCCAGTCGAACCGGTCCATGATGTGTGTGTGTGTGTGTGTGTGTGTGTGTCACCTGCTGCAGCAGCTTCTGCGGCGTGGCGGTGCGGATGAAGGAGGTGATGTAGACGTTGACGAAGGTGGCCATGAGGAACTGGCAGTCGAACCGGTCCATGATGTGTGTGTGTGTGTGTGTGTGTGTGTGTGTGTGTGTGTGTGTGTCACCTGCTGCAGCAGCTTCTGCGGCGTGGCGGTGCGGATGAAGGAGGTGATGTAGACGTTGACGAAGGTGGCCATGAGGAACTGGCAGTCGAACCGGTCCATGATGTGTGTGTGTGTGTGTGTGTGTGTGTGTGTGTGTGTGTGTGTCACCTGCTGCAGCAGCTTCTGCGGCGTGGCGGTGCGGATGAAGGAGGTGATGTAGACGTTGACGAAGGTGGCCATGAGGAACTGGCAGTCGAACCGGTCCATGATGCCGCCGTGGCCCGGGATCACGTCGCCGAAGTCCTGCAATCACAACACACATTTAGGCAAGAAAGGGACCTCAAGGAAAAATAATATATTTCGAGAGAATAAAGAGTTTCGCTACAAAATGTTTCTTAAATAAAAATAAAATATAAAAATGGCTGCGGCTTATTTCGGCTGAGATGATGATGATGATAAAAAAATATGTTATTGACTTAAGGGGCTAAGGGACCCCTATGCTAAGTGGCGCCGCCGTCTGTTAAAAAATAATAACTCGCGAAGTATACATTTTTTATAAAATCCGGTAGGTCATTTTCAAGTTGGCGTGCTATAGTATATATAGCGGCCATAAACTGTATTTATTATAGTCCGCTGTAGTTACAGATAGAAAATTTACTAAAAACGGCCACTTTTGGCAAATTTTCTATCTGTAACTTCATCGAACTCAAACTAACAGAGTTGATGGCTTCTATATATCCTAAAACACCAAATCTTTAAAATGACCTACCGGATTTTTGAAAAACTGTTTACTCATAGAGTAATTATTTTTTAATGGATGGCGGCGCCACTTAGCATAGGGGAGCCCCTTAAATGAAAAAAAAATATAAATATGGCTGCGGCTTATTTCGGCTGAGATGATGATGATGATAAAAAAAATATGTAACTGACTTAACAAAGTGACGTAAATATCCTAAAGTTAAAAATAAATACTTTGAACATTGAGTAAATCGCGTTTAAAGTTTCCGAGTTGATACGAGTTTTCCCTTGAAAAATCATATAAAAACTATGTTATCTAAAAAAAATTGAAATCATTATTATAAATAGCGTGTTTCACATATTTCGCCTGACTGATGCATACGAGTTGAGAATAAATTAATTAAATAGTATCATGTTACAGAGTGGAAGTCTACTTTACAACGAAAGATGATGACGCTGATATTAATTCTTTAAGTCTAACCTTGATCTTAAACGCTCGCTTGAAGCCAGACGCGAAGAATCCTCCGAACGGACCAATCACCGAGCTGAAGATGCTGAGAGCCAGCGAGTGGATCATAAACGGATACATGTTTAGCTTCTCCATACCAAACTGTAAACAAATGTCATGTCTTAGAAAAATAATACAATTTAAAAGTTCTGTCGCATGAGATTTAGAATTAAAAGCCTCTGAGGACTGTATAATTCACCACTTTTATAACAATGACTCACCACTATCATGGAAATAATTAACTTTCGTCGTGACTCAATAAGTCGCCACTTTCACGCCAATAACAATCCACTTTTATGGCAATAACTCACCACTTTAATGCCCCAATAACTAACCACATTCACGCCAATAACACAACACTTTTATGGCAATAACTCACCCTTTTATGGCAATAACACACCACTTTTATGACAATAACTCGCCACTTTTATGGCAATAACTCGCCACTTTCATGACAATAACTCACCACTTTAATGCCTCAATAACGAACCACTTTCATGACAATAACTCACCACTTTCATGCCTCAATAATAAGTTATTTAGGTGGTAAGCCACCTTCATGGCAATAACTCACCACTTTAATGCCTCAATAACTAACCACTTTCATGACAATAACTCACCACTTTAATGCCTCAATAACTCACCACTTTCATGCTTCAATAACTCACCACTTTAATGCCTAAATAACTCACCACTTTCATGACAATAACTCACCACTTGCATGTCAATAACTCACCACTTTCATGAGAGGCTGAAGGAACTGCGGCGGGGTGTACTCGTGCAGGCGAAACAGTAGTGACGGCTCGCAGTCCATCGTCATGCGGCCCAGAGACTCCGAGTACTCGATAGGGCACACCAGATACGGGTATTGAGACATCCAGTACGACATCTGAAATCAAATGTTTATATTTAAAATTAAACGATATCCGTTAGCGCAATTTACTACCCCCCCAGCCTCAAAATCTTTCTCTTTTTCTCTCTCTAACCTAAGTTTGTCCGATATCAGATCGCTTTTGCGCACTATGTCACAGGTGTATATTAAAAATGTTTTATTTGTTCTTTTTGTGTACAATGAAGTTATTTTACTGTTTTTGTTTAACAAATCGCTTTGTGACTTCTGACGAAGACAGTCTTGACTGTCTAGAGAAATAGACTAAAAATAGAAAATAACGTACTTTATTGCACACAAAAAATGACAATATTGTGTCATAATAGTGCTAATTACTAACGCATAAAAGAAATATTCTAAACTATCCATCCATGCTGTTAATAGACAATTGGAATTTTGCATTAAAATTATTATTCAGGCTGAGAACACAATTTAAAATTGATTGGAATTTGACTTTGTCAATTATACAAAATACCGTTATTTGCGATTTTTCTTTTCGGTGACGTGAACGGCTAACATTCTCAGCGTAACTATTAAATCTTCGTCTTTTGAATAAGCCATGAAGCAAAAAGCAATCGTTAACAGCTCATATACGTCCCCACCGAGGGGCTCGAGCCTACCCTGTTATCAGGGCCTAACCTAACCTGGGCCTTAATCGACCACGCTGGCCCAGTGCGGGTTGGTCAACTTCACACACAACATTTGAATTTATTCGCAGGTGTGTGCAGGTTTCCTCACGATGTTTTCCTTCACCGTAAGAGAGTCGAATAAACGTACATATGAATTCGAAAATCGAAAATACATTGGTACGTGCCGAGGTTTGAACCCGCGAACTTTTGAATGGAAGTCAACGGGCTTAGCCACTTGGCCATCGACACTCTCCAAAAAGCAACACTCACGAGCAATCCAAAGATGACGGTGGAGAATCCGCCCCCAATGAACCCCTCCCAGGTCTTCTTGGGGCTGAGTTTGATCAGCGGGGTCTTGCCGAAGAAGAAGCCGAACACGTACGCCATGACATCATTGCAGATTATCATCGACACCGGCACGATGAACCAGATTAGACCTGGACGGAAGGAAAGGTTATATTTATAAAAGGTTCTAGGAGAGAATAAGTTTGTAATTAGGAGTTTACACATGTGTGTCAGACGGTCCCATCCTAGCGGCGCGCCTAGACAAATGGCCCACTCGGAACTAAGCGCCATATTTTTACGCACACAGTGATCATTGCGTTTACAGGCCGCTCGGACCACTCTCGCTCTATACAAGCTCGGACCACGTGCAGTCGTCGCTCTCGCGATTATTAACAAAGTATTGATGTTCGATGTGCTAATAAAATTAAGTGTTCTTATTACTGTTGTAGTGTATTTGGCTGTTTAAACACAACACAAAAATGACGATACACGTTTTTCAAGGAGTCAACCAAGTTTAGGTACCTAGTTAATTTCAAGGACGGCGCGGCGGGAGTGGACTTTCTGAAAACTTTTTATTTTGTGTCCAAGTCTTCAATGCGCTATTGTACCACTCGCTATATCTAGAATCTGGGACCGTCTGACACACATGTCTAAACTCCTAATTACAAACTTATTCTCTCCCATTACGGTCGCATTTTCATCACTGAAATCAAAATTTAATATGTGATTTTTACTAACTACAACCTTAGTCTTTCTTACTATGGTTGCATTTTCACTGTGGTAAATACCCACCCCATCGCATTCTTTGCCGTCCCATTTTTGAACCGTTCATGTTTTATCTGTGGCCTGTTGTAAATAAAAAAAAACACTATACATCTGTGTACGTACAGTCTGTATACATCTGTGGAAAACATCTCACATTCATTCCTGCACCATCGATATGGTTTAATTTTCAAATTTTTGCAAGTATAGATTTGAAATATTTTGGACTTACAACAAAAATAATATTTCAGATACACAAATATCCATGGCGATGACTAAAAATAAATAAATGCCGTGTTTCGTTTTAGACCACAATAAAACATATCTAAAAGGCAAACAAGCAACGAAATGGCTATAATCAAGAATAATGTAGTTAAACGGTTCGTTCCATATAGCAGTAATCTCGTCGCGGCTACCTGACCTAAATATATTTATTGCTAACATCTAGTTGAGCTGGCTAAACTACGGTACAAAGGCGCAACTCTTTTATCAGTGTCTTAGATCAGTTACAAATATGGTCAAATCACGTCACGAATGCATTTTTGCTGAAGTAAATGGTATTAACAACCCACTGCTGTTTTTACGGTTTCGTACATCAAAAACAAGAAGCGGCCAAATGCGAGTCGGACTCGCCCATGAAGGGTTACGTAGCAGCAAGTAACATAATGTAAAAGTTACAAAACTTTGATCGATGTTTTAATAATAGTGTATTTACTCGTATTTAAATTAAGGTTTATGTTTATTAAATTAAATGTTATATTTAAAATTGATTGAATGAAAGGTAAATTGCGGTTTACGATTTATGACGTATTTAAAAAAAACTACTTGTTAGATCTCGTTCAAACCAATTTCGTTGGAAGTGTGCATGGTAGGTAATGTACATTTTATAGGTATTTTTTTAGTTTTATCATTCTTATTTTAAGTTACGGGGGGGGGGGCCTAAAAACGGAACCTTTATATAATCACTCGCGTGTCTGTCTGTCTGTCAGCGCCCACTCAAAATTCAATTCAAAATTCAAAAAGTTTTTATTCGAAGTAAGATTTTACAAATCACTTTTCGACGTCGAGGCGACCAAACACAATACGCAACGCAACACTTTCTCGGAAGCCAAATGCAATACGCAAAACAAATACGAAACTCAGGAAGCTTTGGCCTAATATTCCAAATGATTCACCTGAGTTATTTGCAGTTTATGTTTTGAAATAGAGCACCTGTGCTGGTGTATTGGAAAATAATGATTCAATCATACTAATATTATAAATAGGAAAGATTTGTATTTTTGTGTGTATGTATGTTTGTAACGAATAAACTCAAAAACTACTGATCCGATTTCAAAAATTCTTTCACCATTAAAGCTACGTTCATCCTGTGTAACATGGCTACTTTCTACCGCGGAAAAATTCCTCATTTTCACGAGAAAAACTGTTAACGCGGGCGAAGTCGCGGCGAAAAGATAGTAAATAATAAATCTCTAAATATACCGCCATTTGAAAACGATTTGAAATTGTGATTTTTCATATAGTGACCGTAAACCGTAAGGTACACTTAACAGCAAGCTAAGCTGAATACTTTGGACTTTGAATCGTTTTTAAGTCCATTGCATAAGGAAGAAAACTGCGGCACTTAACCTTACCTTTTACCTGCGTGTGTTTTAATGAATATATCATCCATCACAAGCTTTCTGCAACGCGGATATGCTAGTTGACAGTTTTTCCTGTGGAAATGAGGTATACTGCCGTCATGCCGTGGTCTATTCTATATCTGTAGCAAGTTTTATCAAAAATCGGTTCAGTGGTTTTGGCCCGAAAGCGTAAACAATCAGACAGACAGACACAGTTATATGCATATTAGTGGGGATTTGAAACGAGTTTGTAAAATGAAGTTGGGACTAGATTGTGACTAGATCATGTACAGCTACAACATGGTCTAGTTTTTCATTGTATTGTTCAAATTTGCATGACACTTGGAAGTGAGAATGGTTAAACAAATTGAAATTCAAATTAGTGTTCGGGTTATTGACTTAGTTCAATCTTCAAGTAAACAATTACTTGAATAGTTATTACATCACACTTGCATTCGTTTCGAATTTTCTCTGATTAGGTATTTCGTAAAAGTAGTCCCAAATATTTCTTTTATTTCGCTTATCCTGACAATAACGAACAAAAAAATAATTATCCATTTTCTAAACACTTTGATTGAGGAACATTTTATAAATAAAAATCTTAATCATAACGTTTTCAGGTTTGCTCAAATTAAAGCCGGCTCTCATTCTTTGAAAAGAAAAGGATAATATACCCAACAAACAGTACCTAGTCTTTAATCTTTTGAAAAATAAACGATCAGTGTTACATCTGTAAAAAGTACTTTCAGGCGTGCCCTACTGTCCTCTCCCTTACCTATCTGTGTGTGTTTGTTTGTAGGGACGGAAATAGAATCTTGAGCGAAGCAATACAAAGCGCCGAGTCCGACAACAAAGGGTTAAAGGCAATGTTGACTATAGAAATGTTTGCAGCCAGTTCTATTCTCTACGGACTAGTTTATTTTTTAATTTTGAATTTAGAGAACTCTCAAGATTTTTTTTTAATTGATCTATATGCTTGATTCGAAAAAGTACGACGAATCAAGCTTCACCGGACTCGCGGGGGAGCGGATGTCTCTAACCCAAGTAGTCATGTACCAACCGGTCTAGGGGCGGCTTAAGGGAGCCTCGAACCTAGGCCTAGCGCGTTGATACAGAAAAACATCGTGAAGGAGACGACGCCTGAGCGGCTACGTCTCTGATTATTAGTTTTTATTTTGGCCACGTCGCCGCCGGCGGGTACGGGCATTGTTACCTGTAGGTTAAGTAAGATTTATGTACAATTTGGATTGAAAATAAGAGCGTAAATATCTCGGTTATTTTAAAAATAAATAAATAAATAAATAAAATAAATATCTTAGCAAATCAAGTGCAGAGTAAGTTGAACACAAGCATTCCGATTCTCTCCCTTATGTAACGGACATAAGAACGCTGCAAACTCCAAAATGTTCAAGTTAGCGTGCTCTTGACCGTACGACAAGAATATGGCGGCGTTTCCACCCGCCCTAGTTACAGACGGTTGAAAGGCTTCCCCGTCCGTGACAGTGGCTTGACGTTAATGGAGCGATGGAGGATAGATAATAACATCGGGTCTGTTGCGAGTACAACGAACATGTTACATAAGTCTATTCAAGGAATTTCGATCGAATTTTGCTGGTTCTGTTCTAACTACCCATATATATATAGTTCATTGATTTACCCATATATGCCCAAAATGTGGGGCTCGAGCCTACCGTAAACTAGGGAGAATTGCCTTTATTGGACCACGCTGGCCCAGTGCAGGTAGGTCAGCATCACACATTACCTTTGATTTTTTTCTCAGGTATGTGTAGATTTCGGCGATTCCCCAATAGAAGACAGGTTCTATATTGCGCGAACCTGCCAGTTCTATTCAAACTAAATATTTTTTTTTATATATATACCTATATATTTTTTTTTTTTTTTTTTTTGTTCAAACTGATATCGCATCGCCTCTTTTAGATTGTTTGATCTCTTGTTGCTTAAACTTGTATATTCGTTTGAGACGAGAGCCGGTCTTGTATGAGTTTATGAAATTTATTTTGTTTTGTTTGTCTGACTATAATTTCTGCTGTCACTCTACGTTAATTCGGTTACGATAAAAAAATCACAAGGTGGATAGGGTTAGCATCATGGGAAGAATAAAGGCTATTTTTTACCGCAGGAAAATTTTATTCTGACGGGAACCACAGTAAATCGACAAGCCACGGGGCGGAAAACTCTAAAATACTTAAGTACTTTTTTTGGGAAACCTACCTACCTACGACATTTTTTTTATTGACCTTTACTTGTCGACAAATTAAGCTTCACTGTCTTTCATATTTTGGACTTCATTATGCACTGTATTTACAAATAAGCTAGTTTTAACAATTTTTACGAAAAATATAGAACAGCAGCCACGAGTTAAATGTTTATTACCCACAATTACCTACTTATTCTTCGATCTTACGTAATATTATAATTTATAGCATTTAGATAAGAGGAACTCGCAACTAACAGTGTAGTAATAATTATAGCAATCCTTATTAGTTCATGACCAAGTTCGTTGACCGATATTCATATCAGTCAAGGTAGATGCTAAATTAACTGGTTATCTGTTTGGGTGGAATTCGTTCGAATTAGTCGGAACGTCTCAGCTAACGACATCGTTTTGTTTGAGGCTTTCGAGCTTAGTACACATTATTTTGTATATTTACGGGTCTTTAAGCGATAATTGTAAATAGGTAAGTTTTACGATACCTTAAAATAAGACCCGTAAATATACAAAATAACGACATAGTTTTTTTTAACCCTGAATTGGGCTAAGCAAGTGACATAGTTATTTTTAACTTATTAAGTAGAGAGTAGTATATTTTATCGGATTTATGATTCAGTTTGGTGTGACAATTAATTAGGTACACGGAAAAGATGTAAACTATATATAGCTTAGATTTTATCTATAATATAAAAATGAATCGCAAAATGTGTTGGTAAGCGCATAACTCAGCAACGCCAGCATCAATTTAAACAATTCTTTTTTTTTAATGTTTGTTGAAGTCCAAGGATGGTTTTTATAAAGAGAAATAACCACTCGAATTGACCACTCATTGCTTAGCCCACATCTATGGCCAGCAAACTGATTTTAACCCCCGACGAAAAAGAGGGGTATAAGTTTGACGGGTGTGTCTGTGTCTGTGGCACCGAAGCTCCTAAACGGACGCGCCGATTTTGATCTACTTTTTTTTGTTTGCAAGGTGTCATATCATAAGCATAACCAAAAGTGTTCTTAGCTATGATCCAAGAAAATATCTTCAGCCATTTGAAGATTATCAGCTCTTTTCCAGTTGTTGAAAGGATCAAGTAACGGTTCTGTGTCGGGGGTTATTTATTTATTTTATATAATGTTATTTACATTTTATTTGTGACTTCTGTAGCCCTAAAGTCCAGTGAAGCTTGATACGTCCACTGAGCGATACGGTTTAAGTCAATAGAAAACAAATAGGTTCATATCTTCTTTCAATTTTCTGTTTAAGCGAGAAGCTTACGCTTACGCTTTTTCGCTTTTTCACTGTTACCAATCAGAGTTCCTTCCATATTAACATATTTAGTACGGATACATTTACAATAGTTATAATACTGGTTGTACCTACTCTACCGCAGGATGTGCTATTAACCCTAATGCTATTAAATCTCTTTGTCCGTATGTATACCACTAACGATTATTGACAGATGGCACGCGTCCTAATGCCACAAATTGAGTGCGTCCAACTTCAATATTATGATCAAAGCGAGGTTGTTGTACGAACAATAGACAATACGATTATTTAACACGTTAGCTGCCATGAGCATCATCGGTGGGATCACGTAATTATTTCCTGTGTGGCCATGAGCATCACCGGTGGGATTAGAAGCCTGATTTTAAGAATATTGTTTTAGGGGCTAGAGCCAAACTGTAAATGGTATTTTGCAGAGGATATTCCATAGTTCAAATGAGGGTGATAATGATAGTTTTGTCAAATGTTATTTGGAACCGAGTATAGTCGACGTAGTGTCTCAGTAATAGACCGATGATTTGAGCATCACCGGTGGGATCAGTAAATTGTATAGGACATGGGAGCAATTACTGAAGGTGTAGTATGGTGGGCAGTCAACGTGTTAAGTTGCAGTACTGTTTGAATGTAGGTACTGTCTTAACTAGCTAGTTAGATTTGTACGCATAATTCAAACAGGTATTTTATTATTTCGTACGTCGCGGATCGACGCAAAAATATTTTCTTTCACTTAATACGGCACCTATTTCAAACTTTGTACAAAATTTTGAAATTGCTTCGAGTGTTGTAGCTGTGTGATGATGACATACAATATGTAATTATTGCGTTCGCAACTAATTTTGCAATAAAAAATGGTATTCACACTAAATTGTTTTAAAGTTTCTTTGTAAGGGGCATATTACATAATCAAATATTTGATCAAATATATGATCATATATTTGATATATTACATGTAAATGATCATTATGTTTGATCAAATATTTGATAATGTAATATACCCCTAAGTAAATGTCACATTCAAAACTGTTTTGGAGTAGCTCTACTAGGTAAGAACAGTATGCAAAATGACTGTTCCAGGCGAATAAATTGCAGCAGTTTTACCATCACACAATCAACCGACACTTAATAAAATCTACGAAATCTTAATAAATTTTGATTCGGACAATTGTTATTTCATAGATATTCTGGATGATGATGATGATGATGAGCAAAGCCAAGATGTTGAAGTTTTCTTAATATTACACAGTTAAAGAGGTATTTTATGAAATCGTAATGAATTTAGATGATACACAAGCTAGATCCTAAACTTAAAAACAACTGAGGCAGAATCAATAAACTTCATCAACGACTACTTTGCTAACATTGGTAAAGAACTAGCGCTACAAATTACACCTGACTCACCTGCAACTTTGACGGCTTACCTTGATGCTCTTCCACAGCAATCAAATTCTTTTATCTTGGTTCCAACAGATTTTGACGAAGTAATGAGGATTTTAATGAGTCTAAAATCTGAAAGTGCTACTGGTTGGGACAATATATCCACTAAATTCTTAAAACATGTCAGTAGTGCGGTCGTGCCCATCATAGCACACATTGCGAACCTATCTTTTGAGCAAGGAGTTTTCCCAGATCTTCTAAAGAAATCTCTTATCACCCCCATTTACAAGAGTGGGGACAGGTGCGATGTAAGTAATTATAGGCCAATATCAGTCTTACCAGCTATTTCTAAAATTGTGGAGAAGCTTTTGAATAATAGGCTGCTGAACTATTTTGATAAGTATGAACTGTTATCCTCTTCGCAATTTGGATTTAGAAAAGGCAAATCCACGGAAGATGCTATAACAACATTAACATCATTAATTACAAATCAACTAGACAAAGGTAAAAGATGTATGGCTGTCTTCCTGGATTTGAAAAAAGCTTTCGACACCGTCTCTGTGCCCATTCTTGTACATAAACTAGAGAGGAAGGGAATCAGGGGAATGCCGTTAAGTTTACTAAGTAGCTATCTTTCAAATAGAAAACAAAGAGTGAAAATTGACCAATGTAGTAGTGCAGATACTGAAATTACTTACGGCGTCCCGCAGGGTAGTGTGCTAGGCCCTACCTTATTCTTGGTTTACATCAACGATTTGTGCGATATGAAAATCCCAAACTCGGAAATCTTCTCATATGCCGACGATACTGCCATTGTGTTTGGTGGAGATTCCTGGGATGCGGCTAAACTTAGTGCGGAGCAGGGTATGTCTCAGATTGCTACATGGCTTCAAAACAATAAATTAACACTTAACGTCAAAAAAACTAACTTCATATGCTTTAGTATTAACAGCTATAATCAACCTGACAATGACTTAAAACTAAAAATACACAAATGTAATAATTTTGCAACCTTGACTCAAAATTGTAATTGCCCAACAATAGACAAAGTTTCTGTCATTAAGTATCTTGGAGTTCAGGTCGATCAACATCTAAAGTGGAACGATCATCTAGAGAATGTTGCAAACAAAATCCGAAAACTAACATGGGTCTTCAAGGCGCTGAGGCACATTGCACCAGGAACCGAAGCTAGTAATAAACGTAATATTATTAGAGAAATATATACATCCTTGGTGCAATCAGTCTTGACGTATTGTATACCTATCTGGGGAGGAGCTGCAAAAGTACGTTTTTTAAATCTTGAACGAGCTCAACGTGCTTTGATTAAGGTTATTTACTTTAAAAAAAGAAGTTATTCTACAGAAAGCATCTACCAAATAAGTGACCTCCTAACTGTACGACAATTATACATTCTTCACACAATACTTAAAAAACACAAAAGCCTACAATATGACACAAACTATAAAAAAATAAATAAACGTAGGATAGGTGATGTTGCTGACAGTATAATTACAAGAACAAAGTTTGCAAATTCACAGTTTGAGAAGAGATCATCTTTTTTGTACAATAAAATTAATAAAGAATTAAATATTTACCACCAATTACTATACGAGTGTAAACGTATCCTTATTAAATGGTTAAAATCTAAAAAATATGATGACACTGAAAATCTATTACAATGCATTAGCTAAACGCACAAAGGTACAAACACACACACACACACACACACACACACGCACAGGCACACATACTCAACAGGCACAATATTTTGTATGAAATATATATTGTTAAGTTAAGATATATTATAATAAGTTTAAATTACTATTACTTTTAGTTTATATTGAGTCAGTTTAATTGTCTACTGTTTAATATACTGTTATTAATAAGGAAGGAAGAGCGGAGCCTCCCAACACGGGCATAATATTTGCTTAAAGGGAGACTCTATCCCCTTTATGATTAATGTTATACATCATGAACTCAAATAAACTATTTTGTATTTTGTATTTTTTTTTTTGTACAAGCCAATCTTTCCCTCAAAGATGTTCTGGATGATAAGGTAGCTCTAGTTAACGGGAATGTGCAATGTGGCGTTGGTTCGAGAGAAGACGTTGATGGTTTCTTAACATTTCACTGTCAACACCTTATTGATAAAATCGCAAAGTTATTTGATGATATACAGGCCAATCTTACCTTAAAAGATGTTCTGGATGATGAGGTAGCTCTAGGTAACGATAATGTGCATAACGGCGTGGTTATAGGCGTATAAGTTGCAGTAGTTTCATCATTACACAAAAAAGATATAATTGATAAACTTGTAATAATATTACACATTCACGTAGTTGAAGAAATCATAATAGATTAAGATGGTATGTAGGCCAATCTCACCTTAAAAGATGTTCTGGGTGATGAGGTAGCTCTAGGTAACGATAATATGCATAACGGCGTGGTTATAAGCGTTTAAGTTGCAATAGTTTCATCATCACACAAACAAGATATAATTGACGAACTTATAATTAATAACATAAAACATTCAACAAGTAGTTGAAGAAATGATAAATTTACATGGTACAAAAGCCAATCTTACCTTCAAAGATGTTCTGGATGATGAGGTAGCTCTGGGTGACGACGATCAGCAAAGCCACATGAGTCCAAGCGAACAGGCTGAACTGGCGCATGTAATAGCGCTTCACGAGAGACAACACGAACCACACGAAGCCGACGCAGTACAGACTGAACGAGATGAACCGATGGTACGTCACAAGGAACTTGAGGTAGTCCTACGGAAAAAAATAAAAATAAAATTGTATGAGAAAAGATACAAAAAGACAAGTCTGTTTGGCAGTTAACATTTTTTTAGTAAATTGTTTTATGAATATAGTTTGGTTTGATGAGGTCAAGTATGACTGTAAAATTACATCAAATTTCATCAAGATTAATAGAATGTTTTGTTAAAAGACCACAGTTAAATACTTTCGTAAGTATGGCAATAGGAGAAAATTTAAAAAAGAAACACATTCATTCAAATATTATTAAATTATGTTTTTAACCAATTACATCACATGACGATTCCTTCTTTAATCGATATGATTACTTCATCATTAAATAAGATCTTCCTGAGGTTTTTAAAAATATATTAAATTATGTACAAGTACTAAAGATGATTGAAATATCACTTAAGATAATCAATCTTCAACTTCCTAATCTTATCTAAATAGGTTAGCAATAAAATTATAGTATGTACTAAGTTTCACGCACAAAACAGAACCACTTCAACTTTTACAACATAGTATTCATTCAATAAGTGTTTTGTTTACACGCAGGAATGATATAACACAGGAATTTAATAAACCTAACGAGAAGATGACTTCCCTTATTTTAGGTGCACATCAACATAGGTATTAAAAGTATAGAATTAAAGGGTACGGAAAGGAAATTTTCAGAAAACAACGAACAAAGTAACATAAGTCACTTTGCGAACAAAATGCTCTCAACGGCTTCATCAAGATTTCAAAACGCACCTGTTGTTTGCTTTTACCGTACTTCAAAGTACAAAACCTAATATTTTAGCAGCTTAAGATGTTTTCTTCCATAACTCCGACATCAATATTCATAAATACCTGTTTTAAAGTAAATAAAACCAAACCTGTATCTGCCTAAAGAAACTATAAATATCTTTATATTTGACCTTCTACTTGGCGACTTTTTTTAATCTGCTTTGATTGCAAGGCAAATTCCTATCCAATTTAGCAAAAAGGCTGAGCGAGCTGTTCATAATTTGATTGTCCCCTAGGTAATTTATTACATAAGAGTTAATTTGTTATAGTAAATTAAGCTTGCTTGCTTATTGTGTGGGTTTCGAGGTTAACCTACCTCACAAACCTTGCTTTTTTTTTTTTTATTAACCTATGCTTGTGTCGAAAAGGTACGACCCTTAGAGTATAAATAGAAAAAACCTGGGAGGGATAGAGTACGCCTAATCGAGTATGAACCGTAAGCACGGATATGAACAGTCCGAATATTTTCAGCGCGTTCGTTTAGTATCAAATGGTTATCGGAGCTGATTATTTTTCCCGGTGAAAATAAGAAATTTAATAGGAGAACATTTAGAAATGTGCAGTGATAAGTTGCAAACATGACTCTAGGAACAAATAAAAAAAGAAAAATGTTATTGATTTCACCGCCCATACAAAATCTGCCAAAATTTGCTTACGCTTGACATAAAGGCAGCGGAGCGATGCGCGTGCTCTATGTATATTTATTCTCTAAGGTACGACCAATCAAGCTTCACCGGACTTGTCACACAAACCTTGGTGTCGGAATTATTGAGCCGATAATTTGGCTTGTGTTACGACATCTGTAGATAAGCCGGGACCAACTGTTTTACGTGCCTTCCGAAGCACAGAATCATGTTTCTTTTCGTACAGTCAAGTTATTCAGCCTGCAATGTCCTAAATAATCTGGGAAATTGTAATATAAATAACGATTACAATTTGTTTACACAAAGTGGCGTGTATTGTTAAGTGTTGATGATGATGAGTCAAAACTTGAGTGGCTTTGTTTTAAATGGATACGGACTTGTAGTAAACACTCACGATAATTTATATCTAAATCTGAAATACCTAAAGTAAATACTATACTACCTTACTAATTATTTTATAAACGCTATAATTTATGAGGATGGATATATCGATGGTGAAAATGTCAAAAGGGCTTAAAGGACAAATCGTCATTTTAATATCAAATATACAGATCGAAAGAGCTTCATGAGACGAATAGAACTGCATCAAAAAGTGATTTTCGTCAAAATATCCTATAAGCCCTTTGACATTTTCACCATCGATGTGGTAAAAACTACTGAATGGATTTTGAGACTTAACAATAATAATAGCTTCTACATTAGAAAAACAAGAGGACGAAAGCTTTAAAAATAAAATACAACTAGTGATCCGCTGAGCTGAGTGTCGCAAAATAGGTTAATCAAATACCGATATTAGTTGGACTAATTGGTTTAACCTCGATACAATTTTATAGCTGACTAATATTTTTCCTATGCAAGGGCATAATTTAACTGTATTTTAAAAGTGATTTAACCCAACATAACAAAATGTTGTTTTTATTAGATACTAGTTTTCCGCCTGGCAGCTCCGCCCGCTTTAACAGTTTTCTCGTGGGAATGAGGTATTTTCCCTCGGTAAAAAGTAGCCTATGTCCTTTTCCTAAGTCTATTCTACCTTTGTACCAAATTTCATCAAAATTGGTTCAATTGTTTTGGCGTGAAAGCGTAACAAAGAGACAGGCAGACAGAGTTACTTTCGGATTTATAATATTACTAGCGACCCGCCCCGGCTCCGCACGGGAAAATAGTTATTGTGGGTTATCCTTAAGTATATTATGCATGTATTATACATATAAACCTTCCTCTTGAATCACTCTATCTATTAAAAAACCGCATCAAAATCCGTTGCGTAGTTTTAAAGATTTAAGCATACAAAAGGACATAGGGACATAGAGACAGAGAAAGCGACTTTGTTTTATACTATGTAGTGATTATAAGTAAGGATTTTGTAGGTAGTAAATAAACAATTTAATTGCTCGGCAAATCGGATATCACAAAAACGTACTAACATAACTATTTGGTATTCTGTGAAACAAGCTAGTAGATATGGATGGATCTATATGAATTGTTTTTTTAGGAACTATATTGAAATAAAATAATAGAAAGTTTTAATTTTTTTTGTTTGTGCTATGCTGGATTACGTTCGAGTATGTAATTAAATATTATTGAATAAAATGAACAAAGAAAATAAATTGGTACATATTTAAATTCGATTATAATAATCTACTCCACAAATATTTCTATAATCTTCAGACTGAAATCTTGTCTTATTGTTATCAGTAAATGATACAAAATACAATAATTGTACTTATAAAATTTGCACGTCACGATAATAAAATACATTATTATCATCATTCTTCAATCACGGCAGACATATCGTAAATTATACACAAAAATATAGAACACACAATGCAACGTATTAACACTACCTAATTAACCTGTGTAGATTTCTGAAGGAAATATTTGTTTTTTTTTTTATTGAAGGGTGATATGGAAATTCTACGTGATTACTACGTGATTCTACCCATCAAAGAGCTTAGAAAATCTGCGCGCTTTGCTTTTTCTAAAGTAGGTACTGTGGCATCGGTTATGCCGTCTCTTTTGCTTGTGGGACTGGCCGCATGTTCGTTCGAAATTTGAATCATTTTCGAATGAATTGATTTTGTTAGTTTAAGTCAGTTATATTGCGACGCTTTCCTGGAGTAGACCTAATCTCTCCAGGATTCTCCAAATCCGGGAATTAGTCGATTATACCCATTAATTATAAATAAATGGATCAAAAGTGTTCCGGGGTGCGATTTTATCTAGTACAGTGCGACCCGTATTATAGTACCCATAGGTAGAGGCAGAATTAGTTTTTGCTCTATCTATGACGGCCATTACACGGTTAGTCCAGATCGAGATCTGTCCGGTCACTCCAGATTGATGGATTTTGAAATATCTAAATCTGTTTGAAGTGAAAATTAGGCTGGCGCACCTCGCTAGTAGCATATTATGCTGAGACGGGACCTTTTTAGCATAGTTTTGTAAGTTGTTTTTGTTTATGTCTATGTTTATGTTCAATTTATTGCTATTTAACCGACTTCAAAAAAGGAGGAGGTTTCTCAATTCGACCATTTTGTTATTGTCGAAAATGTTAGTAGGTACTTAACTAAAGTTAATATCTAGGAAAACGTAATAAATAGAAAAAAATCTTATGCTTCTTTTTCTAACTTGCTATGCTAAACTAAATAACGATGTTTCTTTTTCTTCGAAATAACATGTGATCTGATGTCGCGATCTGTCAACCCAACACAATCAGTCTGGATGAACCACTCGCTATAATTTATAAGCATAGCATTTTCTACTGTAATTTATTTAGTCAGTCGCCATTCAAGAACGTTTTAGATTGTAACCATGGTCCAAGAAAACAAGGTCTAACCGTTAGACCACGTGACTGACACAAGCTTACGTTATTTTGCGCTGTTCAGTGTTCATCCTTGTCTATTACACGCATTCGACAAGGATGAATAGGCAAAATGACGTAGAAATGACGTAGGCTCGTGTCAGTCACGTGGTCTAATGGTTAGACCTTGTTTTCTTCGACCATGATTGAAACAAATTCACTATTCGCTAAAACTATCCCAAAATGAAACCCTGATAAGCCAAGAAGAATGCAGAATAGGCCCATATACTACTCATATCATATCATATCAGAAGTATCGAACGATGTTATGACTATATTGTTCATTACGATAATTTTGATAACAACAATGATGAGTACCTATAGTATTAGTGGAAGTACAATCGTCGATCATGAGGTTGCCTGGTAGAAATTGCTACTTTAGCAATAAGGCCGCCTTTTGACTCTTCTGTTTTGTTCTGTATTGTTTTCTGTATGCTGTGTCTTTTGTCAATAAAGTATATTGTATTGTATTGTATTTATTGTATTGTACATAAGCCCAAAATCCAACGCAAAAACACAAAGAAAGTCTTGCAACTAAAATCTTTTATGTCTGTCTGTTTCATATAAATCCGGACAAAAGTTCATTGACCTCTTTCTTTTCTTGAAAATTATAAAAAAGAATGTACCTAATGCCAAAATTTCTGGCAAGGTCACACGCTCACCCCGCCTTCTACTACGGTAATTACGGTATGCCAAATTACGTATTTTGCGATGATTTCCTATAGTTTTATCATATCGTTTGAAAAAATGTGCGTATTGCACAGAACATTTTTTTAAATGTTTTGTGGCGTATTGTATGCAGGCGTCAATGACCTCTTGTCCGGATTAATATGAAACAAACCATAAGTCCCTAATAATGTAAACAAGTATGATGGGCTATTACGGGAGTGACTCGGTGGGGATTCGTCGAACAAATATCACCTGTGATCCTTTCCTCAGTTTTGTTAGGACACTGCAGGCTGAATCACCTAATTGTCCGAAAAGAAAGATGATTCCGTGCTTCGGAAGGAAATAGAAAAAATAAAAAATAATCCCGCACGTAAAGCCTATCTACGGATGTAGTCATCATTGGAACCATGTTGGTTAACCACCTCGAAACCCACACGAAAAGCAAGCAACTTCTTCTTCTTCGTGATGAAGTGATGGGGTAATAACTGAGTATTAGTCAACCTAAGCTGGCTCTACTTGAAGGTGTTGTTTACACAAAACCTTCGAATTTGTGTGCCGGTTTTCTGAAGCGGTTATCGTTTAAAGTAAAAGCGTCCAATAAACGTGCGTATTGAATCGAAAGTTGACACATCGGTGTACCTGCATAGTGAGAGGATAACACCGGGGCAGTATAAAAAAATAAAATATATATAAATAAACCAGCATATAAAATTTCAAGAAGATTAACATACGGTTCGTAGAGATAAACTCTTTTTTCAAAATCGGTTAATTAGCTCATCCGAATAATTAACTCTCCAAAAAACTGTGGATCACGCTGGTAACGTCATATATTTTGACCAAATGCATGATATTGCAAGTTAATTATAATTATAGTTGAGCATTGCACTAACTAACTATCGCAATTTTAAAACATACTACTTGTCGGCTCAATGTCACAGGGAGTAGCGAGGTGTAACGATCCGACACTAATTAATAAACCGACTTCGAGAAAAAACAAGGCGATATAATTTTTAAGTTTAATTAAGAAAAAAAATTGTTGATTAGGTTGTCATTAAATAGTTAATGTAGAGTATTGGTACTGTAAAGTGCAGTAGGGTTGTATTTAATAATTTTGGACTGTTGTGTAGAACAAAAAGTTATACGAAGTTGCCAGTTAAATAATAAATCTCGACTTGCTGGTTTGTGGGGATGGAAATCGACTTAGAATAGAAAACAATAATAATATATTGAAGGCAAAGAAAAACAATGTTATCAACCGGTAGACTGACTACGTAACGAGAAACTTGAGATGGTGATAAATCCGACATAGTGACATAAGAGTATAGACGTGCCTTTACCGGGAAATTTCCGTTCCTAGGAATATTCCCAACGAGCTGTTAAAGCTGGCTAGATGTGGTAGACCGAGTTGGAGTTTTCAGGTTAGGTTTCCGGACAGCTTCCCAGGGAACAGGACAATACTACATAAGAACCGTAGCAGTTCTATCATAATGTCGCGTTCGACAGCTTCTCCGGGTACGGCATATCACTACATAAGAGCCGTAGGAGTTCTGTCATTATGTCGCGTTCGACAGCTTCTCCGGGAACGGCACACCACTACATAAGAGCCGTAGTAGAGTTCGCAACACCACTCTAGTCCCGCGGAAAAACGTGAGAACTAAAATGAACACTTCTCTATGTTGAAGGTGATAAGTGTTAATTTTCGGTGCGTTGTGCGATTGCAACTTGAGTGGTGGCGCCGACTCTAGTTCTGTGAATATGTCGCGTTTGACAGTCTCGCGCGCCGCGCGTTACGAAGTGAGCCTACTGAGGAGTTTTCAAAAAAGAAAGACAAGTTGAAGTGGGTAGTACAATTGTTATGACGGATACCAAATAAAACTTACATGTACTTACGTTTTTCTGTAATATAAAAATTACAAGAGATTCAGTTGGCATTTATTATTTATAGAACAAAAAACTATTCTTGGGAGTATTACGGACCCCATCATGGGGAAACATACTTTTTTATAATATGATAATAACAAAAAAAAACAACTAGTCATTAATCATAATAAATTGTAAGTGCCAAAATAATCCTAAAAGCTTAAATACTTGTATGGAGATATACTGAGATTTTTTGGAGCAATGCCAAATGCATGTTTACTTCTTACACATTCCAGAAATTTCGTGGAAAATTATATCATCTAGAACTTGCATAATATCTTTTATCAACTTTTCTGTTAGCTGGTGATTTTTACCATGTTATATGATTTTTGATATAAGCAAATTAATTTATATTTCATTTTCTAAACAGTCTTTGCGGACAACAATAAAAACTATTTATACAACACAATGTACCTAAATATTTTTGTACTGGTCCAATATTTTAGAACCTGACTAAAAGACAGCCAAAATAAATTTACAGAATACTTTGACTCACCGTTCTGTTGATGACAACTCCAAAGTAGTCAATCAAGTTCTCTCCATAGAAGAAGTAGTTGGAAGTCAGCAGGAAATACCAAGAAAGAGAACGAAACCATGGTAAACCATGAACCCGATAGACTGCATAGCCAATGTTGATGATCTCTTCGAAGCATTTCACTTGCACACAGAGGACCTACAAACAATATTTTAATTACTTACATAAATATTATACTTCTGTTTCGAGGCTAGTTTTAAAATGTTGTCTGCCCAGTACAGTTTTGATATTTATAAATGGCCGACTATACAACAAACAAAACAAGATGTTTTGGTTGTGAATCACCTTTTCATACAATAACGTATGCTTGAAAATAGGACAAAATAAATTATATTGTAAATTTATTGTTTAGTATGAGAAAATACACAGAGCAGCAAAAATTTTTTTGATAGTCTGTCTTAAGTGCAGCTAGTTTAAGTTACTATAGGACAACCAGGATCTGATGGCAAAAAAGTTTAAAAAATAACAAAATTTTCATACGGAAACAAAAAAATTACATCTCATATTGAAATATTTTCTTAGTGTGTAGTAATTTCATTTTAAATATATTTATGTTATTAAATACTTCAATAGGTAAATAAAAAAAAAATATTTTTGTTAGAATAAGGCTGACTTATGCAGCAACTTTGTAAAAGGTATGAAAATAACAGAATTGGACTTAACAGCCTTTTCTGAAACAAGTAATCACTCTACTTCTGACATTTTAAATTGTAACACAAATTCAAACTACCTATTATTTTAGAACTGCTAAATGCTGCCTATTTTAAATACAGTAGTAGGAAGTCAAAAGTCAAGACTCATTAATATTAATAACTCCAAATATAAATTCTAAGTTTTACATTCTTGTACTTATACAAAGCAGTTATTGCATTCAAATACATACGGTGATCATAAGAGCCAATGGACCTCCATAGATAAGCAGACAAAATGCACCAATCATCAGCCAGGTGAAGATGCCTCGAATCACCCAATTTCTCCATCTACAGGAAAAAAAATGTTTTACTGGTGTCAAAATTCGAACAAAGAACTCCAGAATATTGTAAGGAGAAAAAACTGCTTCAACTAGGTACCTATTTGAACTTATTCACTGTCGAAATAGCCAGTGTCCGGCGGCTTACCTTGAAGACAGCCCTGAAAGCGCCTGATCAAGGATCTCGGGCGTTTTGTCTGTCCCTTGTGGCAGGTTCTTCGCCAACTCCTCAACATACTTCTCCTCTATATTCTTCTCCTCTTCCGAGTCCACCTAGCAAAACAAGGCAACAAAGGGTTAGTTGTTATTTCTAGTTTCCAAACAAAAACTGGTTTGAAGAAAAAATACAGACATGATCGGATTCTCCTGCGGTTTCCACTTTGTCGTTTCCGTCTCCTTCGCCTCGCCGGTGTCGCAATTCACTCATGTTAGCACAAGCTAGACGCAGCACAACACTGAATCTAGATTTTAGTCAAATAATACGATCACTTCAGTATTTTTAAGCCATTTATAAACAAGAAAATCGTTCAATGTTTTTCGACCGACGACTTGTCTGTCTGTCTGTCAAACGAAAAATCAATATTTCTTTTTTTTATTAATGTTACCAGTTTAGTAGGTATCGTAAGTGGTAGAAGTGTCAATGGTGTCGATTCGATGTTGGCCAATGCACTAATCTTAACTAAAATTTAACTAAAATTTAGTTAAGATGTGTCAGATGACATATTTAGCTATTCGGAACGCACGACTTAACTTAATTTTGTATGGAATCTGACAGGACTAAAAATAAGTTGAACTAACGCCATTTAGCTATTCGGGAACGACCATTCATCTGTCATTTTTAGTTCGTTATCTGTCATTTTTAGGTGTTTTGAACTTAAAATGGTCTTAATTTAGTTCAGTTTTTTTAGGTGTAGACTTATCATATTTTGAACTTTTGAGGTTAACAAACTAGGAAATCGGGTAAAAATTAAATAGTGATGAGTTGCTTCGACCTCCAACCCATCTTCTTTCGTTAATCCTGGATATTTACTGAATCGCTCATCCTCACTCAGGTCAGCGGGGTCGGTCGAGTCTTTCAGCTAAAAACTCCATCAATCGTACAAGCAAGAGCATGCTAAGCAGATTACTTTGTTGGGATGTATGTACTTCGGATGTTGCACCTTTCTTATGTCCATCGAATAAGGAACAGAATTGCAATCGTTTTGGCCCAGCTTAACCTTCACTTAACAGTATGTACAGAAGCCAGCACATGCGGTTGGACACTTGCACTACGTAATTCACCCCTACCGCTACGGAATACGGGCGCTCTCAAGGTCATAATGTCCAGCCGCATGTGCTGCTTACTGTACAACAAATCGACCATAAGTTCTATTTTGCTATTTCGTTTTCGTTTTACGAAGAAAAAATATATATTACTAATTTCCGAAACTAAAACGGAACGTAACACATACTAAGTTGCGTTTCGTTGCGCGTGCGTTCATTTCTCTAACGTTCACTTTATTGCGGATTAAGGTTGCATGACTTTATACCTTTGCCTTTCTGTTGAAAAATAAATATTGCAGGAGCGTGCACAGAGCGAGATAATGTGTATCCGAACGTTAATCGTGTCAAGATTTGTTAAGTCCTGTCAAAAATGAACTAAAATTAGTTAAGATAAGGCGGGTGCAATACCGAATTAGCCCCAATGTCATGGAAAAGAGAAAAACAATAAAAAAGGACGATGAATTTTCTCATCTTGCATAAAAACTTTTTTAATTACTTTGTTATTTTATGTAAGAGATTCGCATCCAAATCCATTACTTTTTATTATTTTATTTATTAGACATGTCGTTCATTTACATGTATACTTAGTAGCTTTGTGAGCTTTAAAAAGTAAGACTTCGCTCGCGAATCAACTAATAAAAAAACGTAAGTATTTTTATTTTTTAATTCGAGCGTGCTCATATTTTACGTAAATCGGTTGAGTGAGAAATGCTTCAGCAGCGTCAGCTTGGTAGAACTAAGACATTCTTAGTTGGCTGGCACCCCGCCGCACCCTTCAGGCCCATACATAACCATACCATAACAAACTCCACAATTAAAAATAAAAGCTGATTACCATAAAAAAATCTATTATGTATAACTAGCGAACCAACTTACAAAACACGAACCGGTTGAGAAGAACTGTTAGAGGAAAACGGATGGACAAAATTAAATAAATAAATATATATACAGAGTGACAAAATGACAAAGTGACATACGAAAACAATTTTCCGTTAAATAGCGCTGTGCCGCTGTTGGTTGTCGCCTATTTATCACGCTCGGACAGATGAGGAAAAAGCACTAAAAGTAATAAGGCACAATACCCATATAAGTACATTTTTTTGGAGAATACCGAATAGAAGTCCCTAGCAGTCCCTGAGGTCACTCACGTCAACATCCGTCACACGCACGCACGCACGCACGACGACGACGTCAGGCGGTGACGCGAGAATGGTAGAAAGTACGGTTTTTAAATGACAACACCAAACTGTCAACCTATTAACGTCATGAAATTAATTAAAAAAAATAAAAATGTTATGTGCTCACGCACGGTTTTTTTTTTAGATGACTACCTACACCAACTTGGTTGTCAAACCATATGAAATTTTATTTCTGTGTTTACGTGGCGGTGTATTAAATTTTTTCAATTATTTGATAAACTTTTTGAACAGGAACGCAAGTGCAGTAAAAAAGAGACATTGAAAAAGATAAAAAAAAAAAAGGTAAACGTAAACATGGCGAATGAGTTGGACGACTTCGATAAAAATATCGAAAATGTAAGTAATAATTTGTATTGAAGTTTTAAATGTTACCATAAAATTGTAGTTAAATACAGTATCTTTCATTTCAGCACAAGTCTACGGTCAGGGAATCGTTTGTTCGCATGTACGCAGCTTTGAAAGCGAGGGAGCTTAAAACCCTGAGACAACTCGACGCCCTACGTAAACATTGCGAAAACAACAAAGACTTAACGAGACATTGTGTTCAGAATATTCACATAAACTGGGAGAATGAGTCCACCCTTTTAGATAATATTACTAGTTACGGCGCAATAGATTTTGAGAAACTTAATTTTGATAGTAACACTTTTTCGCTAGAAGACTATGTTACACCTAACGACGACCACATGTATTCGTACAAAACAATCCAGGACTTGTCTAAAATGGAAGACAACAAAGAGCTAGAAGCTATAGAAGAGGCTGCTTTAAAGGAGATTACTAAAACTGAAGACTGTGTGTGTTATGTTGCTATTCGTACTGAAGATGTATCAAAACAATTTAGAGAGTTCAAATATAATACGTCCCCTGCAAAACCACCCTGTGATAGTGTTGAGCCTGTCGTAACTAATAATGTTGAGAAGGAAGAGGATAACACAGAGAAATCTGAGGATGATAGTCCATCAGAGAAGAAAATAGACCCAACGGATGATTGGCTGAATTCGATCAAGGGACAAACTGAAACCGAGCCTTCACAAGTAACAGATGTAATGGAACATAGCACTATTACATGCTCCTAGCAACAACTGGATCTCGAGTTAGTATGTAATGCACTGCTAAGTATCTTATTGAAGCTTAGAACTTAATAGTGTGGGGAATGTCAGGCAGCAAGGTGATTTAGGAGTTTATATGCAGCCTCAAATACAGATCATACTTGCTTTCTAACTGCCAGGTTGCATATAAAGTCCCTTGATGCCGTGTGTCTGTGAGTCTTATGTTTTATAGAAAAAAAAAAATGTTTCTACTAAGCTGTTTATTTATTACTGTAAGGAATTGAAACAAGTCATTCTCTTTATTTTTAGTGTATTATTGTTTTTTTTTAATATTATTTAATTTTAGTTTTAGGTTTTTTTTTTCATTTTATTATAATCTGGCTAATGAACCCCTAAGAGCTAGGTTCCGTAGCATTAACCCTCTATGCAGCAAAACCGCAAAATAGAAATTGTTTTCTGACCTTTAAATATTTCAAATGATGGTATATGTGGCAACACAGCCTTCGAAAGTTTTCAAAAAAGACTAGTAGGGGAATCATTACAAAAGCCAGTAGGTAGTCTCATTTTATTTAAATAATTATATGTCAATGAAATAAGCAGTGTTTAGATAATTTTAATTAAAATACTTAGAATCGCACCCATTTAAGTATAATATTTCTGAACACAAATTATTTAATTTAATATTAATAAATAGCTTAGTAGCTACATTTAAAGTAAGTATTAAAACACTATTACTTAATTTTGTACTTTATAATAAATTTTATATTTTTTATTTAAGTTAAACCTAAAGATTGTTTTGTCCAATTGACTGCCAAAACTTCATAGTTATACTTATATGAATGCACAGTTCCTTGGTATCTAGATGTAGGTGCTGAAAAAGACTTATTTTATCTTTTTATTAAATGTTTTCATACCTCCTATCTTTTATATTCTTCTGCTCTAATTATTTCTGCGCCCGACCAGAGAAATAAAAAACTTCGCCATATTGCGGAATTTCAATGGAACAAATTTTATAATGGAAATTGTTGCCATAAACATAAAAATGTACAAGTTGCGCCCCCAGAGCAGGTATTTTATCACTTTTTTCAGGCTTTATTACTACTATTAACAGCAGTCTATAACTGCGGGACTAAGGCCTCCCAAGGATTTAATAATATTTTTGAAATCAGGTCAAATGGTGCAGAAACTTGTTTTCATCCATTGCGCATGACGACGCTTATCGGCTACATGAAGTTAGTGATGTGCCATTACCGCGAATATTCCCACCATTCCCGGGTTTCCTTTCTCAGGAATATTCCCATCGAAGTTTGCTGTTCAAGCTGGCTAGATACGGTAGACCGAGTTGGTGTTTTCCGGTTAGGTACCTAACTACCCGACCGACCCTACAGATCTCACTAACTTGTCCTAGTTGGCCTCAAACGGAAAGTAGCATTCTTAGTGTGGGAATATTCCCGGGAACGGCACATTTCTACATGAAGCTAAGTGGCGCCGCCACTTCTTAAAAAAAAAAATGATTCGCGGAATAATCAAATTAAAAAAAATCATGTCTAACGTCCTAACCACAGAATAAATAATAGTACTAAAGCCTGACCAAAGAAATATGACACCTCGCCATATTGCGGAATTTCAATGGAACTAATTTTATAAGGGACATTGTTGCCATAGTCGTAAAAATATACACGTGGCGCCCCCAGAGCAGGTTTCTTATTTCTTTGGTCAGGCTTTAGGTATGGTTAACTTGGTCTAACTTGAAGATGTGGTGCTGTAGGATGTACAGAAGCGATCATATCTGTTTATCATAATAATACAGTGTAGTTACTACTTGCTAATATAGTGGCTGTATCTCGCAATTTACTATCTCTTACCACAACTAACTACGTATATAGTAAATAATGCTCATAGCTTCTACATATCCTACAGCATTTTTTCGCCAAAAATATCCAATGGATTAAAAAAAAAATTGAAAAGAGGTATTTGCGGCGCCACTTATCTCTTTACGCTCTTTACTTTGATTTTGCGACAGCAATCATAAAGCGGACACTACACTCTCGACGAAACCCGAGAGCCGAAAGAAACGAGGTTATGCGTTAGAATGAGATGCAAATACATCGCGCTCACTCTTGCGCATAAGTGCGTCCCTCGTATTGGCCATGTCTCGTCTAGTTTTGTGGAGAGTGTAGTGTAGTGCGGCTTTAAGTTATTGAGGGATTCTGGGACAGCTAGCAGTTCCAATTAATTCGATAGATAGCGTTAGGTTAGGTTAGTCAAGGTTCGGTTCGTGAAATTAATAGAGGAGCGCCATTTCCTTTACGGTGTTGCCCTTAGAGTATAAATAGAAAAAATTCTGTGTTACCATTTTATATCATGATGTCACGCTCTAAGTTTTGGATATTTCTGAGAAGTAAGACTAGTTCCGTTTCACGACTTTTTAGCCAGACTGTTGAGAATTTTCAATTTTTTTGTTATGATTTAAGTACTAAAGCCTGACCAAAGAAATATGACACCTGCTCTGGGGGCGCCACGTGTATATTTTTACGACTATAGCAACAATTTCCCTTATAAAATTAGTTCCTCTGAAATTCCGCAATATGGCGAGGTGTCATATTTCTTTGGTCGGGCTTTACCTATTCTATTTTTATTTACTTACCTGGCTTGTGCTAATGCCATCTATCGCAATATATTGAATTTTTTTTAAATCTCAGTAAGCAGTAAATTCCTCATTCAGAAAAGAATTTACTTGTTTGTTTGCATCGAATGGGCTCCGAAAGAACAGAACCGATTTCAAAAATTCTTTCACTGTTGGGAAGCTCCACTATCCCCGGGTAATTAAATATAGGCTATTTAAACTCTCCAATAATGTAACCCAAGGTGTAAAAAAATACGTAAAATATTCCTAACTACTGAACCGATTTTCATGAAACTTGGTACAAAAATAGTAAAAACCTTACGGAAAAACATAGGCTACCTTTTACCGCTGGAAAATTCGTCATTCCCACGGGAAAAACTGTTCACGCGGGCGGAGCCGCGTCGATAGCTAGTGTAATAATAAAATACTTGCAAGTTATAGAAAACTTGTACTTATTGGATGTATGTTTTGGGTCAGAAACAAAAATAAAACCAAAATTTAAAGCATCAACTTATATTGTTAATACATTTTTACAAATGGCGTTACTGGACACTTATTCTAATATGCATTGACTTGAATACCTTCCCTAATTAATAAATATTACCCTTTCTCATTGCTGTACCTTTTGAGAATTTGTGGCAATTTTGTAATTTCAAAGTAATATCTACTGGCCATCGTGGAATCCACCTAGTATGATAAAATATTGATCAGATTTTTTTATTACGATTTACTTAAAATTGAAAGAAAAAATCTGCAAAGCAATTGAATAACTTTACTCCCACATGTATAATGTTTCCAGGTCGTTATTAACTTTCTGTTAAATCCTAGAATAGTTTTTCTTTTTTACAAAATTGCCAGAGCTCTCAAACTAAATTGCATAGGACCAAATTGTACCATTACCAAATCCTTCAGTTTGTGTCTACTGCAAGCATTATACTATGGTTTTTATGGCACTTAAAACAAGTCATTACATTTTACAATTCTTTCCTATAAATTCCCATTTTGGATGGACTATGTCTTTTGGGTTATTCAAAAAATCCCTACTATTAAGGACCAAGAATTCTCGTATTCAGTAATATTGGTTGAAATAGCATTTGAGTCTCTATAGATTTGATTTTTAAAATTACTATTGCTTATTATTTTTCTTACTTATTAGGCATGGTTTTCATTGTAAAAGATATTTTAAATTTTTCTTCTAAAACTAGAGTAGGGGTTTTTTGAATACGTGAAATTTCCCAATGGTGTGGTCTAGTTTGTACTCAACTTTCACTGGTAGCCATGGCACGTGATACAAGTGTTGTATAGGGTAATAATTTTATCTAGAAATTAGTGTGATGAAGTGTGCTTACTACAGAAACAGTTACACTAAGTAATCGCTACAGCTTTAATCGAAATATTATTGCAATTGACTCAGGCACTAATTCGTTTAGGCCACGTTGTGGTACACCATTTATTGTCGCATTAATTTCAAATTGAGCTACGAACTAACAGTTACTGATATTGCTTGAAGGTTACATGAATATAAATACTGCATTACATAATTTCTAACACGATACTTTCGAAGTTAGTACGACAAACATTTTTTTTTCATTAGAAGGATACAAAGGTATTAAAAGATAAATTGGGAGTACAAAATCTAAAGAAATATAAGGTTCAAACTAAATATAGTGCGTATCTAGAGCATGTTAAAGTAGTTATGAATAAGTTATACAACTAACTACCTTACATCTGTGTTATTTAAAACTAATATTGTACATTTTGACAAAATTAACAAAATGTTATATACTATACAAGGCCAAAGTCTGTGCACACAGCAGCCACTTCTCGGTTGTTTTGTTTTTCTGAATTGTTTGCAGCCATATTAAGCTCAACAAGGGTGTCTACGCTATTTATGCTCACACCTTTCAATATCTTCTGGGCGGCTAAACTTGTAAAATTAAAGCTCAAATCGCTTAAGCTCGGAAAGTTGTAAAAATCCTGTTTATCCTTCTTGGTTTCTTGACTGAGGCTGTATCTCTTCTGCTTGTTTTCTAAGCAATTCAGTTTCTCAGTTGACGTATTAATGTCCTTCATATTTTCTTGGTTTTTCAAAGCAAGGTTTGGCTCTGAGCCTAACACCGTCGGTTTCTGATCGACTCCTTTCGTTAACAGGTTTGCAATCGATTCAGAACTCATTCTGTTGTTTGGACGACCATTTAGCATTTGTAATGCTGCTGCCTTCTTTAACAGGTCGACGCTTTTCAGTTCGCTGTTCGAATTTATGTTTGTCTGAAGCCCTCCGTTTGCGGAGGTCAGAGAGTTCTTCTGATACCTCAAGCTCCCTAAGGATCCTATTATGTTGTCATAACTTTTGGTAGGCGTTGATGGATGGCTGGCGGTCGAAGTTTCCAAATTATGAATATTGTTGTGTATGGCCGGCGAAGTTGGATTAGATGCAACTTCGTTGGTATTGTTTAACTGGTTTTTGTAAATAAAGCTGTTATTGTTTGCCCCCGTACCTATTTGTAAAGAAAGCTTCCGGTTGTTATTCATACCGATATCGTTTATGGAATTCTTGTTAAATTTGTTTTCTTGAACCTTAATTTGTTCCGGCTCTTGGAACTTTTGTTTGTTTTTCTCAACGCATACGTCGAATGATGTTTCGGTCGGATTTTTAGTCGCTTGGTTCGAAACTCCGTTTTGGACAGACACAACTTGTCTATCATCGTTGATAATATAAATATTGCTTCCGTTACTAGTTTCTGTAACTTTTCCGTTTTCAAAAGTGATGACGGATCTCACAGGAGAATTTTGTACGTACACTTTTGTGTTTGTTCCACTTCCATTTTGCGAAATCGTGTTCGTGGTAACTTTAAGCGTAATGGAATTATTAGAATTTGACGTCGCCATCGTTGCTGGGTTTTCTTTATTTCCCAAGGTTTTATGCAAAGGGGTTGCGGTCTTTTTTGGTGTGCTTGGACAGTTTTTTGGCGAGGTATTAGGTGATGTGTTTTTCCCATTTTTTACCGTTTCCCCTCCAACTAATGGTGGTTTGGTCCTATATTTGTGTAGGCTTTTTGGGGAGCTTTGTAAACTTTGAACTTTTACGAGCGATTGTGCTCTACTTAAACCTGGTACATTGTGCGAATGACTATGACTAGGAGAAGGCTTTAGTGTGCGATCTGATATGTGGGATTCTAAACTAGAGTGGCCACTGCTACTCGTGTGGTAGCTCCTTTTCATAGGCGAGTTATCTGGTTGAATTTTGTCTTTTCTTGGCGTGCGATGCGTGCTTGTGCTTTCTAAGCTAGAAGGGCCACTTGTAGACATGATGTGATCGGAGTTTGAATAGTCGACCCTCCTTAAACTCCCACTCGGACTGTCCCTTAATTTTGGGTCACTGCCACGTTGGGGTGACCCAAAATGATCCAGTATGGTTTTGTTTGTGGAACTCCTACTTAGTGTTGATCTCGGCAGGCTTCCAGAGCTTGGACTGGACTGTCGGATTGGAGAATGGTCGTAGTGCAGTGACCCAGCGATCCCTGATTCGGTGGATAGATGTCGCTTGTGCCGCCTTGGCAACGTCGAGGACCGATTACTGATTTCTGAACCGTCGTAGTATGATGACACGTATGATGTTTGACTCTGCAGTGACTCCTGGAAATTAAAAAATAAATATGTGATCAATAATAGAATTGTTTCAAAATAGGCTTTTAGAGTGTAAAATGAAACATGCTATAAAAAAAAGATTACCTACTACTGTTAAATCTTCATAAGACTAGAATATTATCGGATCTTTTTGTTCCGGGCTACAACTAGAGTAAAAATACTTAGTGTAGTATTTACAAGGATGTTATAAGTACTTTGAGAATCTATGGTACCTAAAGGTTCGGGTAAGTAAGTTTCTCTCTAAGGGGGAGAGCTATTATTTTCTTCTGTGCTTTAGTACAGTCACTGGTCGGTCACTCCATACAGAAAACGCGTTTTGACAAGCTAGGTACTCCTTTTTGAATAACAACTGAAAATCAATTACAAGTTAATGGCGCTAGGCGCTATGTACAACACCCCGAACACCCCGGATAGAGTCCCGCGGCGCCTGCGGGGTGCGGGGCGTGGGGCGCTATATCGGGCGGGGAACTCATTTTAGCTCCGGGGGGTGATTGTCCTTTCTGTACGGGTTAGTGCTATTATTTTCTGTGGTACAGTGTTATAACCATGGTCTAAGAAAACAAGGTCTAACCATTAGACCACGTGACTGACACAAACCTACGTCATCTTGCGCTGTTCATCCTTGTCAAATGCGTGTTAATAGACAAGGGTGAACAGTGAAAAATGACGTACCTAGGCTTGTGTCAGTCACGTGGTCTAACGGTTAGACCTTGTTTTCTTAGACCATGGTTATAATGATTGTTTTTTGCTGAGTATCAATACCTTTGAGTTTGTCTGCGTGGCCACGCAATGAAGATGCACCGCCTTGGAGTTGAACCACTCTGTGGGCGGGAACTGGGCAGAGAAGGTGCTCATCGTGCGCGTCTGCTTGCTGCGGCCGCTTCGTCTGAATAAGCGGGACAGCAGGGACGCTTTCTCTGTGGAAGAGGGAGAGGGAAGAGACTGGTTTAGTGCGAGTATATACTCAGTTTAATAAAAGAAGACGGAATAAGACCCCTTCTTGACACAATCATTGTCGTTATGCATGAAGGACGCTTTCACGATAAAGGAAACCGTCACAAGTACGAGTAAATCTGCACACACCTGCCCCTCTAACATGCCCGGTCCACGCGTGACAGACATAATTTTGTCGTGCGTATTCTCTTATCCTATGGCGGGTTTTTTGACAGTTAATTGTGCAACAAACTTATTTGTCATAGCACTTCATGTTACGGGGCGTCGTCCGACCGAATCGCAACACAGGAATTTTGCTAAGGGTAGGATAGGAACTAGGAATGCACACAAAATATCCATCCATGGCACACCTTTCGAAGGAATTCAATAGTTTTGTATGAAGTTAACGAAGCTTTAGGTCACACATATGAACTTATAACGATATAGCTACTTACTAGGCGACGCAGATTCAACACTCGGCGGGTAATCGGTAGATGACGAGCTGTCGGTCGTGTTAGCGTTATGCTTGTGGTGGAGACTCCTCGTAGAAGCGCAGCGCTGGAGGTACTTGGACGAGGACCCGAAGATCCTCAGAGAGTGTCTCCGGTCCAGCGAACGGGGTGCGGGAAAGGACGCGCTGCGGCGCTTATTGGGGCGGCCGTAGAGAATTTTGTCGTTGGGGTTGCCTGGAAAGAAAATTCACTCATTAATCTTGAAACATGGCATAGATGTTTTTTTTTTTGATACCCAGAGCCGTAAATATTGATGGAAAAACAAGAATTGGATAGGTATTGCAACGCGGAGAAATGTTAATTCTGTAGTTTTTTTGTGATATTGTGATGTCCATAATTTTCTGATTTCTGAGATTTTCTGAAGAAATATCTATAAGTACGATCTCGTATCAGCTAAATATGAGGTTGAAAATAGATCTAAATCCAATTAAAAACAACGCGATTGAGGTAGGTACCTATCCGACCAAATTAAGCTTTTGACGAGTGTCTGCGAAATTACTACTAGGACCAGGTATCCACCTGCCTGTATCACCACCATTTTTTCTTTACGACGTTTTCAAAACAACTTTTCTCGGAATGTTAAATACAAAATTACTGAGAAATTATCTCGCACAAATGCCTTAGCTAAAATTATTCATGTCACATGCGGGCGTTATTTCTGTAATGTGGAGTACGGCGGCGCGCGCGCAGGAGGATATAAGGTATTTTAATGGCGTTCCTCCCGAGCTATGAGATACGGACCGGATTATTTTGATTAAGATCTTTATTTTGCTCGCAAGCTATTCTTGGCAGCAGCATACTCTTGTCGTACGCTATTTTGTTGTAGCTTATGCATGGATGAGACTAGGGACATGCAACTTTGTTATGCAATTAATTTATTAGAATGTAGGTAAGCGTCTTTCGTTCGTTGTCGTTATTTTGTTTGGTTTGGTATCTATTTTAAAATGATATGTGAATTAGTAGATTAGATGAGAGCGTCGGTGGCCAAGTGGCTAGGCCCGTTGGCTTCCATTCCGAAGTTCGCGGGTTCGAGCTTTGGCATGTACCAATGTGTTTTCGATTTTCGAATTCATATGTAGGTACGTTTATTCAACGCTCTTACGGTGAAGGAAAACATCGTGAGGAAACCTGCACACACCTGCGAAGAAATTCAAAGGTTGTGTGTAAAGTTGACCAACCCTCACTGGGCCAGCGTGGTCGACTAAGGCCTATTCACCCTGGTATCATATAGGCTCGAGCTCCTCGGTGGGCACATATATGAGCTGTTAACGACGAGATTAGATAGCTAATAGTTCTGATATAAGAGCACCTACTGCTACACATTCCAAGCCCATAGGTATTGGGAGATATGGTTATTGCTATTGATACTTTCGAGGTACCTGAATAATACTTCGGTATTAAGATTTTATTTATTTTTTGTAATAACAGTGTATTGTGCCTCCACATAGGCAGACAATGGACAATCACCTAAATACCTATAATAGAGAAACGTCACAACAGCAATGCTTTTCTTTAAATCCTCAAATCACCTCGCGTATCGTCTGTTTATTTCCAAAAAAATATCTTACAGTAAAAACCAAGTGAAGTGAAACGAAATACCTAATGTAAGCCTGCCGCGCATAGTGCGAATGTCAGTGTGTGTTTTCATTTAAATTAATTTAATCGATAATTTGAAAATGCCCCTGTAAAGCTGAATGCGAACACGTGCGTGTACGCATCTTTTGGGCTGACGCACAAAGACGTAGCCGCAGTTGGTGGCATAAATCAGCTGTAAACTTGACAGCTAATTTCAACAAGCGACTTGCTCCTTTTAAAAACACGTCAAGAGAAAGGGTTTAAATTTAAATCGGTAGGTATTTACAGTTTTATTTATAGACTTGCTTTCCGCCGCAGCTCCGCCCGCGGTAACAGTTTTTCTGTGAGAATGGGGCATTTTCCCGCGGTAAAAGGTAGCCTATGTTACTCAGGGTGAATGTAGCTTTCTAATGGTGAAAGAATTTTTGAAATCGGTTCACGAGTTTTTGAGTTTCTCCATTACAAACATTCACACACACACACACACACACAAATATAAATCTTTCCTCTTTATAAATTAGTATAATTTGATAACCAGCTTTTCGCGTCGCGGTATCATCTTCTTCTTCATATTTAAGAGCCTCGATCTGTGTTTCTAATTTTCTCTTGGGATTTAGATACAGTGGAAATTATACGATAAAAAGTAGGTAAGTAACCTTCCTACCTATCTTGTTTTTTCCCATAAAGCCCTTTGTTGCTCTGTTATTTCTTTTTCACAATACAATACCTTGGATCGAGAACCTAGGTGGGACATAATATGTTATGAGCTGTTAACACATGAACGGACAATACCTTAGGTATATGACGTCATTAAGTGTTTTAAAAAAACCCACGATGAATAAAGAAATTTGAGTTTGATATGGTATTCTATGCTCATTTATTATCAATCAATTTTTATATCTAGCTACTGAATTAACCATTAGTGCGATTAGACTTTACAATAAAATTAGTCCAATCCAGTTTAACATACCTATAGCTAGTATGACACGATATGTGAAATCATAACAAACTCTCTAATATCAATAAAATAAATTCATGCATCATAAAGTCGTGTCTGCTCATAATACATTATCAAAGCATGCAAATGCACAAAACGACAACTCGGAACCTCTCCATAACTAATCTATTTCTATTTATCGACTAAGTGCTCGCTAAATCAGGCTGAAATGCAACTACCTATACCTACTGACAATAATACGATTATTCTAGAATTCTCTCGAGAGTCTGAGATTGAGCATAACTGAATAATTGTTTGAGAAAACGGAGTTTATTATTAGGTTATGTATGCAATTTTTTTAAAGAACTTTATGCTTCCGTTGCAAAATATTTCTTTAAGTATAGGTATTTTTTTAAATATTTTTTTGTTTCTTTTTAATATTTGTACTAAAATTCACATTATGTTTGTTCTTTCCGTACACGCTCAAACTAATGAAATGAAATGAAATCATTTATTTGTAGTACCTAAATATGGTACAATTATTGTGGTGTTAATATAAAATAATAGTATCACATATTTAGTCATATTATATTATCTGACATGCAAATATTGAATATAATTAAACGTCCTGAATAAAAGATTAAAACTGTACAACGATTCCCAAAAAATTTTACTGAGGTAAAAGATAAAATCATAAATAGTAAATTCGATGTCATTAAGTACATACCTAAAGATCTAATATGTCAATGTCATCATATATTTTTGTCGTAAAACTCCTTTAGAGAATAAAAGCATGCATTACATAGCCAGTTAAATAGTTTTCTTCTGAATAATGTTAAAGGTGATTCTTTAAAGTTGTCAGGTATGTTATTATATATCTTTATCAACATTCGAGAACAATTCCTGTCAAACAATACAGTTTTACCCTAGGCAGGACCAATCTATTAGGATATCTAGTGTAGAAAGCTAATACATCTTTTTTAAATTTAAATAAATTTGTATGTTTTCTTACAACCTAGGTACTTTGGATTTGAATGAAGTTTGGTAAGATAATTTAATTTGTTCACTCAGATTTGATAATATTTACTGTTAACCCAGAGAAAATACATCATTCCCACGGATTGAAGCCGTGGGCGGACGTTCTAGAAAAAAAAAGACTTTCTGGACTAATTTAGGTACAAGCCCTACAAATCTGTTTATTTTCATTCAAAAGTTTTTTCCAGCTCAAAAACTTTCGAATGAAAATAAACAGATTTGTAGTAGCTAAATCAGCCCAGAATGTCGTCAGGTCAGGACACCTGTCTGCATACCTATCAGATCAGAACAAATAATTCAAAGTAGAATAAGTATTTATCAATACGTCCAAACTCCAACAGGCTACCGGAGTTTTGTAACATCTATTCATAGTTATTCAGGGACTCAGTCGGTGGTTGGTGGGGGACGTATAAATTGGAATTAGTCCGTTTTAAACTTTTAATACTCAGAACTCGGAGGTTTTCAGAATAAACCCTATGAATGGAAGGCAAGAGCGGCAACAACACTGTATAAGGAATGCCGGAGCATTTGCATGCCACTAAGTGTATCTTGGGCGTTGCAGGACTGCAGCCACGTATTATTTGCTGTCATTCACCCCGATTAATAAGCAAATTTCATACTTAAAGTAACGGCGAATAAAGTGCTTGTTTGCCCGTTTATGTCGGGTAAATATAGCAAAGGTAAGTTTGCAACGGACTGCCGATGGTAAGTGCAGATAAAGCAAGCTCCTCAGGTCAAATTCTTTGGCTTATGCTTAAGTTGTTTATCTCGTTGTGACCAAATAAAGCAACATATTTTGACGTGACTTTGACTTGCGTTGTTACATCTTCATCGGAACAATCTTTTGGGGATTAAAGGTCAAACTCAAAGAAGCCGAAAACCCCGAAAACCTCTGAGACACACCGCCTTATGTAAAAATTTCGTTAGGAACCTACTTTAATTTTTAAATCAGACAATGATCATAACAATTAAACTTTTATTGTTATTGTGGAATTTCGATTGTTGCAAAGTGGAGATTTCCTAAAGATGGCCGTATTGGTAAATACCAAGGTAAAGTAGGACATGTTTCACTGCAGTTGGAAATAAACTGCCGAGAGATTAAGTTTTTATGTTCATTTTCACTGAACTCGGAAGTTCAAAGAATGCTATAAATGTTTTGTATTTACATCCTCAATATAAGAATGCTATAAAAATAGCGTTAAATCAGTGTACGGAGCTCTATCAATCCGATGGAAAAGTTATAAATAAACGACATAAAGTTAGATGAGATGGATGGATCTTTCTTTGTAAAGAAGAATTTTATGACTACTAAAGTGTTAGTGACAGTTTGGAAAACGTGAAAGAACATATTATTCAGTTCTGGGATCTGATGAACTCATTTAAATAACTTTTCCCAGGAATAAAAACAAAATTCTCATTATAAATATTTAGTCCAAGATGTGCTATTAAAGTATTTAGCCTTCAGTTTACTTACCTATATTTGACCACTCAATAAGGTAATTTTTACTATCAATTTAGTATTATCATTAGAGCAATGTGAACACATTATTAGAGTCTAATGTGATCGGCGTTTATTCCTACCCTGTCTAGACGGCGCGTGAAATTTTAATAAAGTATCATTTGGGGCTTTGCGGGACTGATTTGCATTAAACGATAAAGTTGTTTTTGGTTATCATTTCATGCAGCCATCCTACAAACGTTGCACGAAAGACGAGGACCTATACAAAATATCAAATCACAGAATAGGAAGACCAGCATAAAGACAGACATAAAAGAAGAAATATTACCCGGTTATTATTACATAGAATATACCAGAATTTTCGTATAGGAATTAGTAAGTAGGGTATATGAGATGAGAGTGTGGTTAGGACTGTCGCTTCCTCCCAATCTAGAAGGCCGGTGTTTAGTGCCCGCCACGTATTTTCGCTTTTCAAATTCATTAGGCACAAATTAGTAGTGCGCCTGTGTGGCCCAGATAGCCAAGAAGTTCGCTTTCATTTTTTTGCTCTGATTTAAAAATAATAAAATACAGTATCTGTTCAAAAATGAAATAATACTCTACAAATTAAACCACCATCCCCTTTAATGCAGATGAAGACTAATTTATTTTCCATGCAACCGTCGTCGCACGAGTATTTACTTTGCAACTCGAGTGGTTCATTAAGTGAATCGCTCGAAATTAATTAAACTTCGAACAAGGGTCTATTTTTGAAGTCGGCGCTCCAGAATATGGGTCAGACGATGGAATGCAATGAGGGAGCATCGCACTTGATATTATAAATGGCCTTTTATAAGTAGCTGGAGATCACAGGACATATTAATTGGATTCTATTTGGACGTTGGGAATGGACGTGCAGTGGACTGTGAGGAATTCATAATGTCGTTTTAAAGGTGAGGTTTTAATTAAAGATATTGTTACAATATACTTTAATACTCGTATGAGTTGATAAGGTCTAAAACGATACATATACGTACTTAAGTAAGTATAATAAATTTCTCGAAATTGGCAGAGGTAGGTATATAGTGTCGGTGGCCAAATGGCTAGGCCCGGTGACTTCCATCCGCAACATACCTAATAATCTCGATTTTCGAATCCATATGTACGTTTATTCGATGCTTTTACGGTGAAGGAAAACATCGTGAACCTTCACACACCTGAGAAGTAATTCAAAGGTCGTGTGTGAAGTTGACCAATCCGCACTGGGCCAGCGTGGTCACTATAAAGCGGTAGGGTCATTATAAAGATATTTAAGATGCGATTTACGGAATATGAATTTAATATTAGGTACTAAAAGTTTTCCACTACTAGCATGATACCTATTGTAAATGAAATGCGTTGCTTGCTTGGCTTTCCGACATAATAATATACTTCAGACGACGTACTAAAATTTTTTTTTTAAAGAAACCATACGCTCTTTAATTTCGGCCTATCGAAAAAAAAACTCAAGCAGGAAGACAAGACAAAAGAAACTACCAGACACTAAAAATGTCTACTAGAAACAAATCGTTGTTTAAAATATTTCTGACAAGGTACGAGTATATGCTGTGTATTTCTAATACACTGGCGCTTCCAAAAAGATACATCCCAGAGCGTCTCATTTATAACCGTCAATGTAACTCACATTTGTATCGACATGAAAATAGAAACAGTGCGGTACAGTTTTAAATATTCCAAACGGATTCCTAAGCATGTTCCCTTGTCTTCTTGTTAACATTAATAACAATAATCTTAAAAGAAATGTGTTTCGGATATTCTATTGGAGTTATCCTGCCCTTTGATCTAGCGATATCTGACTACAAAAAGTTTATGGTAGTTTGTTATTTTGCCTTTGAACCAGTGAAAAATTGAGATTCATTTGGAGTTATTTTAAAGTATATTTTGGTGGAGTTCGGTCGGCGTTGTCAAATTAATTTTGGTTAGTTTCCTGTTACAATTTTGATTGAATCGAATATTTTGTTATGGCCGGATATCTATGTATACGATACGTAGGTATTTATTTTCAAATTTTAATTTTATTTTAACTCTCCTTTAGGTACTAAGTTTAGCTTTCGTAACTGTTAGTGTGATGAAAAGAATTGTTTATTTATTTCATAAATCATACGTAGCTTTTTTTTTATTTGATCTATGCTTGTGTTGAAAAAGTACGACCAATCAAGCTTCACCGGACTTGCGAGGGAGCGGAAGACTCTACCCCTAAAAAAAGTCATATACCAACGCGTCTAGGGGCCGGGCGGCTCGAGGGAGCCTCGGACCACGGCCTAGCGCGTTGATACTGAAAAACATCGTGATTACTTCAAATATGATGTTCCTTATTTACTAAGTACTTAGTACTTACCTATAATGTAACCTATGTTTTTTTTTCAACTCTTAACATCACAGTTATGAAGATATAGGTAATGCAAATAACCACACCTACAGCTACAAAAATTGAATATACTTTACTGCACACTTGAAAAAACATTACCTTACATTACATTATAATTCACAAAAAGGATAGAAAGTGTACATGTAGGCTGCCTTAATTATTGCTGAGGAGCAATTTCTACTAGACAACCTTACAAATCCAAATTCTTGAAAAAATATTTTTTTTGACGTCGAATCTAATAAATAGGTAAGATGCATAGTTAGCAATTTGCATGTCTTTACAAATAAAAACATTAAGTTATGTAATTACTTAGCTGCAACCAAAGCTTTGTATATACCTATCCCAGCCAGTATTTGCTTATCCCATGATACATAACATTAAATAGATCTGTAATAGCAGTGTGTGGCAGTGTACCTACCTCAGTTACATCTGTGTTGTATTAGTTGATACCATATGAAATTGATCGACCAAATCAAAGCTGCCATGAATCTATCTCACCTGGGTGATATCATCGTCTGGTCTCAGTGACTCCAGCGCATACTATAACGACTGCAATTATAGATTTTATAACCTCCGTTTTGTTACATGGTTTGATAGACTAGTCGTAATTTCTATTTTGGTCTGATTCAAGTGGCGCCGCCATACTTCAAAAAAGAATAACTCAGTAAAAATCAATTTTTCAAAAATTTGGCTACAGAATTTGAGTTGGGACTCGGAGTTCTATAGGATATTATGTTGACACCAAAATTTTTTTTCTTTTTTTTACGCGAATACTGATGATAATATTAGGATTAGGACATGCTCAATCAAAGGTTTGGTTTTATCAAAAAATAGAGACGCCTGGCTGATGTGAAACATAGAAAGTAAAGTTAGTTTGTGATTGCTTCAAGTTGTTTTATTAGGTATCTGCTAGATGGCGTAGTACATGACGTATCATAGGAATATACACTTTATTAGTGGTTAGAGAATAGTTTTCTATAGTAAGTGTAGCGTGGCGACCGACGCCCGCTTACCACGGTCGCCATGCCAATAATCAGGTTTACCCCTTGCCTATAGATATTTCACATTAAAAAAAATCCTTACGAACTGCCCTCGGAATAACGATGAGCGAAACACGCAGATTTTCCTTACTCCTAGAAATGTCCGATTCAAGTGGAAATAACAGAAATTAATGACGTCATTTTTTTCGTTTCTCAGTAAAGATTTTTTCGGGTAGTTGTTTTGAACAGTTGACCGAGAATTTCTTTCAGTATTTAGTGTTTGTTTCCTTCATTTTCTAGCTTTCGTTCATTTTATAGGAAAATTAAAATGAGAACTTTAACTCTACCAACAACATTACTTACTCGTTTTTTTGGAAAATTATATAATACCTACTTCACAAATTTTGATAGATCATCAAAGATTATTTTGTTTTTATCATGTTTTAGTGACCCTCGAATGTCAAACGTCTTCCTAAATTACCGAGGTGTTGGTGTTTGTGGTCAGTGCAAAAAAGGTGTAATCTCATCATGTGACGGAAAACCAGGAAATTAATAGTAATGGTATTATTAACGTTAAATCGACCTTGAAAACGGATGAAATGACTAAAGCCATGGTTAATTCGTTGAATTAAAATAAGTTAAGATTTATGTGGTTTATGCTATCCGTCATATTATGTGTGGAACCTTATACTACACCGGCTGTACTTAATGTGTACCATAAGATAGAAAAAAAATGAAATTAAAAGCAAAATTCGTTATCGGCTGAATCGAAAAGACGAAATAAAATGGGCGACGCGATGTTGTAGAATATTCTAATGCCGATAAAAAGCGCGCAGTTCTTTGAATAATGTAGGTACTTGTTTGTTTTGGACTCAATTAAATTCTGCTTAAGTATGGTCTAAGTGAGGACGTAGCAAATCCTGAAAAACATGTTCGATCAATGGTTTTGAGCAGCTTCGAAATAAACTTTTGTCAAAAGCAAAAAAGACTTCCATGCAAACGGCCTGATAAAAACATCTAATTGATATCGGAATAAGTTTTGGTTTTTTATTTCGATCCAGGGAAAATGTTCTTTGAAAAACATTTTATTTTTATTTTCAAAAACTCTATTGACATATTATAGCACTAGCTTTTCGCCGCAGCTCCGCCCGCGTTAACAGTTTTTCCCGTGGGAATGAGGCGTTTTTCCGCGGTAAAAGGTAGCCTATGTTACTCAGGGTGAATGTAGCTTTCTAATGGTGAAAGAATTTTTGAAATCGGTTCAGTAGTTTTTGAGCACGAGTTTATTCATTACAAACATACACACACACACACAAAAATACAAATCTTTCCTCTTTATAATATTAGTATGATGTCTTCTTTGTTGGTCACTTGCACCCTGTATACCTACATACAGAGAACAATTTTTTAATCAAAATGTAGAATACTAGATCTCGTAAGTCAGGACAGGAACTTTCGAACCAGAATGGATTTGTTTTCGATGTCTGGCTGTAGACACATAAATCCACCCACACTGTGTTTTTATCGTTTTGCTAACGTATTCTAAACTCTACGGCGACATCCAGTCCAACAGCTACTTAAAAGAAAAAGTTCTAGCGCGAAATATTTAATAGTTTTGTGACCCTCGAACGTTTCATGAAAAAAACAATACTTATTAGATAACTTTGTAATTACTAAATTGTGGCAACTAAGACTAAAATGAGAACCGGCTTATTTCCAATCAGAATAAAATTACTTTTCAAGACTTGGAACCAATCAACCAGGCCATAAAGAAAATTTTTACCTTCTGCCAGGGCAATAAAAAGGGTTCAGTTTTTTTCCTGGTCAGGCTATAGAACCCGAAAATTTGTGGCGTTTGACCTCTCTCTAATCTTTGTATATTCACTTATCTACTGTTTTACATGAATTTAATAAGCACTAGTTTTACGCATAGTAGGTACGTATTTATTACATGTTGTTTTATTACTTTACACATTTTTGCAAATATATTTTTTCCGGACCGTAATGTTTTAGTGTTCATTTCAAGAGCGAGGCGTTCAAATTTTCTTAACTATGTGTCTAATAAGTAAGTAGTTAATTAAGTACTAATATTATAAAGAGGAAAGATTTGATTGTTTGTTTGCATGGAATAGACTCTGAAACTACTAAACTGATTTTAATGAAACTTTATAGAAAGATATCTAGGAGAAAGACATAGTACCTACCATTTACCGCACGTAGATCTGTCAATATGTCGCGTTTGACAGCTTCTCGAGCCTGACGAAAATACCTCATTCCTGTCGAAAATACCTCATTCCCACAAGGAAAACTGGAGCCGCGAGGCAGAAATCTAGTGTGCAATAAAGTGTGTATATTCTATTCTATTGTGATATTTGCAAAACTTGATAGAATTATGTTTCACTATCACTATCACTACATATTATAAAACAAAGTCGCTTTCTCCGTCCCTATGTCCCTATGTCCCTATGTCCCTATGTCCCTATGTCCCTTTGTGCGCTTAAATCTTTAAAACTACGCAACGGATTTTGATGCGGTTTTTTTTAATAGATAGAGTGATTCAAGAGGAAGGTTTATATGTATAATACATGCATAATATACTGAAGGATAACCCACAATAACCATTTTCCCGTGCGGAGCCGGGGCGGGTCGCTAGTTTATTAATAAACTCTCATAACGCTAGGTAATAAAATAAGTAACAGCACTTCTCAATTTTATCACGTTTATAGAGCCACAGACAGATCGTAAAAGCAAACGAAAAGACTCGACGTATCGTATATCGGATCTTAAATTTGAGTTGCAATATTTGTGATGCCATATAATGTTGCCATTGCTAAATAAAGTTTATGGCGATGAAGATTTTATTGACGCGCAGTGATATTACGCGCAGTGATATTAAATATCACTTCCGTTTGTAATAAAACAATTATTGAAAACAAGATTTAGAGCACTAAAAATTATCGGCTTTGGTTTATTTATAAGTACCTACTTTAAATGTTTTGGTACAAATAAAAGTAAGCCCAGTTTTAAGCTGAAAATAATACGGGCTTCATTTGAATACCACAATCTTTCATGATTAAACAAAGTGGATTTTTTTATAATAAAGGGAGTATAACAATAACAATCTCTACACCATAAAGCAAAATCAGTCGGTCATCGTCACAAATTACTTACATTACCACACCCGCATTAACGCTTTCCATTTCTTACACTTTCCCAGTTTGACGGAAGTAAGTTAACTTTTTTAATGAAATTGTTTGCAAGTAAGTAAATTTTTACGTAGACACTTATTTGCACTCGCCTACTCGCTTTGTTTTTGCGATTTGTATTACTTTCTTTAGTTTAGCGTAAGCTTCCTCCTACTACCACACGTCGTGTTTCTATCCAATTTCATATAAATCCGGACAAAAGTTCATTGACCTCTTTCTTTTCTTAAAAGTTATTAAGAATAATGTAACGCCAAAATGTCTGGCAAGGTATTTGTATTTGTATTTATTTATTTTGCTGTCACAGGTAATACAAGTTGTTATCAATACAAATCATAGGAGTAGGTACATATTGTGACGCCCTGCAAGGGCACGGCAAACAGAAAGACAACTAATTGTCATATTACTTACAAAATTAGATTAAACTAAATAGAAAAAAAAGGTCACAAGCTCACCCCGCCTTCTACTACGGTATGCCAAATTACGTATTTTACGATAATATCCTATAGTTTTATCGTATAGTTTGAAAAAAAAATGCGCATTGTATGTGATTGTATACATATGCATGCATATAATAATATGCAGGCGTCAATAACCTTCTGTCCGGATTAATATGAAACAAACCATACAGGTCTCAGGTCAGTTATACAATCTAATATAGGTAGTTAGTTATATAGGAACCTCTTCTTTAGACGACGACGTCTCCTTCCCGAACCAACGCAACGTAGGTACAAGGTATTTGGGGCAGAGCCGTCCGCTCCCCCGCAAGTCCGGTGAAACTTGATAGATACGTTATCAATGCGACACAAGCGTAGGTCCATAAAAAAGGCCTAGGTCGAGTTTTCTGCTCCCTACAAAGTCCAGTGAAGCTTTTCTTCGATTTTGCGACAAGCTTAGCAAAATAACATTATACTCTACTAGCGACCCGCCCCGGCTCCGCACGGGAAAATGGTTATTGTGGGTTATCCTTAAGTATATTATGCATGTATTATACATATAAACCTTCCTCTTGAATCACACTATCTATTAAAAAAAACCGCATTAAAATCCGTTGCGTAGTTTTGAAGATTTAAGCATACATAGGGACATAGGGAGGGACATAGGGACAGAGAAAGCGACTTTGTTTTATACTATGTAGTGATAGTGATAGTGATGACCACAATGAGCTTATAATAATTTCACTGCTGGGCTAAATACCCCTTAAGTATAAGGTGTCGCATACATGGCAGGATTAAGGATCTCGGATCAATGAATCAATTTTTCGATCAAATACATTATGTAATAGGTATGTAGCGTCTTCATCAGTTCTGTCTATAATGCTAAGCAAATCCTCCTCTATGTGATGTCCTTAACCACTGGTCCTTTTCTGCTTAGTCTAGCGTTCCCCGACACATCACAAGAATTATGATAAACTTTGTAAAGATTAGTCACAGAATTAATTAGGTACATGAACGACAAATAGCATAATAGCCTTTCACGGAACATAGTAGCGTTTTATAAGAAATAGGTACTTAGTTACCTCAATTTAACGATACATTTCCGTCCCACAAGCAATTTTCCCGTCCAGTCGAAATTGGTCAAACAAAAAGGTCTTTTATATAACAACCTAAGTTAATCTAGTACCTAGACCTAGGTTTGCCTGGAATTTAGGTTAACAGCATTCAGTTTTAGCAGGTTGCGTCACGCCGTCGCGTGACTGAACCTGAAAAGTAGGCCTACTGAACTGTTAGACGCAAAATTGCCAGATTATAATATCGCTATTCAACCAACATTCAGAAAAAAAATGTGTTTTAATAGAGACAGCATCATTCTCTAATCAACCAAAAATGGAGAAACATGAACATTTTTCAATCATTTTCCTGAATCTGCCAATCATAGAAATGATAAATGCAATGATAATCCATACAGTATACAGTATTAACAAATAGGTACGAAAGTGTAGTTGTTTGTTTGGAATGATTTTAGCTGATCGACCTACGATATGTTTATTTTCAGCAATTTATTTGTGGCATCAATTTTAGTATATTATTTAACTAGTACTATTTCTTATCTTTATACTTTATCGTAAGGCACAACTTTCCATAACAGTTTTTTGCGTGTAATAACATTACTGCAACGTAATTGTTGATGGTTAAGAACTAATATTGAATATTCTGTGGTTAAGTGAAAGATTTCCACAAAATAACGCCCAACTCTATCAAAACATTTTGATGTCTCAATTGTTTTACTCAGTAGTGTAATCGTAGTTTTAGTAGCTAGTTGATGCGTGCAGAATTATACCCTAAATGGTAATAAATCGCCTAGTCTGGCACCACCACGATTGTTTTATGGTTTTAGTGTTGTCTGATAGCTTATTCGTGTCTAAGAGCAGTGCTTGGCCGAAAGTGATGGTGGTATACACGTATAATATTATATTCGATAATTTGTGAGAACTTGCCACTGTAACCGGTAAAAGTAAAATTATTACTTATCGTAATGTTCAGTATTTATAAACGAATGTAAGTACAACGTATTTAAAAAATAGGCATGGCTTACAAAAAAAAAACATATAAGCAAAAAGTATGTAATTATCTTATATATAAAATTCTCGTGTCACAGTGTTCGATTCCATACTCCTGCGAAACGGCTAGACCGATTCTCATGAAATTTTGTGAGCGTATTCAGTAGGTCTGAGAATCGGCCAACATCTATTTAAAAAAAAAAAAAAAAACAAATAAAAAAAAACAACGCGGGCGTAGCCGTGGGCGGACAGCTAGTTATATATAAAATTCTCGTGTCACAGTTTTCGTTCCCATACTCCTCCGAAACGGCTAGACCGATTCTCATGAAATTTTGTGAGCGTATTCAGTAGGTCTGAGAATCGGCCAACATCTACTTTTCATACCCTTGAGAGCGGGCGGAGCCGCGGGGCGAACAGCTAGTTATACTATAATAGTACCTAGGTAGGTACTAATAATAATGGTCATATAATCACAGAATATAAACCGTGAAATTTAACTAGTTGTTTCTCCGCAACATAGTGGTAGTACTTATGAAACTGCCCCTCTAACATGCCCGGTCCACGCGTGACAGACATAATTTTGTCGTGCGTATTCTCATATCCTATTGGAGGACATTTCAATATGGCGGGTTTCTCGCGCGACTAACTTTAGTCATAGCATGTTACGGGTGCAGAACAACTTTCCATATGGAACATAGGTTGAAATCTCAAAATTAAAATTTAACTTGTAATACAGGGAATCAGATAGCCCCTCTATTAGTTCATGAAAAACCAAGCCAGCCCCTGTAGCATGAAGCGTTATCGAGAAATCAGCCATTTTGAAATTTCAGAGAATACGCACGATAAAATTACCTGCCATGCCATGTGTGAATAGTCATGCTGGGGCTGGCTACATTATAACTGGCTATACAGCTAAGGCTAGGAAGATCACATGAATTCTGTAAACCCTGAAAGAACCTTATAGAAACAACAACGCCACATACAGAATTACCATAAAAACAATAAAACAAGTAATTTAGCATAATAAATGAAACATAAACCGCATTTACCTTCCGCGACCATCGCTGTAATTCACGTTGGTCCACATAAAGTCTATAAATATGCCTTATTAGGCATTCCACTGTTGCGTAACCGATGACCTGACCTAGGTTTACACCTTCCTCATACGATAAGTTCTTGTGGAAAACGGTAACATTTCCTACAACGGCTGCAACCTAATCTACACTCGACTGGATTGAAAGTGTTGTGGTACATATTTATTTCCACTTTTCTTAAAAAAGTGTCTAAAAATAATGTTCTTAGCTATGTTTCAAGAAAATGTCTTCAGCCATTTGAAGATCATGAGCTGTTTTCTAGAGTTTCTTTATAGAAAACAGCTCAGAAGTAATTTCTTCGAGTCGATGTAAAAATTGGTATCCTGTTACTTCAATGACTTGACTTACCTAATGCTGGGATACAGGTGATGATGATTATGAAGGGTGCAAGATGCCAAACTCGTCACCATATTTACAGTAGAGGTATCATTTTTGGCCTCATCTGATTGTGACGGGGGCTATTAATCAATAGGCTCTTTTCCAAAGGGACCGAGTTTAAAAAACTTAAGTACTTATTCCGTACTTCGGAAGGCACGTAAAGCCATTGGTCCTGGCTAAATTACAAAAGTGATGTACAGAAAACGGAGAGTATTTTCAAAGCTTTCAAGCACATATTCAAAATTTCCACATTCTTGGCTGCAAGCCGCGTTCGTGTAACCTAACAATAAACATCAAACGTCTCTTCATTTTCATTTCCTCGGCTAGCTAAGGCTGAAGCACAAAGAGTATAAAAACGAATATAGGGCACCGCGACTGCAGTGGCCTGGTTCCATGCACTTGAAGCTACTGCGAATCGCGTCATTGAATTAAATTGCAACGTAAATTGTCTCCAATTTCAAAATTGGCTGTTTACTGTGTGCAGTGCGCCTACACATTCTGAGAATTTTAAAAGTAGAACGTGTGGAGAAGACTGTCTAGTTGCTAAGCATACACACGTTTATGTAGGATTGGTAAAAAAAGTAAATAAAATATCGGAAATATTCAGTTTATTATTGTTCATTAGTATGAGACGAGAGCCAGTCTTGGTTTGAGCAAAGCTTTTTACTTTTCATAATTCGCTGACTGAGCATGTAAATAAAGAAATTTTGCATTCTGTACCGCGTATTGTTCTAATGTAGATGTAGCTTGTCTTTTATTTATTTATTTTATCGTAAATGCACTGCCCCGCTGCTGTTATCGTTGCCTCTCCTTTACATTGGTTGCCTGGTAGAAATTGCTACCCTAGCAATAAGGCCGCCTATTTGTACACTTTTACTGTTGTATACTGAATTTGTTATTATTACTGGTGTGCAATAAAGTATATTCTATTCTAAAGAAAGTATATTGTATATTGTATTGTATAAATGTGGGACATCTCACACACGGTCATCTGACCCCAAACTACTCAGAGCCTGTATTTATGGGTGGGCAGACAGCTGATATACATGCATGTATAAATATACAACATACAGACACAAGGCAAACACAAGTGCTCATCAAACGAATGTTTGCCCTGGGCGGGTCGAACCCGCGACCCTATGCTTCGTAGGCAGACGTACTACCAACTAGGCTATGGGGCCGTTTCGTGTCTTTGTGTCTTTTCAGTTTTTGCTTAGTCGTCACGTCACTTACTTACTTACTGTATAAGGTTATGATAGTTTTATTTGCTTAACGGTCAAATCTCGTTGATGGACTTGCAAATAATTTCATCGGTTCCAAATCGATATCGCACGGCGAGCATTATCAATCAGAACTAATCCCAATTCGCATTTCGACCGTTACGTCTATAGAAAATCAGATTTTTATTGACATTGGACTTGGTTTCTTTCTCTCTCTTGAATATTTCTATTTATTGTAACAAAATAGGAAACGGAAAGGTCGTCACGGTCACACGAACTCGTGACATCTTCAATTTGCTTGTAACGGGACCCGATGAAATATGAATGAGGATCTGTAGACATGATGCCGACAGTTATGGATTATCGTTTCCGTTGCGGGTTTGCTTCTACACAAATCTTATTTCGTTGAGAACAAGGCGTAATGCATATCGAAGAGATGTCAAAGTTTATGTTGAAACTATGGTTGAGATACGGTTTTATATTTTTGCAGTTTGAAGCATACATTTCTACAGCTCATGTCATGGTCTAAGAAAACAAGGTCTTCCATTCAGACCACGTGACTGACATAAGCCTGAGTCGTTCGGCAACTCGTCCCAAAACAAACTCGTCCCAAAACACTTTTTCTAAGATTTTTTGCTTGATTTGGTACAGTCGTCAGCAAAACTAACTTCAAGGAAATCTAAAAAACTATAAAAGTAAAAGACAGGAGTGGAAAATCAACGTTAATGATCATGCGCTGTTCATCCTTGTCGAATGCTGACGTAGGCTTGTGTCAGTCACGTGGTCCGAATGCAAGACCTTGTTTTCTTAGATCATGGCTCGTATAGAAATGTACCTATACCTCCAAGAGTAGTACCAACCCAGAAATTATTTGATGTTTATACGAGATTTTCGACGGACCGTGGAACGTGGAAATTTTCTTAATGAGCATAAAACCCGCATGCACTAATGTCTTAAGCAGGAAAATTTATTTTATTTCTATCCAATTATCCTAAAAAAATTATGTCGCCCTGTGCAAGTTCAAAATAAGGATTAGCAGTATATTCGTGTGATGAGCACTTGTGTTTGTTGATGTAAAAGAGCTTTATGTCCTTTTCTAACTCATGAGAACTTTTGGAAAGTTTAAAAATTAACTGGAAAGATCTTTGTAATTTAACCCGAGCAACAACGCCGGGTTTAGCTGCTAGATTAGGTATATATGTACCTACATACATTGTAAATAAATAAAAATACGCTGTAATACGGTAAGCAGAGTTTTATAAGGTCACAATCACAGGGAGCCCGAACTAAAACCAAACCCCTTAACTTGAAATAAATATTTTTGTTTTTATTGTGAACTCTTCACTGACAAAAACGAATTCGATCATCCATCTAGTAATATTATAAATGCGAAAGTAACTGTCTGTTTGTTACGCTTTCAAGCCAAAACCACTAAATTTATTTTGATGAAACTTAGTAGCTTGGTACAGAGATAGATTAGACTTTGGACACCTTTGGAGAAGGATATAAATATTTGTCTGCGGCGGCGGCGGGAAAATACCTCATTCCCATGGGAAAAATATTAGCGCGGGCGGATGATTAGTATTCAATATATTATCAAAATATGAATTTGTTCGTTACGTTACAGCAGCCGTTCTGACTGAAGTAATATTAAATTACAGACAGAACGAATAATTAGTTAGTCTGCTCTTTGGAAAATTTAAAAGCAGACTGAGTAAAAATAATTTGGGCTAAAAACGCACCAGGAACCTGCCTCGGGAAGTTTCAGCAAAAAGGGTCATGTTCTATAAAAGAAATAACGCTACCGAGTTTTAAAAACGTTCAGCGCCATCTGTTGTTACATGAATTTAACAAGAAAAGAGCTAACGAATCTGTTGATATTTCAATGAGTATGTTCCTAATGGAAAGTTTTTCGGTTTTATGAGTAACTAGCTGCCCGCCGCGGGTCCGCCCGCGTTTTTCCCGTGGGAATGAGGTATTTTTCCGCGGTGAAAGTTAGCCTATATTCTTCCGCAAGGTCTATTCTTTCTTTGTGCCAACTCCGCCCAATTTAACCTTTTCCCCCATGGGAATGAGAAATTTACCCGCGGTAATTCGTAACCTATGTTCTTTCCCAAGGTCTATTCTATCTTTGTACCAAGTTTTACCAAAATCGGCTCAGTAGTTTCGGAGCCCATTCAATTATTAGAAATATTTTAGGTATTTTCTTACACCTTGGGTTACATTATTGAGGTTTTAGTAAGGATCCCTAATTTTTTTGAAAATAAAATATGCCTACGTTACTCAAAGTGAATGTAGCTTTCTAACGGTGAAAGAATTTTTTAAATCGGCTAAGTCGTTTTTGAGTTTATTCATTACAAACATACACACACAAAAATACAAATCTTTCCTCTTTATAATAATTATATTAGTATAGATAAGATACCGCTATGTTGCGGATAAATAACTAGTTTAATTTCACGGTGTTTATGTCTCAGAATAACGGCGAAGCGCGCAGATTTTTCTATCGATTTGTTATTATGTATCTATACTAATATTATAAAGAGGAAAGGTTTGATTGTTTGTTTGTTTGCATCGAATAGGCTCCGAAACTACTAAACCGATTTCAAAAATTCTTTCACCATTAGAAAGCTACATTCACCCTGAGTAACATAGGCTATATTTTATTTTCGAAAAAATTAGGGATCCTTACTAAAACTTCAATAATGTAACCCAAGGTGTAAAAAAATACCTAAAATATTCCTTATAATTGCATAGGCTCCGAAACTACTGAACCGATTTTAATGAAACTTTGTACAAAGATAGAATTGACCTTGGGGACGGACATAGGCTGCTTTTTACTGCGGGAAAATATCTCATTCCCACGGGAAAGACTGCAAGCGCGGGCGGAACCGTGGGGTCATGGGGCGGAAACTTGATATCTATCTATACCAATCTGAGCTTGGGGTATGATAGATAGACCTTGGAAATTAGCATAGGCTACCTTTTACCGCGGGAAAACTCCTCATTCCCAAGGGAAAAATGGCAGCGCGGGTGGAAAGTTTGTGTTTTTTATTATTTTTTTTGGTTTCTCTGTCTATCTGCTTGTCTGTTTGTACGGGCTATCTCTAATAAATAATCTCCAGAGCTGTTTAATTCATATCAGTCGAGTACCACCTGTCTTCCGGTGTTGCGGGAAAGTCATTTTGGTGGGTGGTATACTAAAACATTAAATAAAAACTATTTTTTTTTTTTTCTTCATTATGGCACTAGATTTCTTCTTTGTGCCAGTGTCAGGTTATTAATTTTATTTTTATTTAGGTAAAGGTAGGGAAACTTATCAATACGAAAAACAAGAATTATGGGTAATCTACAGAAGGAAAAGTGTGTTTATTTACATTTCAATATAATACAGTACTATTATACAAAATATAATACAATACAACAAAAATAATTACAAAATAATAATAATAATAATTAAATTTTTATATTATTAGACATTATAAAAGAGGATAATATATGACTATACATTAAGGGATACATTATAAGGCAAGATACACGGGTAGGAAAAGGAACATGATGAGACTGGAGGGATAGAAAAAAAACAGAATGATTATATCGAGAGCAAGAAAAGAAAATGTGATCTAGATCTCCAACATCATCTCCACATTCACACATTTCATTTTGAATAATACGAAGTCTCGCAAGATGGGCCGGAGTGCAGACATGTCCTAATCGCATACGTGTGATAATAGAGGTGACAGTTTTATTACATTTAATTTTAGAAAACCACGGTTTTGCAGGGATTGTTGGTTGAATACTATAGAAAAGTCTCCCTTTTGATTGACCGCTTACTGACCACATTTCACGCCAGGACTTATGAAGATACACTTTAGGCAGAGTAACCAAATCATGCCAATAAATTTTGTAGGGAAACATATCTCCATGTTGAACTGCATCTTTAGCTAGTTGATCGGCTTTTTCATTTCCCTTTATGCCGCAATGGCTAGGAACCCAGGTAAATATCACAGAATAACCTTTTGAAGAGCATTCAAGAAGTTTGTTCCGAATTTCAAATATTACAGGATATGATGGTTTCATTTTGAATGGAAATTTGTCTAAAGTTTGTAAGGCACTCTTAGAATCTGAAAATATAACTACTTTTTTGAGTTTAAATAGTAAAATTAATTCTACAGCTTTTAAAAGCGCAAAACATTCTCCAGTAAATACAGAGGTTTCGGGGGGAAGTTTAATTTTTTGGATTAATCTTTTTTGAGAGTAAAATATACCAACACCGACACAAGTATCATTAGAAATTTTAGATGAATCAGTATAAATGTGGTTCCATTCCTGCCAATTTTCTTGTTCAATTCTAGATAAAAATACGATGTTAGCTCCCACGTCATGCTTACAGATACTAAGATCGTAACGTATTTCAGGAGAATTTACCAGTGATTCATAGTTAGATTCAAATAAAGGCAACGATAATGAGCGGTGAAGGCGGGAACGTATAGTTAAAAATTTTCGATAACTCTTAATGATACATGGTACAGATTTGTGGCGCCAATAAGAAGAAGAATTAATTTGTTGATGTAAGTTAAGAACTTTTTGATGAAGAGGATGATTGTAAAACTGTAGTGATTTAAATAAGTAACGATCACTCAAGAATTGTCGCCGTAATTGAAGAGGAGGCTCACAGCACTCCACTTGCAATGCGTTTAAAGGACTAGATTTCATTGCGCCAGAGATCATCCTTAAAGCTTTAGATTGTATAGAATCTAACTTCTTAAATCCCATTTTACTACCACTACCACCGTCTAACAAAAAGGTACCGTAATCTAAAACCGACCTAATAAGGGCATTATAAAAAAGTTTCATAGAGAAAGGGTGAGCACCCCACCATACACCCGAGAGACATCTGATAATGTTTAAAAGGCGTTCGCATCGAGTAACTACATAATTAAAATGGGGAATTCCGGTGAGTTTATTATCAAGAACTACGCCCAAAAACTTCGCCTGAGTGGCGAATGGTAAGGATACGTTATTGTAAATTACATTAGTGGAAGGATTAATACGTCGTCGCCTAGAAAATACAACGACCGAGCTTTTGGATGTCGATAACTCCAAGCCATTACTGTCTAACCAGCATTTCAGTAGATTAAGGGAGGATGATAAGGTAACACAAGCATTATCCAAACATATATCCGTGACGTATAAAAGCAAATCATCAGCATATTGCAAAACATTGACAGATTTTTTAAGAGTAATATCTAAATCATGAGTGTAGATATTATATAAAAGCGGGCTTAAAACTGAACCTTGAGGTAAGCCTTTAAAAATAGTACGGTTAACTTGTGTGGAATCATCCGTTTTCAAAGTGATAAATCTCTGAGATAAGAGATTGAAGATAAAATGAACAATTAGTGGTGGAACATTCAAATGCGTCAATTTTTGTTTTAGGATTAAAATATTAACATTGTCGTAGGCAGCAGAAATATCTAGAAATGCGGCAGCTACTAGATTGTTGCGTGAGAAAGCAAGTTGAATATCTAAAGTGAGAATGCTGATATTGTCAATGGTTGATTTTGCTTTACGAAAACCGTATTGATTTTCAGAAAGCAATCTATTATGTTCCATATGCCACTCAAGACGATTCTTGACCAAGTGCTCAGCTATTTTAGCAAAAACAGGAGGCAAAGCAATTGGCCTAAAAGAGGATGCGTCCTCTGAAGGCTTATTAGGCTTCTTAATTGGTATAATTTCCTGACTTCTCCAAGCTTGAGGGATGTTACCGGATAGCATCATTGAATTTATTATCCTTAAGTAGTACAATAAAGCAGAATCACTGAGATGTGTTAAAAAAGAATAAGGAATCCCATCCTCACCAGGGGAGGAATCTTTGACGCTTGAAAGAACACCTTTTAGGTCATACAGTGTAAAAGGAGACTCTAAAACTGACTGAGTATTTGGAAGTGAAATTTGAGGAGAGCAGAAAACTTCTTTTTCAGGAACTACGGGAGGAGCTAATTTATCAAGAAATACATTTATGAGAGTTGAAGGTATTGAACGAGAAGATGTTTCATTAAATGAGGATCTGAATCGTTTGATAGATCGCCACACGTCAGAAGGACATGTGGATGGAGACAAAGATGCACAAAAAGATTTCCAACCTTCTTGTTTCCTTTCTCTTAGAAAATGATGAGTAGATTTTTTAACATCGATAAGAAATTCATAATTTTCATTAGACATGTCCTGTGCATACCTTTTTTCAGCCATCTTCCTTCTTGAAACTGCCTCACTACATTCCTTATTCCACCAAGGGGGAAGAGGAATTTTACCAGAAGTTTCTTTTTTAATTGGAAACAGTTGATTAGCAGAATTAATCAAGCACTGAGCTAAGAGTGAAGATGAGTCTGACTCATTACTTATATTGTGATCCGAAAGCTCAGAGATTTTCTTATCTACAAGATTTTTAAAAGCGTCCCAGTCAACATTGTTTAAATTATACTTCAACCTAGGTTTACGAATTTGTGTGGGAGGACATTTAATTGGACAAGAAAGAATTAATGGAAAATGATCACTACCATAGGTAAAGGGATGGGGATACCAAGAGAAGGAAGAAGCTAAATCTGGAGTACATATTGATAAATCTACAGCACTTTTCCTTTCACCGGGTTTCGTGCGTCGAGTAGGGGCACCTGTATTTAAAAAGCACAAATTATTTGTATCTAGAATTTCTATTAACCTTTCCCCAGCAGTATCTAGAGCTTCACAACCCCAAACTGGATTATGGCAATTAAAATCTCCAAGTACCAAAAACGGACGCGGTAGATTCAAAAGTAAAGTATTAACCTCATTGAGGACATCAAGGGATGAGCGAGAAAGATAAATAGATACAATTGAAAGATTATCAAATTTTATCCCAATTATATTAATCACATCACTCAAAGAACTAGGGGTAAAATTCAATTTAGAAAAAGAAAGCGAGTTTTTAATGAGTATAGCGACTCCGCCATACCCATCAAACCTATCTTCGCGAAGACATGTAAAGCCGGGAATTTTAAACAAAAATCCCGGCTTCAACCATGTCTCGGACAAAGATATTATAATAGGATTATATTTATTAATTAAATAGACTAAATCTGATTTCTTAGGGATGATGCTCCTGCAATTCCACTGAATTATTTTCGAATCCATTGGAAACACTAGACACTTTCAAAAGTTCAATAATAGGGGCAACGTGGGACGGTTTCAAAAAGTTGGACTGTAATAAACTGGTAATAAGAGTAAGTATAGTATTTAATATTGAGTCATTATGTTCACTGTCTTTCGTTTTTAGCAAACCACATCCGGTTTTAGGAGGTGGCATCTCAAATTCTCTTAACAGGCTGTTGTGGGCGTCCCTGTCATAACCAGTTTGAGTTTTAGTAGGCAGACGAGGCTTGGCAAAAACTGTTTTTTTATAAGATTTACGCAAGGTGTTAGCAGTATCACGTGAAGTTGATGGAATGTTCAGATCGGAAGGGTTGGAAATTAAAACTTCTGCATATGACCTAGAGACAGGAGGGAAAAGTTTGCTTGCTTCCGCGTATGAAATGCAACTATGGGCCATTTTTGTTTTTATTTCTTTTTGTCGGATAAATTCGGGACATATTTTGCTTGTAGCAAAATGGAAACCACCACAAACAACACAAGAAGCTGAGTCCTCTTCAACATTACAAGATTCAGCCAGATGACCACCACCGCACTTGTAACATCTAGGTACCGCAGAACGACACAGTGTCTTAGTGTGTCCATATCTACAGCACCTAAAGCACTGTATTGTTGGGTAAGTGTAAATTTCTACAGGCAGAGAGTTGTAACAAATAAATATTCGCTTTGGTAATACTTGGCCGTCAAATGTTAAAACAACGGATTGTGAAGGTTTCCAAGAGGTCGTACCGTTAGCTTGAACTTTGTAATTCAGTCTTCTGACTTTCAGTATTTTTCCACAACCGATAGGTGTTGAAATATTGCTTAAAATATCAGCGTCGTTCCAATCGGCAGGTATACCACGAACTAAACCCATTCTTGTAATATTGAAAGTCGGAATGATTGCTTTGAAATTATTTGCAGTTAATAAACTATTACGCAAAAAGTCATTGGCATCAGTATAATTAGTGAAAGAAACCGCACATCGATTTCTCCCAATACGTTTTACGCTTCCGGGAACAATATTTTTGATATTATTTCTTTTCAAGAAATTACCGAACGTAATTGGGTGAAGTATGGTACCGTCAGAGGGAGAGTTTTCTATACGTTGTACATGGACAAGGTAAGGGGAAGCATCAGTTTGGTCGTACTCTTTCCGACCTATCTGGCGAGATTCAGGACTAGTATTCGTTTCAGTTGACTGAGAAGGATTTTGTAACGAGTCACCTTGAGACTGAGGTGTAACATGAGAATGTGATGAGTTGCTTTGCTGGTGAGACACTTCTGGGGTAACTTTTTTTAATAAAATGCAGTTTTCCTCAATATTTGAATTACAGTGACAAAAGTTTTCTCCAAGTGTCTGACCAGCAGATACTTTTTTTTTACGTTTCGAGCATTGGCGGCAAACTCTCAAATAGCTCGTTCTTTTCCTCCCTACAGACCCTTCAGCTCTTGAAGAAACCGAACCATCGGTGTCCATTTTACTATCATCATTTGATACAACAGAAATAGATGAACCTACGGGGAGATTCAAGCCAAAAAGGCTCGCACCCCCCCGATTTTCATCGGGGGGTTTGCTCATACGAAGAAGCTTATACTGGAAATATGTTAAAAAACTTACCTAAAACTTGAGAAATATATACACAAATTAATATTTACACTCTAAATACTAGTTAATATATACAATACCACACTTTCCACAACTTTATCAACAAGAAAATAAAATTTTAAATTCCCAAAAGCTATGTTCAACTTCCCTCCACGAAGTTTCCCGCGCTTTTTTAAAAAAACTATTTTCCTTTGATTTTCATTGTCAATTGAAAGTTCAAACCACGTTCGTTCTTTGAATTGTCGGGGGCCTAGGCTTCTAATAGCATACTTTGTAATACCTCCTAGATGCTATAAGATGAAATAAAGTTTTATTATAAATTATTTACTATTATTATGAATTGAAAATACAGAAAACGCTAGCCTAAAGGATAAATATGACTGAGGAAATTGGTGAGATGTTTTGTTCTTACGACTGATTATTGTAAAAAATAAAATTCTGAAAATCACAAGACTTACGTCAAGTTTCTAGATCCGAAGCAGTCAAAGCAAGGAAGAAAATAATAATTGGATGCGTTGGAAAGATATTACGGTCAATATACATTAATCATTATAATATAAGACTAATAATTATGTAAGTACTTCTTTTGAGAAATAAAATATAGGCACTTAAGCCTCCTGGTGAACATAAGCCAAAGAAAAGACTCACCCCCACAAATAACATCGGCCAAGTTGGTCTGCACGCATTGGTGGGTTACGGCGCCATCTCGGACGGTGGTGATCTCCCCGTATAGCTGATGCAGGGCCTCTTGGTCAGACATGAGGAGGGTCCTGGGTGACGAACAGTCTTCTTCATTGGAGTGGTGTCGCGAAGATGACCTCGATCTTGAACGGCGGCGTCTGAGGAAAAATGTCATAATACAAAAGGAAATATCTAGCTGCTTTTGACTTGTAACTGTGATTTGTTCATTTTTATTTTTACGAGCTTAACAATAATTGTTAAGCTCAGCCCACCGAGGGGCTCGAGCCTACCCTGAAGTCAGGGTGAATAGGCCTTTGTCGACCTAGTTATGTTTGGTGCCACAGAATATATCATACTTCATACTAATGTTATAAAGAGGAATAATTTGTATGTGTGTGTGTGTGTGTGTGTGTGTGTATGTTTGTAATTAATAAACTCAAAAAACTACTCAAACATATCAGTCTCATTCCTTTTATTCATTGTTAAATTCTGTGTTTTGTGCACTTTACATTAAATTCTCGTTAAAATAGAAGAAATGTTTGGTATTTGTGTTAGGTACAGTGGTTTATTTTTAATCTAAGTAAGGATGATGGTAAAATATACTTGGAGGCATAATATTTTAAGGTACCTAATTAAAGGTAATAATCCAGTGAACAAGAAAATTAAGGAGGTTACAAGTTCGAAGCCCGGTGGACATCAGCAAACAAATGATGACTGGTTAGACCTTCCCCAGTTTGGTTAGGACGTTTCAGGATCAGATGATTGTCCTAAAAGATGATTCTGTGCTTTTATAGGTACGTAAAGCCGTTGGTTCCAGTTCAGCTGCTGTCTACGGATGCAGTCTTGACGAGCCACATTTAAATTCTTAGGCGGCTCAATAATTACGACACCAGGGTCGATGACCCTACGATACACATGAAGAAGAAAACAAGACTTGTGCTTATTATTTTGGAGAAAATTAAAGATGCATTTTTGTTTATTTTGATCGACCAACAGCTATGTGAAACCAACCAAAACTACAATACTTGATGCGCCTGCAAACATAAACATTCCATTTTAATGGAGTCGCCTTAATCTTTTAGTTAACAGCACTGTAAATTATTTGTAATAATTGTACTTACTAGTTACCAAAGCTAAACCAATAAAATATACCTACCTACAGATAATAAGGAGCTTACTAACAAACTCAAACACTATTTATTCTTTTGTTGCTACTTATTCACTTGAGAGAGTGAATTGATTAAACAACACAGCCAGCAAGCAAAAGATTGCAAAAGCTTTTGGCATCAAACAGACGTTATAAAAGAGTCGTCGACATTGACCTTATGGATCTTTCTTGTCCAACAAACAAGTTGATTCAATCAAATCAAACACGTTTGAAACGTTTTTAGGCGCCTTTCTTACAAACGAGACAAACGATTTACAGTAATGGTCAAAATAATGAACTATTCACTTGATTTAACCACTATTTATTAAAGATGATGTACAAAAAGTGTCTGACAAAAACCTATGCGAGGATATATTTAAGCTGCAAATTGTATTTAGCCAGTTTCGCTCGCTTGGAAGTAGTTTTAACGCCTTCTTAATCACATTTTCTATTAGATTGCATCTGAATAGACCTTTTTTGTTTTGGCCATCTCCGGCCATTCAATCAGGCAAAATAAGTTTTTGTGAGCGACGGAAATTGACATTTCGCGATACCTTTGCAATGGCACCGTTGAAATTAATTGTTCTTTACACGTTTTTTTAATGGTGGAAAATTTAAATTATCTTCACTTTTATTAAGGTTTGAAATTAGTTCGAAATTCAGCTAGATCGGTTAGCCAATTTGATAAGAAATTGTTACTTTCATGAGTGTGTCTCTGTTATAATAACATGTCAACATTATAGATCCCATCACAGGTCCTTGTTGTACTATTTCTACCTCAATCAAAATTTATGCAAGTAATTTAATAGATCTGTGAATTACAGTGACCGAATGAATTTTATCAATCTATTTCAGTTGTTTGAAGCTCCTTTCTGAAGGACAATGTAAACTAGGAAAATGTCTACGTCCACATTTACGCTCCTTTCAGTTTCTATTAATTTAAATTTGAAAACATAAACTGTGTCTTACAAAATCAAACGCTTAGAAGCAAACAAGACCCATCATTAAGATACTGCGAAAACATTTTATCACTCGATCTGTTGAGAGCAAAAACAAACAGAACCCAACCTTGTCTTTAATTCACAGCGAGAGTTGCACAAACGTGAATGAACGCAAACAGAGATGATGCTGTCGCTGGTTATTATTAATCGACATGACCTTCCGTTTCTGAATCCACATACACATTTTCTTATTCATTAACAAGTTTATTTTTGCGCTACCTGCATTCTCGATTTTTTCAAAATGTTTGACCTGTTTCATTATCATTCAGACTTTGTATCTTTGTGACTGTCACAACACAACTCTCCAAAAATTGCGTTGTAAATATTTCTGCAAAAGGCATTCTAGTCGAATTCTAATTTTATTTATTTCAACAATTATATTCTTTAATGAAGCAAACTGTTAAAACAATGATGTGACTAAAAATATTGAAATAAGTATAGGCAGTCAATAATTTATCAACTTATTGAACGATACGATTTAGTAGTCAATTTACTGTGCTTTCATTTGGAATGTACTGACTGAATATGTGGGTGCAGTTATCTAGCCAAGCCAGTGTATATCATACATAACTTAAAATGTCAGCTTGTAGTTTGTAATTACTCCTACACGTAAATTATTATTTATTAGACCACTGCCCTGTTCGCCCAATATCAATAGGCCATTAATAAGTCGCAGTTCGGCCTACATTTACGAAACTGAAGTGTCAAAGTTACGATCTCCACATAATATTGATAACTATATACTAGGTACAGATTATGTTCAGTACAAACATTTGAATATGGGACAAAACTTTTCTGAAGGAAACTACACATTGACAGAAGACGAAATATTTTGACTTCCTTGCTTAGACTTCGGTTGCTCGCAAGTTGATGGTCGCTGTAATTATAACAGTCTTACTGCACAGTGATATAAAATTAACTCTGTTATGTGTTATATAATAAAAGCGCCTTTAGATTAGGTAGGATAATGATTCACGCTTATCTTAGATGGGATCAATAAGAACGCCGCTATTTTGCATAAATGGCGCGCAATGTCAAGTTTCGCGCCAAATTGGGCGCGTTCATCAGCACGCAGGGTGCGTTCGTTTCATTTACGCAATACATCCATCGTCCACACAGGGCTACATCTTTGTAAGGTTGCATGACTCATGTAGCTAAATTCAATAAATATGGCACGTACAACGTGTGAACTGACAATACCAAGGGCCAGAGTGATGAATTGATCGAAGCTTTTGAAAATCAGGGCTGAAGGTCTATATCATTGTAATATGTTTCAGTCTTTAACTTAGTCTATTCAATAAAAGTACTCCATTAAGACTAGTTTATACACCGTGAAATTTGACTGGTTGTTTTTCTGCAACATTCTGGTAGTAATCATGAGATTGAACAACTTTCCCTTAGGAACGTAGTAGGTTGAAATCTCAAAAATATTATTCAACTTTTTATAATGAACTTCAGTCACGTGACCGGTCACTTTATATGAAAAGTTGAATTTTAATATTTCTACTGTTAGGGAGAGTTGTTTAGTTTCATGAGACTACCAATGTGTTGCGGATAACCAGTAAAATTTTACGGTGTACAAAAGGACATACTCAGGTGTGACAATGAAGAATCCTCTTGATGTCTGGTATATTTTCCTTTCTTGCATTAGTTGTGCCAGAGTATCGTACACCATCTCTGGTGATGGTGTTTGCATTGACGGGAACTTTGCTGACAGAGATGTTCGTATGCTTTCTAATGTTGCCGACTGCCCCTGCGAACAAAACATTAGTGTTTAAAAAAATGTAAAGCAAATAAAGAAAAACAAATTTAATTGAAAGAGAAACGGCTTAAACTTTTATTGGCGTGGAAAATATTGATGTTTAAAAAAGCAAAAGTTTAGCAACGTAGAATGATAATCATCTGGTTGTCAATTCTTTTTTATCACATGTTCGACTATACCAAAAACATGTAGGTACCTCTATCTATTATAATTGACGTATCTATTTCCAAGTTCAAGTTTATTGTTTATCCAACATGGGAAACTCCTTATCGCTATATCAATCACTATTGTAGTCGATTCTAATCCATACAGTATGAATAGGCAGAATGTCATACCAAAACGGATGACCTTCAATTCAATAGGCTGACATTTCGACAATCTCGGTATATAGAAGACGGCATTTAAATGAATTTATTGTAATGTAGAAATTTCACTTGTAGATCCTAAAAAAATTAAATGTAGCTAAATATGTGGGACTTAAAGCTTATTTGATACAAAGAAGAAGATTTTTTAAGAATTATTATTATTTATGCTTATAATATTATACCCACATACACAAACACTTGACAGTTTAGGAAGACCCCTTGTGTTACCTACCTCAAATACAGACTCGTCTAGTTTCAGTACCAGTTTCTGGCAATTTAGTCTATAAATATAACGTGATCTAGTAGGTACCTAACTATACTGAATTAATACTCTATACCTACACAAATCATAAATAAGTAGGTACTGATTAAAAAATAACCCTGTATAGCCTTGAATAATTTCAGCGGCGTCACCATGATAAAATCATTGTTTACGACCATTGCAATATTTTATTCATACAGTTCGATCCGGTCTATAGGCATCGCCATTTTGGTGTGAATAGATACATTCGATTGACCCGGCTGCGATGCGATATTTGGTTGGATTTGCATTGCCATTTTTGGAAAGTCATTTTATTCTAAAATTTTGATAGTAGATTGATCAGCGATAACCTTTTCTTTCTTATTTGGTGGATTATACCTATTCAACATGATTAGGTATTCTCAGCTTTTCGGGAAAAAATGGTTCATCGTTTTATAATTATAATGTTATCGGTGGTGCATCATTAAGAGGGAAGAAAAGTACGTTCTCGGAGATAGGAACAGAACTATTGGAAATAAATGAAACTTTCTAGTGATCGTCTGAATATGATTAAATATGTGAGAATATCTCATAAATAACGACCTGATTCCAAATTAGCAAAACAAAATAAACGACATCCTGATACAAGACATACATATTAAGATAATCATTACAAAAGTGTTGGATTCGAATCTACAACCTCATATTTCATTGACCCCTCATGACTTGTATTACTTTTTACCTCTCATTATTTGTTACATCTCCCTATCCCTAAATATTTGCTTAGCTGGATCATCAATAGACATAGAAAAATTTATTATTCTTGAGTATTAATGTTGCAATTTTAAATTATTTTACTAAACGGTTTGCAACAAAACGTCGAAGACTAAGAGAAAAAGACCTTGATTTATTCCTGTTACTAATCTATTAAACATTTTTCTATTTCTTGCCTTACTCTCTTAGGTTAGATCTAGAGCTGTTGGTATTCTAACTTGTTAACGTTTCGCGTTTTTATCGATTCAACTGGTTAAGGACATCTTAGCCATTTTCTACTGATACTAACTAGGTAGTGGTGCCTATAGTAGCCCAACCTCAATTCATCATGTTTTCTTATCTGTGGCCAATCAAGGCCTTGGGTAAAAAGAATGTGGTTCGTTTAATGCAAATTATTGGGCAATGTCCTTTACTATTATGAGTTTTGTATTCGCCTTACGATGTTAGGTCAGATGGTAAGATTCATATCGTGAACTAGCTGTCTGCGGCTATGTTCGAGTTGTTTTTCGATACTTTCCCAGTAAAAAGTAGCTTATGTCACGTCAATGTCACTCTCTAGCCATAGTGCAAAAATCTGGTCAATGCGTTGCTTAGATAGATTCAGTAGGAAAGAAGGACAAATAACTTACCTACATTTTTATGATATTAAGTAAGTATAGATATTGACGGACATCTATAGGTTTTTTGTTTGTAAACTGCTTGTTAATAATTATCATTTCATACCAGTATGTGCGGTATATCGAAAGGATACGAATAAAATTGGTTCTCGTTAAACATTCATATAATTACAGGAAATTCAGACATTAATACAAAATTGTTTGAGTTATCAACACTATATTTTGTGTAACGAGTAGGTATTGTATTGTATATGTAAAAAGTATTTGTAGAAATGAAATCGATGAAATAGTGTAATACGATTTCTGATATTTGGTGAATTTTATTTTAGGTAGATCTAATACGATCTGACACAACAGTTAAGTATTAGGTCTCTTTCCAACATTCGATCTAACTAAATGATAGCTAGAAAAAAAAATACAATATTTGAAAAAGAAACGTATTTAAATGCCATGAAGACTCAATATTTATGCAACCGCCTACCTAAGAGATCAAGGTTAATATAGTGCTATTTTTGGGTAACCGTATTGTATCCAAACTGAACTACAAACTAAAGATCAATACTGATAAAGTTAATAGCATTTTGTTATTTATTGCATTAATATACTTAAATATCAGCAAATTGTAAGGTCAGAGTTGAAAACAAGCATTGGTTTTGCAATGCATTAAGAACTTATTAACATTAATACTTCATAGAGTATCTGAAAGAGCAAATATTCAAATAGAATTTCAATCAATCATCGAAGATAATTACTGTAAAATTTCATAAACAACGTGTTTGGCAAGTAATTGCTTGCACATAGGGCGTAACGACAAGTTAGGACCCGTTTAATGATCTGACTTAACCAATGGCTAATAAGGTAGTATTAAAACAATAACCTGTTATTTGCAAAAACGTTGTCGATGATTAATCACTAGATAATTCATTATTTTTATTACGAATAGGTACGCTTTTAAAGATAAATTGTTTATATTTTCTCGATATTGGAGACCATAATGAAAACATTGTGCAAAATATCAAATCAAAATTTAAAATTTAATTCTAAAAAAGGTCAAAAGAACCAACTACTTAAACTTAATTTAGCATTGAACCATCATAGTTAGTTAATGTTTCATATTAAACAAATACTTAAATAACCTAATATAAATAAAAATACTAGGAGCTTTTGATTTACTTTTTTACATCTTCCCCAGCACCCTCAAGCTAAGGAGCAAAACAGAATTGGAGAATATTCTAAATCGAAATTTGTCGCACCTGCGCTATGAATGGATCTAAGTTGACTAACAACTTGAATGTTGCTCGAAGCAGTTCAGATAACCAGTTGTGATTTACCAGGACTCGCTCTCCTTATAACAACCTTTGAAAGTTGTCGTATTTTAAGTGACAAACATTGAGAATTTGCAGTGTTATTTTGAACGTTGTATGTTTGACATTGTACGTATGTCCTGAATTTGTTCGTTCTAGTTCTACTATTAATCTGTGGTTCTACTAGATTATTGTGATTATTATCATTCGAACTCATTCTTGGGCTAAAAGTATTTTTAAGTCACAGTTTTTCTTTCACATTGGTACTTTAAGCTTGTGTCTTTCTTCAACTAGGTAATTTTGATATCTCAAAGAATTTTTATTCTTGGTATTCGATCTTTATGTTCTTACGTAATTTATTATGGTAAACTACTTACTTATTGTGTGAGTTTCAAAGTGAACATAATTATTATTTTACTTTTTTTTTCTAGGATTCCCTGGATAACCCTCTGTAAATTGTAAATGTATTTATAGTTAGTGACTACGTCACTGTAAATTACAGTTCGGTGGTATTTATGATGAAGTTAATGTTTTCAAAGAGTGTCCCCGCTGGTATAACTACTGTTTCATAAAATTAATGTTATTACTCTATTTACAAAAGAGTATTCCTAGTAATTATGTTGTCAAATAGTTATTAATGATGTTGACTTTATATTCAGGTGCAGTACAAGCTTGTTACGTAATTCGCTTCAAGGTATTTTCATAACCTAACCTAACCTTACTTTTATTACAATTTTTATTTTACTTCAACAAAACCTTTAACAGAATCTCGTAAAATCTTGTTCTAGTGTTTCTACATTAAATTTGAAAATCGCAATAAAAAAAGAAAGAGTCTCACACCCACACTGTTTTAATCGTCTCACGTCTGTCATAGACGTATAAGGTCAATGATTGAAATTGTAAGAATAGGTAACTGTTGCACTATATTTTATGAAGCAATATCGTTGACAAATCATCTTGATTGTCTGTTAAATCCATTAGGATTCGATCTGCTTTTTGTTGAATTAGATGAAACTAATGGATGCTCGCTCAGAGATATTCGTTTTGCAGTCAACGAAATTTTGTTGGTCGTTTTTTATATAGACTTGAATTTTTCTTAACCTTGTGCAAAATAATCGCCAATAATTTGATTACACTAACAAAAAAGCCAGTTCCTGAATGCTCACAAAACATATTATTTCTTTGGCAACATTATAGACGGATTTATATAGCTTAGAAAACGAAAATTTGAGAGGGCTGTTGAAAAACGTATCTTCTGCGAAGCAGATAATATTAGAAGCGGATATTTTGATAAAATCATATCATTGGCCGTAAATATTTTATGTGGCTTAACTTAACTAAACAATTCAACAATGGTCCAAAACCTTGACTTACAAATAAGTACAAATTTGCGTAACCCTATTGACCGTCATTGAAGGTCCCATAGCAAATTATCAAAGTAATAATTAATGGAGATTTGATGACTATTTGCAAGGTGATGATGACGATGACCTCACCTCTCTGATATTCAGGGATGTTGCTCCGAACGGGCCAGCAAGGAACTTGTTCTAACAGGTTCAACATATGGTGCAAGTTAAAGAAATTTGGTCATTACTAGATGACGAGTAAGGAACTGTTACTGTTCATTTATAAACAACAATCGGTATTAAAATAAGTGTAGCCGATTTAGCAGAAATAGTTGATAAAAGTGGTTGTATGGATAGCGAAATTTCATTCATCATTGATTAGGAAACTTCTTACAAAATTACCTATTTAGTCTTAGGCTAGATTGTAAATCTTTAAAGAACCTTATTAGGCTCTTTAATTTATATAAAAGAAAGAAACGGAAACTATATAACACAGATACACTTTTCTTGCTTTTATGATACTATTAGATTATTCAAGTTTCAAGTTCGGTGAAGCTTGTTTGGTCGTACCTTTTCGACACAAGCATAGGTCAATACAAAAAAAAAGTCAAGTTTCCAATAGTAATTTACCATCCATTTATGGTCGTGTTTCATTATAATAAAGGATATTCTGTGATACAGAGTCGCCAGACTTGGACCAAACGGTGAGACATGAGAATTATTACCAAAACAGGTTTAAGTCCGGACGATGGCAATATTCTTATACTTTTTACATTTCATGGTCAAGAGTCATCCGCATTTGGATCTAACGGTAAAAACCGATTGCAAAAATAACTCTATGCTCATAGACTTAAGATCAGATTTTGATTTTCTAGCTTTTGTTGCATCAACTGGCTTATTCGGCATTTATTTATGTAGATTATTCTATGTCATTAGTATTTTTTTGCTAAAATTCTGACATAAAATCCATGCGATTAATTTTGAATTAATCTTATTTTAGCTAGAGTCCTTATTTTTAAATTGTTTGCCTTGATTTTATATTATAGGCTCCAAAGCCACCTGAATTTTAAACTCCAGATCACTGAATTAAAATTACTTTCTTTCAATATGAAGACATTTAACACCTTTCTTGCAAATAATATTTATAACAATTTTACGGGAGGAGGGAAGGGAAACGCGTCCGACCTTCTGAATATAGAGAACATTTTTAAAATTTCGTTGGCTGCAATAGGCGAAAACCGAAACGCGAGTACGTCAAAATCCAACTAAAATAAAATGTAAACAAGCATGTCTCAAAAAAGATTTGAATTTGGATTGCACTAACAGCCAGGCCGTAAACCAAGCTCTCTTGGACAAACAATGCCACAGTACTCATCACTTACGGTAATGAATTATTAGAGCAGTTATCTCCACAAATCAGCTGAAGATTATCGCCACAAATATTTTGAAAGTACAGTTCAATTCGGTTCCTCGAAATGGCCGGGAATCGTGCGTCATGCGTAATGATTTCAATAAATAAATTTATGCTCAAGTGAACTGTGTGGTCACGACTGGTCTACATAACCCTTTTGTTTTCTATCAACAATGTTTCAACTGTGCCGCTGAACTTGAGTAGAGCATTTGATTTGTTGGTAAAGAACTCAAAAATGCTTTCTGAGACAAATCTAAAAGGCAGTTCTTACGAGAAATCACAAAAAGTTATCAATCATTTACTTTTTTAACGTACAATTATAATACTTGTATACTAGCTGCTAACAAGCCTGCTAAGCGTTAATGGCAATATGTACAATGCTTATGAAAATAGAGACCTCAGTCCAGAAAAAAATATTTGAAGGCTATTTTAGTGCAATAAAAGGAATAACAGTTATTTTTAATGACATTCTAATAAATACAATAAATTAATAATCTTAATATTAATATTTCCTAGTACACAGAGTTAATTCCGACGATAAGCATCAAAATATTTCCATACTTTCCCATATAATTTTGCTTTAATAAAAAAATATAACTAATTGAAAAGAAAGTTCCTTCCAGTAAATTCACAAGAACAATAACAAAAATTTTGTTTTCAAATCAATTGTAATTGACCTGCTTTACAATACTTTTCACAATCGCCACTGTGAATTTAATATTTCTCGAAATTCGAGGTCAATGAGAGTATATAAAGAACATTACCGAAAGTAGCCCAGTAATTTGGACAAGTAATTTAGATAGGCTGATACAAAGATGTCTATTTGGTAAATAATTACCTACCGTATCTTTCTTTGGATTGCAATAACCGATTTTGATTTTCGGTTAGTGGACCACCCAATGTTTTTGGTATTTGAGCGGCTAAAGGGATTGCTGCACTTATTGGTCTTGACCTTATTGAGTATGCAAAAGAAGTTTATGTCGATGACTTTTCTTTTTAAAATCCTTTCGTGGGTTGAGTCTGATTTTATTTGCTTTTTATTTTCAAGTGTTGGTAATATTCGAGTAGATTATGATTGCCTTCAACGAGATAACATAACTGGTTACTGCCCACAGTAAAGAGAAAAACAAATTGGAGCAAATATTTAAAGCCATTTTAAAACCAGATTCTATGGTAGATTCATAAGAGCGTAAAAAAGAAAGCTTCTGAAAAGGGATCAAATAAATTACACAAGGTGTTAGTTACAAAAACTGACAGAATATAATTATTCAGTCAATGAATTTGATCTACTTTCGCGGAGAAGTTTATTACGGAAACAACAAAAATGTTGATTTAGGGACGATAAAAAATGTCCGTCCGATTAAAATGTCAGTTTTCTAATGAAGGGTTCAAATTATTTTTTTTGTTTCCGAAAAATGCTTCTTTGTCTTTGGGAAAGTTTCTGAAAACCTTTGGCTGAATAATACTTTCAGTATTCGCTTACCTGTCATTTACTCCGTGTAAATTAAAAGTTTATAATCATAATTTTCTTCATCATCATTAACTGCTCATAAATGTCTCCACCGAGGGGCTCGAGCCAGGGTGAATAGGCCCAGTGCGGGTTGATCAACTTCACACACAACCGAATTGCTTACTTCGCAAGTGTGTGCAGGTTTCCTCACGATGTTTTCCTTCACCGTAAGAGCGTTGAATAACGTATATATGAATTCGAATATCGAAAACAAATTGGTACGCGCCGAGGTTCGAACCCGCAATCTTTGGAATGGAAGTCGACAGCCTTAGCCACTTGACCACCGACACGCACTCTTCTTCATTTCAACCAAAAGACGTCTCCAGCTACACCAAGATCCTCACCTCTTTAAATCTATGTCGGTCCAATATGTAGACTTAGCCAGGTATATGCTGTGATCTGTATTTCCAAATTAGATTCAATTACCTGTGTAGTAAGGTCCATAATGCAGTCGCAGAGGGCCTCGGGTAGCGGCGTGAATTGGCCCTGGTATGCTGGTGTTACTATGCAGTCTTCGATGTCACCTGAAACAATGAAAATACAAAATATAGCTTCACTTTCGTTATACCAGCACTACCTGACAAAGAAAAAGCATTTAAAATCTATACTATAATAAAACTCAAGAATCGGCGTGTCTTCACATTGATAGCTTAACACAAAAAGATAAGTTTTGAAAAAAATGTCCGTCTGTCTGTCTGTCTGTTTGAACACGCTAATTTCTAGAACTACTACACGGATTTTATTGAAACTTTACAATAATATAGCTTATACATCAAAATAACACATAGGCTACTTTTTACCGCGGGAAAATACTTCTTTCCCACGGGAAAACCAGTTAACTCGGATGGAGCCGCAGAGCGAAACGCTATTCTTCAATAAAATTCTAGTTAGGAAACTCACACGCTATGCTAAGCTTATAAGATTTTAGGCATAATTGATTCTTGTGTGATTCACTATGTATTTAAACATGTAATTCGAGAAACCATCGAATCCTAACTCTCTGGACAATAAAATTTTGCTGAAAGTTTTGTAGTATACTAATTAAGTCTTTTGTTCATTCACACACATTTTCACGGATTTTTCGCCACGAAACCCCCGTGAAAATGTGTGTTAGTGCATATAACAACCGCGAAAATCTAAGAATGTTTATTTTTTATTGTTTAAGATTCCTTAGCTCATAGAGCAAAAACGGAACCTTAGTAGGATCACTCGTGTGTCTGTTTGTCTGTCTGTTAGCGTGAATTCCTCTGAAACTATTCTTTTGTATACTACTTTGTCTTAGTCCGCTTAATTGTATATTCAAAAAATTATAATTACAGTAGGCTTAAATCTAAACTCCTATAAATTTTGCAAAATAGGTCCCAATTTCTCTTGCGTAATTGAATTTTTCGCCTAACCAGCAAGGCTCGGTCGCCCCATGGGAATTAGGGGCTAGCTCAGCTAGTGCAACATAAATTGCATGGCACAATGCAGTGGCTGCAGCGCTATCCCCATGGATCTGCATTGGGCCAGTGCCAATTTGAACAGCGGTGCAAGATATGAGCGGCACGTGATATACTCCCGCATAGCGCCTTTCACCCCCCTCCTCCCGAAAAACCGCTGAAGCTTGATAAGTCGTACTTTTATCAACACAAGCTAAGGTAAATAAAAAAAATAAAAAAGGTACGCGGTACGAAATTGTCTTACTAATTGCCGTACACAATTTAAGACAACACATTTAAAGTGGATAAGTGATGTCATATCTACATACAATTCTTCCTTTCGAGTTGAAATTTTGCAGATGCCTATATCTATCAAATACTTGTTAATTTTGAACAAGATATACTAAGTTTTTAATTATCTTTATTTCTTAAAGTTGTATTTATAGTTAGTAAAAAAAAAACACTTCAAAAAACACTATTCTTTAAAATACTTTGCTCTACTTTGTTGCTAAATAAAATCTTATTTCTTGACAGTAAAAATTATTATGACCTAGTGGTCTAACTAATAATATTACTATAAATAAAAACAATGCTTTTAGTCAGAGAGGTTTGAAAGCCGAGTGATTTCGTTATTCTGAGCTTTTAGTCATCCAGCGAATAGTCTCCTGAGACTGAAGTAAGTTAAATAAAAATTCATTAGGTTTCCGCTTATGATTTAAGACTCACAAAAATGCAGATAGTATTACAACGGGTCCAAATAAAAGTGCTCAGTGTCACAACACACTATGCTCGCTGAATTTATCGTTCGAGCTGAAACACAGTACGTTTGTTGCAATATTTACCTGTGTATGAAAGCAAAAATGGATACAGGTAATTTTGCATTTATTTTACTGTGAACAAGCCCTCCAATATTTTTGCTTTATTATGAAAATGTGGCCAGAACAATATGCTATTAAGTTTTTACAGTGTATCACTGTATTAAATATGCTATGTAACGTCCTAGCTTGTGCATCTTTTTTTCAAGTTGGTAAAATAAAAGTTTAAGTAAATTTTTGTTTTAAATACAAATTAAAGCAAAACCAGTGTTTAAGAAAGCAAGAGAGTTATTTTAGAAACCGTTTCTCAAAAAAAATCCTTTTAAAGCGAAGACAGATTGTGCAGAAGTTTTGATGGAAAATCTGCTGGTGCGTTTTGAAATTCTATTTTTGTTTCTTGTTTCAGAGTTCAGATGGTTGTTTCAACCCTATATGCAAAGAGAAGCCTCTACCGGCTGGCTCTGCACTGATAGCGATTCCATTCTCTGCTGAATTCAGTTCAAATGCTAGAATATTAACTGTTTTAAATGAATAATGAAATTTATTCTGATTTTAAAGGGTATGCATTATTAGGCTTTTTTGTAATTATTACATTCGTAGATAGCAGCCAGGAGACCAACGGCTTTTGTGCATTTCGAGGCATGGAATCTTCTTTCTTTTGGAATAATCACATGATTCAGTCTAGGAATAGGAATAGGCTACCCTATCCAAATTGGGGAATGAAACAGAAAGTGATTCAAAGAGGGCTCGACCGAGATTCGAACCCAGGACCTTCTTAAACTGAGGCGAACATTTCTACCATCCGACCACGTAGTCTGTGTGACCCATGTTATTATTAGTTTCCCGTGGGAATTCGGTAATATCCCGTCGCGACGCTCGGAGGGAGCGCTATCTTAGTCCTATCAGCCCCCAACAATCAAAGGAGGAACTTGATTTGAAGATTATTTATTCTTCAAGATATGTTACATTACAATGACCAGCTCGTAGCTGGAGCTACGTCCGTCTGTGTTGGCAGCCGCGAAATTCAAATCATTTATTGCTTTTCATATTTAAATAGTTAAAAACGCGGAAAGAGGCTGCCAGCAACGAAAGCGACGAGCATGTAGAACGCATGCACCACAATCCCTAGGTAAAATGAGAAGATGCTATCTATCATCATCTATGATCTAATAGTCTTACAGAATATGAGGAAATCGATATTCCAACAACTTCTATAAACTTAGTGCATAAGCTTTGTAGGTACTTAAGTGGTAGAGTCAACAACGGCACTAATGTCATACCAGTAACTACGTAATTGACTTACTAAAGTAAATACCTACCTAATGTGTTTTGTCTTAGCTCCAACTGAGAATGGCGTATGCCTCTCTTGCTAATCGTCCATAAAATAAACTACTTGTGACAACCCTTCACTACCGCAAACATAGCAAAAGTCAAACATTATACTCGTATACGTCGCAGTTTCATTATAAAATCTGTTATTTGATAAAAATACTAGGTTTTTGACTAAGATCCGGACGACGACGAGAATAGAAACACAATTAAAATCTGTCATAAACAGAATCTGTCGTAAACCGAATAAAGGTTTCATTTCGCCATAAACCTGAAAAATCCATAAATCCGAAAAAAAAACTTAACTAAAATCACATACTTTTAAAGACCATTGTTTTTGTTTTTTCAAGTTAATTATCAAATTAAGTAGAGATATAATAAATTATCATCCGAATCTTGATCAAAAACCTAGATTTTTGACTAAAAAACTGATTTTATCGTAAACCTGCGACAGATGTAATATCGGTTTCCTGAATACAAGTGTTTAGTTGGGTCATACGGTCGTATTTTGGTCGTAAATTGGTCAATTTATTTAATAGTTTAGTTAGGTATTAAATATTTGTTGATGTAGGAAGTTTGCGTTCGGATTTTAGTGTTAATTCAGCTTAAATTTATTTGTACTATCTTTTAGTACTACTTGTACCTACGATCCGACTGTAACCGATTACAGTACCTGTGTTTTCTATCTATCTGTCTATCTATCAGTATCTTGTTTATTTATAGGCTTCACATAATAATCACTGAGAATATTTTTTAGATGCACAACCAAATTCTTTCGAATCATGCAAAACCGGAGTTCATTTATTCATAAAATTGTTTTTTAGTAAGTTAACTATTGTTATTATATTGTATATATATGGGTCGGATTGTGTATGAAAATTGTGTATGAAATGGTCGCGGGAAGCCGCTGGATGCGGGCAGCGCAGGACCGATCATTGTGGAGATCCTTGGGGGAGGCCTTTGTCCAGCAGTGGACGTCTTTCGGCTGAGATGATGATGATGTTGTGTATGAAATATATATATTATGTATACTTTTATTAGTTATCGATCTGGTGAGGGTCGGGGGAAGCCGCTGGATGCGGGCAGCGCAGGACCGATCATTGTGGAGATCCTTGGGGGAGGCCTTTGTCTAGCAGTGGACGTCTACAGGCTGAGATGATGATGGTGATGATGATGATACTTATATTACGTGTATAAATCTGTGGTATAAATCTTCCGATTGAAGTAATGTTTAAACATTTATATCAATAAAAAAAAAACTTACAAATTAATAAATGATTATCATGTCGATAAAAATTTAAAGCCTTTACTGAATAAAAACGCAAAACATCCAACAACTAAGCCAATACAACAAAACGAGAAAAACAAGCTAAGCTTCTCTCCGCGCCTCGAACAATAGGCTCTTGAGGGAGACCTAGGTAACCTAAATTTGAGCTGAGTAGAGAGGCACGTGTCGAGTGGTAGGCTTCTTACTAAGTATTCATCTGCCCTATAAAACTAACAAGAATCGATTTAGTTCATTTTAGGTGCCTTCAGTTGTAACAAAAAGTTGTAACAATAAGAAAATGAAGACTTCTACTCGCGGAAGATATAAGTGTATTTTATCGTTCTTGCTTTAAAATAGAAGAAAAAGAAGTACCTAGCAGTGGAAGATTTACATTTTACATGCACTTGCTTGCTTAATAGATCCTTTACTTGTTTCAGTAGGAAGACAAATAAACACACTTCCAGATTTTATAAGATCAATAAAATGTGATACAAAATTGGAAGCATCACACGCGCTTTGTTCAAGCTTCCATTTAAGTAAAGACGAGTACACAGTAATTGGTGAACGTATTGTTGTTGGCTATTGTTATGCAAATGCGAGGACAAACTCGTAAACTTTGGTTTAAACAGCTGAACATCAGCTTTGTGACTGCCGCCTATGATTTCTTCAGGGCTAGCCCAAAATAGTAGTAAAGTCCATATACATGTAAGAAGCTAGTAAAATGATAGACAAATATGACAGGGATTGTCACGACTAAATGAGACAACTAAAGTATTTGCCAACTTACTGAATCGCCGCGGCAGTATAGGCATAGAATAAATAATAGCACTAGGTATAGGCTCTTATCCTAGCGTGTGCGTGACGACACTGACGACAGCGCGTGTCTACAGGGCGCGCACACATTTAAACCGATGCGGCACGTTGGTATGAAGATAACTTAGTGTTCTTTTGTCCACTGTCCACTGTGGTTAAGTGGAGGGAGAGTCGTCAAGTACGTTTAAATATATTGTTTTTACTCCTAAACGGTAATACCGCGAGAATAACAGAAAATAATTAAAGAAAAGGCCCTTGATTCTTTTGTTGAATTCAATAAGTATGTGCTAATAGATAAATTTGCTTGAGTATATTAATTTGTCGGTGTCGTGTGTGGGTCGCGACAAGGCTGAGAATCAGTATAAAGGCGAGGCTGCATCAGTGTCTTAATAAGGCTTGAACATAAAGATGACAATAAACACTGAAAGAACAAGCCTTTATGTTTACTTTAATACTACAATCACTACTTACTTATTTACTTTGATACTTCAATCTATTTGTTAAACCTTCCGTGTGGTAGGAGTGAGCCCAGTGGTTGAAACAAAATACTTTTTTCAGAAAAGTTGTGAGATATAATTAAATAACATTGTTAGATAAATATAACAGTGCATCATGTGCAGTGTGAAGTTACTTATCTTTTCCGACAGAATGTTAATGTATTTATAAATACATATATTTTTTAGTATTAACCAAAAGTACATAATATATTTTAAAACTTTATGCCTAAGTTTACTGCTGTTACTTAAGAAAAAGCAGAAAAAATAAAGGATTTTATTGATTTTGTACGCGAGGCTGGGTAGGTTTGTGGAAAATTTGAGAATGAAGCTGTAGAAAATACCATAAAGTCTAAATATTGTACAAAAACCAGTATATTTAAAGTTTACGTAAAATGTAGGTAAACAAGTAATTAAACAATGAATTTTAAAATGTGATGATGTTGAAGTAATTACAATGACAGTTATTATATTACAACAGTAATGGCTCATGTCATGAATTACGAACCGAGACAGGCCAGGACAGGCCAAGGCTGGACATTACCGGACAACCGTGTCACGTCGTAATTAAATAATATTGTATTTAATTATAATTTCTTGAGACAAAGTAAAGATAAAAGCAAAACTTATTAGGTACACCAATTATAACTCGAGAAATTCCATTTTTCAAAAGCTTTACAAAAAAGTAACGAGATAAATTTATCATAATTATAATTACAAAGGAATAAATTCTCATTGAAAAAAAAAACGTATTGAAAAATCTTTAAAATTTATTTCATGAACAGTCAACGAAACAATTTGTTTATTATAAGTACTCGTACCACATAGGTTGCCTGGAAGAAATTGCTACTTAGGAATAAGGCCGCCTTACTGTACACTTTCTATACCTTTTTTGTAAATTTTTCACTGTAATGTTCTGTGTGCAATAAAGTATACATTGTATTGTTTTGTATTGTAAATCGTATCGTATCGCATCGTAATCGTAATATTATTATAATATAAATGTTGTATGAAAATATTAGACAGTTTGATTCATATTTTAAGTAAGTAGATCCCCGGCGGCGCTATCCTCGCAATGTCAATATATTTGCAAAATAATAAATTTATTATCCATATTAATCAATGTGTATTACACGCCCATCTTATGATAATCATTACACTGAATTAATGATCCGCCCAATATATATTAAATCAATGTCATTATCACTGAGATTATTACATTGGTTGCTAAATAATGTAATTTATATAGTTGCGTGTTGTTGCGAGTTGTTGCTTTTCTATTAACCGTAAAAGTGATTGATTCTTTATTTGATCTTTACAATGTTATTCGCAATGGACGGCTTTAAATAATAATATGATTAATTATTGTTTAATTCAATTATAATGGTATTTGTAATATTTCGAGGTCGACTGTAGGATTTTTTAAATTGAAATATTACGAGTGTATCGTTGTCTTTTGTGTAGAATGAATTGAGAAAGAATGACACAACAATTACAAAGTTTAGATAAGTGTTCTGATTAACCTACATAACTATAGAATCTATGCATAATTCTTTCTATTTTTCACCATAACGATATTAAAATTTGTTGTTCTATTTTCAAAAATATACATTTACATTGTAACTTACATCACATATTGCATACAGACACAGGAAACTAAATTACTATCACTAATAAAGTGTAAATGCATCAGAGGCAATAAACACGAACGCAGTAGCAGTCGTTTAGCGTAACTTCTGGCTAACTCGTAGTTAAGTTAAAGCTGCGCCGGTTAAGTGGCATGCACGCGATAAAGTTACTAATATACGACTCATTTGCAATGCGCAAGGAATTACTAAGTACTCAACCTATTTGAATTTTTATGTCAAAAGAAATTACAATTAAAATGGTGATATTGTCAAAGTTTGTGAGAATTTGATTGAGTTTGTAATAATATTTAACACTCGTATGACATGTGCTTCTTTAATTATTTTGCCTACTTATTTAGAAACTCTTAATTTATTCCCATATTATAAAATATACTTTGTTGCACACATAAAAAAACAGCATCAGTCAGAATTTTCACAACGAAGGCGAGCTTTTCTCTACGCAGAGATCTCTTCCAGCCAACGTATAAGCTAAATAGCGCTACAGCTATTGATTGCTTTTATCCGGGTGGTGGGAAAAAGTCACGCTGGATCTTTGGTTAAGCAAAATTCATGAAAATATTTAATCAAAACGAAAATATGACTGCTATCTTGAAAAACATTTCCATCAAATAATAGTCAAAAGTGGTCAAATTTTTTGTTGAAGCCCATAAAAAGCCGATCAAATACTCCCTAACAATAAAAAGGTCATAAGTGAAAATAATGGTTTTTCTTTAAAAACAATCAGTGCAGTCACGTAATCGATGGCCACCTCAGTGGGAGGCTGAGAATTGTATGGAAACAACTTTATTTTTCTTACTATTTTGTGGATCGAACGTGACAATTTTACGGCATTTATCACTTTCACACAGTAAGATGGATCGATTTAAAAATGCATGTAAAAGTAGGGAAATGAAACTGTACCCACTACAACCGTCAGTTAACGAATACTTTCAAAGTATTTATTTAACTTTAGGATATTTCAATCACTTAGTTACAAGTCAGTTACATATTCTTTTGTGGCAAATTCATTTGGTTGTCTTCTGTGGAGTAGAACTCGCCGGAAGAAACTCCACAGGCGTTGCATCTTTTCTAAATATTTTTACAAAATTATACATTATTATTTTATACAAATTTTACAATTAGAGGAAGGAAAATTTAAGAAGAAACTACTCTCTGTCACTATTTATTTGATGTTCGTTGAGGGTTAACAACATTACCGACATTTTTATATATTTATCATATTAGGTAAGTAATGAACTACATGGTATTTGTATTTGTAATATGTAATTAATGAATTGTAACAGAATTGTGGCCCTCAGATGGCACTCTAACCGCGTTCATTAAACTTTACCAAAAATCTCTAACTCAGCTGTACCTACTTCCCTCTAGGTACTAGTATTGTAGCTCTATCTATATTATCTGTTCTCTAGGTATAAACGCAAATTACGAAATTGGCGGCGATGGGGCAAATAATAAAAAAAATATCAAACTAAGCATTTCACGTGCTTCTAGATTGTCATTACATTAGATTGAACTAGTTCAGTTTCTGCTTAGATTTAATAAGTATCAAATTCATGAGTTTCTTCTAATAAAAATAACCTGCCGAAAGAGAGTCAATGCAAGAAAATTAAAATAAAAAAATATGTAAAGGCAAATCTATAATTATAGTTCTATGCGTAATACCTAATCAAAGTTACGCATACCTACTACGAAAGAGAACAATTGATTAACAATAAGATATTGATAACTTTTCACACGAAACGAATCATAATTTCACAGAATCTCGACTGCTATATTATATATCATTATATAAGAGTTTTTGTTGGTTTGAGTAATAAAGTCGTGCCATAACATTGTTGGAGCAGCAATTAGTCATTATATCTAGTACTGAGTATATTTTCCGGACTTCCTTAGAGAGACATAAGGAAGGGTAGACTTAAAAGTGGTTGTATAACATCATAATAGCTAAATAACGCAGTCCTACATAATTTCAGTTCCATCTAAGTGTAGGTAGTCCCTACTATTTGTTCTCATTATACTATTAATAATTTATTACGATTAAAACTGGATGAATTTATATAGTTTCGATTAAAGTTGGCAAGAATAAGTTACATTACATTAAAAATTAAAAAAATAATAATTAATCGCCATAATAAAAAAAATCTTTTACTTGATAATGACAGTACGTTGATACGTAGCAGAGTGCTTCAAAGACAACAGAGAGAGTTAACTGAGAAAAGCTATGAAAAAAAAAACATTCATTCTGGGAAACAGTTTCGGTAATTTCTAAAACTACTAAGGTTAAGGGATAACAGGAATATTTAAATTATTTTTTAAATTAAAATAGAATAAAGCAGTATTTTATATCCCACCAAAGTTACTTTTTTTATTCTGGTGAGTTCAAAAATTTGTGTTGTCTTCTTTAAAGAAGAAATAACCTTTAGTAACTCTACAGAAGTTGCATCTTATTTATAGAGTATTTTTATAATTACCTATTAATAACTGCTTGATTATGCATTTTTGTAATGTTTAAAATTTAAACAGGAGACCGCGCCCCATGTCTATTTCAGCAAAAAATTGAAAATGCATGTAAGCTCGCCACTACTTTACTACTTTCTCGATTCATTTTTTCAAGACGAGATAGCATCGAGTTTCACAAGTAACACACCAAGTACAGAACTGTGGTTGCGGCCGGGCTGTTTGCTTAGCGGTCTGCAAAAAACCTGTCAAAGCAAATTGCAAAGCTTAATGAACCACGTAAATGTAAATAAATGGCTAACGGAAAAAAGGTGGTACAAACGTCGCTAGCTTGAGAAATGGGAGTTCTGACGACTTTATAAATAAGTTATTAGTGCCTTGCACATTTACTGTTAATATAAAATGTCTTATGCTTTTAATTATTATTTTATATTGGAGTTGTGCCTTGCAGTTTTGTATGTGTAATTTCATTACTAAAAAATTCATTCTTCATTATTATAATTAAGTTTTTTATATCAATAGGTACTCATAAGTACAACATTTACCTCCTTTACGATGTTTTTTTCCGTATCAACGCGCTAGGCGTAGGTTCGAGGCTCCCTTGAGCCGCCCCTAGACGCGTTAGTGAAGCTTGATTCGTCGTACTTTTTCGACACAACCATAGCTCAAAAAGAAAAACAACATTTACAAACTAAGACTAGTTTTCATTACACACAAAAAATATAAAAACGCTGGTAGTTGGTTAAATGTTCAATACCTGCTATTTAGACAAACGCCAGTCAACTTCAGGTGCTCAAGGTAAATCTAATATTCTTACAAGCTCCTTCGAAGACGCTCTTCCTGCACCATCACAAGCAATTTCACACCGTCCATCTTGCTTACCTCAATATTAAAATTTCTCAACCTTTATGGAAAGTTTACGTTTTGATGTAGCCCGATAAAGACGGAGTTATAGCAACCACTTTCCATCACGCTTTGACAGACGGGACCGTGGAGCAATAAGGAAAGATGCCTAAGGCTATGTTGTGCTGCTATTCTAATAGTTACAAATGGTGTTCTGGATAATTTATTAAATACTAACTTTCCGACGCGGTTCTACCCGCGTTAATAGTTTTTCCCGTGAGGATGGGGAATTTTCCCGCGGTATAAGGTAGACTATGTCCTTTCCAAGGTCTGTTCTATCTTTGTACTAGGTCTCATTAAAATCGGTACAGTAGTTTCGGATCCTATTCAATGCAATCAAATATTTTCTGAATTTATAGCACAAAATTTAACAAAACAACAACGCTTGGCATGCTGAATAACGCAAACAATGCTTGAAAAGATACACAAAATAATTAAATATGAACTAAATTGTTCAATATGATCAGAGTAAGAAAAAACCAAGCAATAAGTAAATTAAAAGTAGTCACTGAACTTTTACATCTGTTTAAACGACAATGTTAAAATGTTGTGAATCGTGAAATCCTAGGAAATTATTTAGTGAAATTTGTAGGTGATGTGGATAAAAACAATGAGTTAATAGTGCAGCAAAAACAATTTTCTACCTCTATGGATTTAACGACTGACTGACTTATAATTGCAAGTATATTTGATCTATCCTCTGTTAATTACTAGGTGCTAGTTGATATATCAAATTAGTAGAATAAGATCATCGGCTATAAGACTGTAGATAAGTCGCGATAAATACTGAGGCTGTGCGAACTAACGCTTTAATAAGCCGGTATTCAGATTGTGGTGTAGTTATGACACTGTTGGCAAATAGCTTGAAGTAATCTCCTCTCGAGATGAAAAGTTTGTACCAAACGTGAAAGGGAAAACGAATGGCATTGTCGTTTAAACAGATGATGTTGCCTGAGGACTTAGAAATTCCACGCGTGAAGACTTTGCCGGCTTGAGTTGACTATTTAAGACTCTATGTTGGTAGAAATGCGAAATGATACGAATAGCATTCGAAATTTCAATATAAGTCACTTCAAAAGAAATATGGGCTGGTTTAAGACAACCTATACCATCAGTTGCCAGTTGGGACTGCAGTTAAAATGCAAGCATATCATCAAAATGATCTATTCATTCATTATATTGTACAAGAAATATAATCAATCACATAATAAATATCCCAAATGAAATGAACGAAATTTCCATTTGACATAAAACTATGAGCTGTAAATCATTTCTGAGCAAAAATTGCTTGAATATCATCTGTCTTAGCAGTTTTAGCAAATCGATAGATTAAGTTCAGTTCAAATAAAAAATAAAAAAGCCGGCCTTTTAAAATCATTGTTGGTAAATTTTACTGGCAGGTAATGGTTTTTGGACATGCTCGCAATACAAGATTATTTTTTATTGACCTAGTGTCGAAAAAGTTCGACGCATCAAGCTTCATCAGACTTGTCATTACTACTTCTTCTTCAGTTGTCGGCCTTATTATTGGAGGTCAAGACAAGACCAGCACTACATCAAGCATGTTGCAACTAGGTAGAATAAAAAATGTTGTAGCTAAATAGAACTATGATACGTAGAGACATGTACGATTGCGTCCATCCTGCCTCTTGCCCTTTCGAGGGTAATTGTATCTGTTTACATTGTTAACTCATTGTTACTCAGTGCTGAACCATTGTTAGTACAGGTAGCTACTTACTTATTTTTGTACTAAAAGATCCAGGGCTTTTTAGTCTGTCATTGTTCTAAGAAACTATTCAAAGTAGTCTTTTTATGTTACTCTCTATAGGCACATCAGGTTATTTTATTTAGACCTTGAAACCACCTAATATTTAGATGCAAAAAATCATTGTTGCACTGTATTATTATCACACTGGTCTGGTCTATGTACTAGTTACCAATGAGATAGCGGTAGGGCGTTATTAGGGAAAAATATTTTTATTTCTGCTTTCAATCATTTAATTCCGACAGCAGTTGGTCTACTACGTAAGAAGCGACAAGCTCGAGAAGCTGTCAATCGCGACATATTGACAAAACTACTATGGTTCTAATGTCATTATGTCGCGTTTGACAGCCTCTCGAGCTTGTCGCTTCTTAATACGTAGTAAACCTACAGGGTGTGTGAGGTAGGTTGTCCTCAAAACCCACGCGATAAGCAAGCAAGCATTTTGTTGCGCGATAATATAGAATGAATGACAAAAAACGTTAAAAATAATAAAACTAGTCCCTGCCAATAATTCGAAATTAGAAAGCAAAAAAAAAAGATCGTGGGAGTGAGCAAGATCCGTTGATTAGCTCATACTATCGGATGAAAAATACAAAGCATACAATTTCACCTTGCCATTGAACGCGGACAATCTGTTCAATATTCATGTTATTCATTGCCTTAAGCTTTTTTGTTTGTCCAATTATGTTTGACATTGCGAAGGTGGGACTGCGTTGAAGGTGAAAATATGATAGAAAAGTTTAGGGGCTGTACGATTCTTTACAGTGGAAACTGTTTTGATTTTTTTCTAAACGAAAAAGAAAGTAAAGATAAAAGTATTCTTGGGTAAACGAAATCACAAATTGTGGTGATTCTGGTGATAATATAATATAATATGTAGTGAAAGCTAGAAAATATTGAAAATGCTGATATTTATGAAGATAAAAGAAAACTAAATTCTTCTGCACTAGAAACGATAATTTATAATAGAATTAAATAACTATATCTAAAAACTCGTCCAGCGGTCACACAGATGAACGATCATATTTAGGTATCAATTACTTCCATCCATGATCCTATTATGAAATAGAAAACAAAAGAAATAATAGAAACACCCAATCTCTCAGCTCTACCCACAGAACTAACATTTTATGATTATGAATAGCTGCATAACTAAAAAGTCAAGTCACTGGCCAGTAAAGTCAGACTCGTAAACAACATATTCAATGAAATAGCCCCCGGTAGAGAAATTTATTCTGATTTGTCTTGTAGATGGCGCTCATTAGAGATGACCTTTGAAGGTTTAATTACAAACCGGTGGGCATCATTGTTTTCAAAGAAAGTGAAATTTGAGGCGTGAAAGATGAGGTAATAAATTACAATCAGGCGGCTACCGCTGATGAATTCGAAGCGTGGTTCGAATGTTACAATGTTTTTGACAGGTTGAACGTAGGATGTAATTCCAATTTATTGTTTTTGTAATTTTATGACGAAAAAGTACTTGCTTTCTATCGGAACAATAGAAATTAAAAACCATGAATTGATAAACACGTAGAGAAATTTTGTACGTCTACGGATCATGCTAAAAGAAGAAAATTGTTAGGAAACGAAAGTGGAAAGAACTTTTAACATTTTCCATTATATCCAAACTACAAGTTAGTTTCTATTATTACTTCTGTCTAACCTTTGCCTATGTCGTTCAATAAACGTTTATATGCACAACAATGTTGACTGTTCAATGAAATTTCTTCATCCATACAGGATCGTAATCTTTTGCTATTACGCGAACGCTTCCGCTTCGGTGCGCTGGCGCATCCCGCGGTTTCAATGGTCCGCAGTCGCGATAACCTTTGCTTTGTATACAGGGCCCTGTTTCTAGATGCCACGGTCTAAAAATCCTAAGGTACTTGATTTACATTGCGCAGTAGCTATGATAAGAATGAAAGGGTTTACGTTTGACACCAGTCTCCTACGCATTGGACATCAAACTACATCTTCAACTTGTAAATTGTTATTTCTTGAATGGGGCCCTGATCTTATCCACCAGTTCCTACATAAAAGAGAATTGATTGTTATAGACAGTCGTTATTTATAGCTATATCGGTGACATTTTAAAAATCGGATAAGTACATTTATTTCATTACTATTATGTAACTATTATGAATTATAATAAAACACGGTACTTTTAGATTCATTCTTTCTGATAGATTTTGCTGGTTAAAATCTCTTCTACAAAATACAACAACTATATTAATGATAGCTGAAAATCGAAATTGATTGTCGATTGATTTGGATCGACGTATACATATTTTACTGGACGTGGTATATGATGCCATTAAAGAACACAATCTAAGTTCTTACACAGCGTTACTTTACAAACAAAAACTGCGATTCAATTCCCACCTGAAATTAGTACGGATTATAGCAATATATCCCACTAAAGGCCTTCACCGAAGATTTTCACAACGATCGGTCCAAACCAATCTCCTTGTTATCAATCTTCAGTATCACCAATTCTCTTCAGTTATACCGTTTCTTAATTCACCTAAAATTTGCAAACACGTGGGAAACGGCGGAGCAAACAAAAGATCTGTCGCGACGGCAACAGACGCAATTCATAAATTCATAATCACTACTTATTATAAAACAAAGTCGCTTTCTCTGTCCCTATGTCCCCATCTATGTCCCTTTGTATGCTTAAATCTTTAAAACTGCGCAACGGATTTTGATGCGGTTTTTTTTAGTAGAAAGAGGGATTCAAGAGGAAGGTTTATATGTATAATACATATATAATATACTTAAGGATAACCCACAATAACCATTTTCCCGTGCGGAGCCGGGGCGGGTCACTAGTTATTTGAACAAAGCGACACTATCACTCCGACGCGACGTGACGGTACCTCGTGAATGATAATCGTGATGCTACTTCGTGACGTTTAGCGCGGGTTGGGCCTTATTGGGGCCTCAACACACGGCCCGATCCGATTGGCCGGGGGCCACGCGACAGATCTGATGCGGAAAGGGAAGAGTTATTAGAATTGGGGTTTTAGTTTGACCTCCTGATATGCTTATTGGTCCGAGCTGTCAGAATGGTTAATAAAATGCAGAGAAAGTGTTTTGATTTGCAAGACGTGTGATTTACATCGAGGTAAATACTTGGTTGTAGGTAGATACTTTGTACTTTAATATTGTCTATTGTGTGGTTCAACTGTGTAGATGTTTATTATGATGGCAATTGGCCAATAGTATTAAAAGTAACTGATTTGCAAAACGCCAAACGAGTGGAAGAAAATGCGATGAGTGGCCGACAGATTTTTTTTTTATTGAATCACTACATAGTATAAAACAAAGTCGCTTTCTCTGTCCCTATGTCCCTCCCTTTGTACGCTTAAATCTTTAAAACTACGCAACGGATTTTGATGCGGTTTTTTTTTATAGATAGAGGGATTCAAGAGTAAGGTTTATATCTATAATACATGCATAACATACTCAAGAATAACCCACAATAACCATTTTCCCGTGCGGAGCCGGGGCGGGTAGCTAGTACGTAATATTTTATGAAATCCTCAGCGGCTCCATAGGTGTTCCCGACACCAGAATTACACATATCTGTTTTGAAGTTTTACATTGGGTCTCAACGTTTTGATAATTATAATAATTAACCGGAGACACCGAATGAATTTGCCCGATAAGCAGGACAGTATGCTAGGCTTACATCTGCGACAGATCGCGACCTTAGGTTGCGCTGACAATGGCTTTACTTTCGTTCTGACAAGGTCAACGTCCTGAAGACCATTCTTTCGCTAAACTCCAGATGAATGAAATTGTGACGGAAAGGGGGAGGGGGTCACTTCACGTGACTTTACGGAGTGTGAAAATACTGCTCCAGATATTTTTTGTATCATGAATGTGAAAATCTATTTAGTGTGCTGTTCATTTACAACTGAAATGAAAAAATAAAACGAGTACTAACATTTCTTTAGTAATGGAAGAGCAACTGATATTCAACTAGACGGCCTCGTAGCCTAGTTGGTAGTACGTCTGCCTACGAAGCACAGGGTCGCGGGTTCGAATCCCGCCCAGGGCAAACATTCGTGTGATGAGCACTTGTGTTTGCCTTGTGTCTGGATGTTGTATATTTATATATGTATGTATATCAGCTGTCTGACACCCATAGTACAGGCTCTGCCTAGTTTGGGGTCAGATGGCCGTGTGTGAGATGTCCCACAAAAAACAAAAAAAAAACAAAGAAACTACAATAAAGCAAATATTAATAAATACCACCATATAAACACCTTAAGTTTATTTATGATACATATTACGATGTTATTAGTATAGTATACCATCAGACAAAAAAATAATTACCACGGCTTATATTCTAAAAGGGTGGTAGACCCTAAGCAGTTAATCAATCTGATAGTCATAAACGAAACTAATTTAAATGCATCGATTAAAGAGATTAACCCAAGCGTAATTGCTTTTTCAAATTAATTTCTTCCGAAATGATGTTCTGTGAAATTGAAACTTTCTACGAATTCTCGTGCAATTTCCGATATTTCTATGAATTTTTGATTAATTTAATGCAGAACCTTTTTCACTTTCGATTGCTACAATCTGTTAAATCATAAAGTTGATTAATAAAAACCTGTGATAAAGGTTCAAACTTCGGTGAATAGATAGCAAATTTCACCTGAGAGTCGAACGAAAGGCAACTGCGATCCGCAACCGTAAGGAAATGGCAATACCTTCCGACCAAGACAAAGCCTACCCCCTAGCATAACCTTTCATGCTGGACAGAAATAATTTTGTCGTGCAAATACCCTTATCCTATTTTCTCATGGTATTTTGACTGCTCAGTAAGGCATAATACAGTTTGTCATAGGGGTCATGCTAGGAATGGTGAACTGTTTTCTCCACCAGCTTTAGGTACAAGAAACCCTAACGTGGTACAGGATAAAGTTGTTTAAGTAGCAATACAAGAAAAGTAGATGATACGTATACATAATAATTTACACTTTTATTTCAATTTCACTGACACAAAGAAATCTCGATTCTCATACAGAATCGGAAGCAGGTTTTTTCTCTGTTGTTGAATGAATGAAAATGTTCATGTGTTCATTCACAATAATAACAGTGAGTGTGTGAATATGGTTTGCTCATTACGGTTTAGGATTAGAAACTTGAGAGTGTCACTGTGAAGTGGAGCGAGAAAGAAGATAGGGGAAAATATGAGAAGTTGGGTTATTGTAATGTAATATTCGATTCTTCCTGTGGAAATACGATTAAAAAATAGAAGGTGGAGCGATGATCTGTTGAGGGTCGCGGGAAGCCACTGGATGCGGGATCGTTGTGGAAATATTTGATATTGATGACGATATTAAAAGGCATTTATGGAGGCAAAGGCAAGATCTTCCGCCGGGCATGGTGGTGAGCCCGGAGACCGCGGTCCACTACTTAGTTGGAACTTGTATTTATTCAATGTCTTGCGAAAACTCTGATAGCGCGTTTCAGGCTTCGCCTTCTAATTGCTATTGTAATGACGTATGAGACGTACCGATTCATTGTTTACAACATGTGACTGCAATCGTATGCTCTCTGCAGTGTCAGCTTATGTAGTACTAGCGACCCGCCCCGGCTCCGCACGGGAAAATGGTTATTGTGGGTTATCCTTCAGTATATTATGCATGTATTATACATATAAACCTTCCTCTTGAATCACTCTATCTATTAAAAAAAACCGCATCAAAATCCGTTGCGTAGTTTTAAAGATTTAAGCGTACAAAGGGACATAGGGACATAGGGACGGAGAAAGCGACTTTATTTTATACTATGTAGTGAAGCGCGGTATTCGCTGAGTCAGGCGCCAAGTCCGGTGATGCTTGATTGGTCGTACTTTTTCGACACAAGTATAGGACAATTTCAAAAAAAAAGAAGAAGAAAAAAAGTCAGGCGCGTCGCTACACCTTCACCGTTTGCTGTATTTCCTAGCTCAAAATAGAGTCTACCCAATTCATTTTGCGGATCACTTAGCAAGAGGATTTAGACACATTAGTGTTGTGCAAAACGCTTGATACGTCGAATTAGCGTTAAAACATTATGCAAACAAACAAAACAAAGGGACATATTCTAAGAACTTTGGAAAGTCATACTTCTTTCCGAAATACTAAAAATAAATGATAGGGAATTAGATTTCATAAAAAAAAACTATGGCTTTAGACGCAGTATTCAGTCAGAAAATAAATAGGGGAATACATTTCTATGGAAAAATGAGGTTCGTCTCCGGTCTTATTAAAAAAGAAGAATCTTGTCATGTTTAGATGAAATAACTTTATATAATTATAGTAAATATCTACATCCACTTACATTGGTAAGTACCACCTTCTTGGTGTATGTTTAAGTTCAGCAAAACAATAACGTATTCAAACAGATAACAGAAAAACTTGTATGGCAACTTTTTATCAAAAAAACCGTGTTTAACGGCTGTTACATAGCTACAACAATATATATATTTTTCAAGTTCAATGACCGTCAGTGTACGCAAAGATTATAATTGAGGTAGAGATTCCAAATACTCTGTTGTAAATTTAGTTGTTTTTACAAGTTAAAAAAAATGCTTTTCTGTAAAATTTTTCTTCGAATTAAAATAATTTGTACTTTGTTCGCCAGTAAACGCAAAAGTTTGTCTTAAGAATGCATAGGTACCTACTAGCAACTAGTTAATTATAACTTTTGAAATTTACAATGATAATGATGATGATTTAACAGTAATATCAAGATACCATGAAATCGATCAAGATAAAACCAAAAACAGAAACAAATTACGCTCTAAACACTCAATTACGTGAAATAACGAAGCAAATCTAAAATCTAAATTAAAAAAATAATTGCAGGCTCAAGATGTCCAAATCATATCTCGTGATCTTAATAATTTTGGAAACTGGTAATGTGCTTAGTTAGTTTTTTGCTGTAAGAAATTACAAAAACCAACTGATGAGACAGAATTGGAGGAAATAAAGCAGCGTTTAACCAATTAAGTGGCCACAAATTGGCCCTGGGAACTAGGTATTTGTGGCAACTGTTCAACGCAATCCGAACACGATGTTAATGTTACCACTTCATTGTCAAGGTTTCTGTACCATACACGCAAATGGCAAGTAGGCCACCAAATTTTTGAGACAACAGTACTAGATCAGCAAGTCAATGAGAACAACAGCGCAGATCGCTTAGGTTGCGATCGAACAAATCGAATGTGTCCTTACGAAGACAAGGAAAGAAATTAAAATATCGCTCTAATTTTAGAGGTGCGAGACAAATCTTTACTCATGATGCCCTTTCATTTGTGGCGATTTTTTTTGCCGTTACATTGGATTTCAGGTACAAGGAGTAATTTTTCGAACTGCTAATAGCTATTTTCGGATTCAACGATGTCCTAAACCCCCGAAAAGCACTATGAGCAACTTGTTACAAGATTTGCCTCTGACAATCACAATTTAGAGATTGTTTCTTAATCTAATCCCGGCCAAATTTGACATTTGAATTAACAAAAAATTCAATTGACGCACACATGGGATCGATAGGGAATTTTGACAACTTATTGGTGTATATAGGGTCTCCACCGAAAATTGGCTTTGTGGGATTTTTTTTTATTTGACCACTAAATTTTATGTCTAATTTGACCGGGTTATACAAAATAACATTGCAGATAAGATTTGTCTTCTGAAATTAAAGTTAATTAATCTAGAGTAGGGACACCAGATGCCACAGTAAAAGAGAACGAAATATATTAGGTATATAATACCTAACTTGAGAAGGAAATAAAAATTCTAGTCATTTCCCGTTTATTAAAACAACTAATTCTTCTCAATAATTTAATAATGAGTCATAATTTATATCAAAACTTCAGTTTCATAAAATATAATCTTTATGATCCAACCCATAAATATTCTTACAAGATGCGACGCAACATCATCAACATCATTCATTACAATAGAAAGACTGATCACATCTACATAAGTAAGACAAACTAAATGAAAACCTAGCGAAACCGCGCTCAGGAAAAGAATAAAGAAATTCCCATAAAAACCATTGTGGTCTCACAAAGGAATGACAGGTGGCGCTGTCAGTTCCCATCGGCGCAGGAGTCGGCGGTGTAATAACGGCAATTTTGTAACTGCTCCAATTTCTAGTATATCGTCGGCATTGTTCGAGGTAAAGTGGCGTGGCATTAGCGCAGTTGGGAGATCTTAAGGGAGCGAAACGAGTGAGTGAAGAAAATAGCCTCTTCAACATCAAGTGGTACGTAAATAAACGATTTGTTAAATTTACAAACTAAAAGCAAATGATTTCAATTTCCAATCACAAAAACTTTAATTAATAGTTTTTTTATTTAGAACATCCAGAAGACGTTACAATACCCATAACTTACAATCTAAGAATAAACATTCTTTAAACAAGAAATAAATGCACTTCTTGTGAAGGCAGCCACAATATCCTAATGGTAACATAATGTATCAAAACTAACTAAAATGTTTGCTAATAAATAATTAAAAGCAATTTGCGTTATAATGAAAAAGATAATAATAAATAATAAATAAATAAATAAATTATTTGGGCTTTTCATACATCTTTATATAAACCAAAATGCCTGTGTCAGGAGACACCGACACAGAGGTTCTACCCAAAGTACTAAATTATAACACTAATAGGTAATTAATGACTAAATATTTTATATAGACTTTTCGTAGAGACTTTCCTCACTAGTGGTAGGAATGTAAGTATATGAAAGTGTGTGTGTGTATGTGTGCGCGCATGTGTTTGTGGTTTTTATATGTCTATTTAATGAAATATAATATAATATTGTATTTAAGTTAGTCTTTCAAAGTGAAATCAAGTTGTGGTCAAGTCAAGTCTCATAACAATCTTTCAAAGATAAATTAAGAAATGGATTTACGTTGTCACACTGAAGTCTGAAGATTGACAAGACCTTGGATCTAAAGCGGCCGAGTTATAAATTAAGTAGGCTCAATAAGCATGACTTATACTGTATGTATATAAAAATATAGAGATACACATACATTTAATACCTAAAAAGATTTTTGAATGCACATTTTGAATACATAGAATCCCACAGACAACAATACCGACTTTAATAACTTAGCCGAATTTCCTTCTTATCTAGTCTTCAAAAAGTATGCTACCACATCCGTCCGATGGAAGGTAAAGATACAATTGTTGCTAATTGTAATTACATACGTGAAAGACAAAGAAAGCATGGGTCAGCGGTTCCAGTGAGTAACTGTTCTCGGATGTCAACTGTTCAGAACGGGTTCTAAGCCTGACTATGGAGGCAGCGTTGATGACAACCCGTGATAAAGGTAAGCGGCTTATGCTAGTAGCGATATATTGTCATAATAACTGTCTTGTAAATAATATGCAAAGCTTAGCCGATCTGTCGACGAACATAAAAGTGTCTAAAATAATAAAGCTATAGTTTTTTAAGTTAAATAAAAGTATACAGGAATCGTTGTAGGATACGAACAAACTGTCCACGCACGGTAATGTATGTGTAATTTTTATAAATAATGTACTGAAATAAATATTATATCATTAGTTAATTGAATAAAACAATATTGTTACAAGTAAGAAAGCTGATAATCTAAAGAGAAAATCCATAGAGAGTTTGCTTACGGTAGGTTCACAAAAACATAATAATTGGAAATACTTCAAGAATATGCAAGAACGCTCACAAGAACTCTAATATTAGCAAAAACATAATTTGTTTACCCAATGACCCCATTTCAAAATCTATGGATTTCGATGAATATGAAATTTGCATTAGAAGCAGGAATAGTTTCTCTTATTTGCAATAGTTAACCTTGCGTGAGAGGTGAACTTTTTTCGGTCATTCTACTCCATCTTCAACATTGACATTATCTGCGGGCAGGTACCGACGACCCGGCGACAAAACAAATGCGTTGTCAAATGCAAACACATTAACTTCTGTAAGAGTACCCGCCGGTGATGCATCCTAATCACCTCGCTAGACTACTTTTGCTTTCTTTCTAACTACTACTCAAATTTCACATTCACTTTCAATAACTATGGTAACTAAAATGTCATCTCGATAACCATCAGTATCAGTTGGGTGCCTGATTATTTGACCACTACTCGGATTGCTACTCAAACTAATACTTTCTGCTTCCGTTACGTTAGCTGCATAAGATTGACTTTCGATTGCAGCTACTTAACATGTTAAGGGTTACTCCTGTCAACGTATACGTCAATACACGTGCTCGCTTATGTCAATTCTGTCACAACACTGTCACGTTGTTACAATTGTTGACTGGTGAAAACCTGAAACATGTTTTCTTGATTTGCATTGCGTCTACTCATTTAAATACCCACTAGTTGTGGGACAGGAAAAGCTTTGGTCTAGGGAAAGCGTTTTATAAAGTATTAAATCGATCTGATTGACGTGTTGGCTGGCTCATGTATCTTCGCTGGCTTCGTATTTGTAAATATCTCCATTTAGATCTCGTACGACTATATTTGTGTTGATTAATGCTTTCGCACGTCAAGCTCTCGTGAATTATTATGGCGCATGCTATAATTTATAAACGGTGACTTAAAAGCGTCCGCTATGATTATTCATTAATTAAAATACAGTTTTTCTTCAATCAACACCTGAGAAATTTTTATAGTCATCTCATTAAAACTGAAGATCCGACAGCTTATAAGAAGTTCTTGTGCAAGGCTATTTTGCAGTCGTATTCACACAATTATCAGATTCCTCATAATCTTAATGTACGGTCGGTGCAAGTGAATTCTGTACAATTACGGAGACTTTCACGGAGGGATCGCTTTCAATAGGTGCGCTTGAGTAAAAGTCAGGGTCATGTGCTCATGTCGTGACCGTTTCCTACATTTAGCTTTAAACAGCCAGTTATTGTTTACGGTAAACGCCTGAATTCAGGCTAAGTGCTGTCGATACGTTTACTGCTCTTAAGGATGTTAGTAACAATTGACTTTGAAAGTGTTTCGTGCGAAATTTTAAACGTAACGAACCGTTATATGTTTAATGGTACATACATTCTGACCACGTTCAGAAACTAGTCTAAGCTTTAAAATAAAAGACTGATAATAAGATTTGGTATGACCATCGTCTGTTTATTTTTGGTTATGTGAAAGTTGTAATCGTTTAATACAGCCTTTGTGTCACACAATGCGTACTCGATTAAAGAAAGTTTCGCTAGTTAACTCATATTGAGTAACAGTATCGGCCTTGCAATTTCATTCACTAAAATGAACTGCTTAATTGAACAACGAACGAGTTGCCTTATCGGCACTCTTTCAATCACTCATCACAGCTAATACGTCTCAACTAGACAAAGGCATCGAGTAATTTGCTTGTCAGTACAAAATAATCAACATTGATCTACCAATACCACAACAATGGCTTTCTTCAGTCAAACAAATTTCTATCTTACTTCGAACAACATAGCTCCTTAACTTCTTTAATATGACGTATTTCTTCAGATTCTATAAAATTTACTTCTGAAGCAAAGTTTATTTTAATTTCAAGCTATTATGGTTCGTTTTTCATCGTCACACATACTCTTCTAGGCGGAAGAGTGTGTCAAATGAGAGCCAATTTGAGATTGTATAGCCTGGGGTGCAACTCATTAAGAAATAAGAATACTTTCGCTTGGCGTGCAATACTTGTTCTTTTATGGTCACATTGCCGTCTTGATCAAATGATTAGGAGGAGTTCACACGTCGATAATTCGTTCAACTGTGACTTCCTGTCGGCTGAACTAACAGAATTTGATGGAGTATAAAATTACAGTCTAACACCACCTACCGATTGAATAAAGAGACGCAATTATTTATTGGGTTCTGTTATGCGCATTTACGTAACCGACATTACTGAATCTGAAATAAGGAAGTATGTTTGGAAGTATTTAAATAAATACGGTATGTCAGTGACGGCTTACCAAATACTGGACCGACCAATTTTCCCGAAGAAACTTTAATTGGACACGAAAACTATACAAAATTCATCAGGTTATTATTACGATAACATATATTTCACCTGTTCTCTTCAGGACCTGATGGACGCCACGGACAGTGCAGTAGAGTTATATTTTGGTTAGTGAGATTACTATAAATTATGCATTACATGTTAGACATCTAAGTATAAAAGTGCTGAATAAGTAGATTTTTAATTAATCCTTGATATGGATAAGAAATATGTACCTTGAGTCGTCATCAAGGAAATCTTTTTTAGATCTTTTAATGGGGAGATACTTCTGTTAATTCTCGGAGATGATACCGGATCAGCCCTGCCTAGAAAAACTAACTAAGGATGGAAAGACGGGTCCATAAATCTTCACTACTTCGACATCAGTCAAGGACGTAAAAGCAGAGTCATAATTTATTAATGAAAAACATATCTAGACGCGCAATTTTTTATTAATTAGTAGCATTGCATTGTATTTTTTTAATTGGTAACGAAGTACCTAATCATTTCGGGATTTGCAATAAAATTTTCTGGTAAGATTTAGAATACGAATATCGGGAAGGGTTCAACCACTTTAGAAAAAAAAATCATCATCATAATTTCAGCCGAAAGACGTCCACTGCTGGATAAAGGCCTCCCCCAAGGATCTCCACAATGATCGGTCCTGCGCTGCCCGCATCCAGCGGCTTCCCGCGACCCTCACCAGATAGTCGGTCCACCTCATGGGGGGCCTGCCCACACAACGTTTACAAAAAATATATACTTATTTTAAAATTGCTGAGTATGGTTTTGAGAAAATTAACTGTAAAATTTTACTTGAAATGGAATTGACGGTAATGCTTTTTTTGTGATATTGGGATTCGGTCCGTACCAATCTAAAGAAGAAGGGAGATCTTGATGATTATTTTTTCCGTTTGTCTGTCAAAACCATAGAGGTAGCTTCTGCCGTGCAACGTTAACAACAGCAGTTCAACACTGTTGAAGTGATTTTAAAAGCCAAATAGCAAAGGCAATATGGAAGTATTTTAACGCGACTTTAACTCATCAAAGCCTAAAGGTTAACAACCGTTGCAAACTACTCAATAGCACTTTTTGCTTGATGTAGCCATTTCTAATACTAGATAATAACTGATCGGTGCAAAGATCAAAGAAGTTTAAAACAGGAGTCACGATTCGATACTTCAATGCTATCTTCGATACAAGTTTGGATCGAGATCTTCCGTCGATTGCCATTACTAACAAACTTGCCAAATCCTTCAGCTTTCATAAAATCTTCTCGAACTCTTTAGTTTACAGCTATTTTCGACTGCAAAGTTAACTTGGTATTTTGGTAGATACCTCTCGATTTTGATGGATGAGTTTCGAGTGCAAATGACGACAGGTGGTCGAGTAAGATGGATAGTATTAGATGAGACTGCATAGAATTCAACTCTTGGTGTTGGTGATGGCTTTATTATGGGGTTTGCTTTATATACAGCTAAGAAGGGTTTCCTGGGCCATAGTTCAACATGCTTTATAACTGACAGAAAGAAATTTCGCGTATAAAGTGCAATCGATTTGAGAGCATAGAGAAGTTGTAAGTATTGGTTTATAGGTTTGTTATGACTTAATCGAGTAGATTCTAGAAAGTTTTTGTGGTAATTATATTAATTGAGTTAAGTGCGAAACTACGAAGATTAAAAAAAATCAATACTATAGCAAAATATTATGTGTAGGTACCTATTCAATGATTGAAATAAATAGTTTTGTCGTATGGATTTTTTTCACTCATAATTTCTAAGTTTACTTTCTTTATAATACAGTTTACTTTTGCGAAATTTTTTATTGTGTTAATAATAATTTTATTTGCTCGTACAGTGGACTGACGCGACGACGACGTAGTAAAAGTAGCGGGAAGCCGCTGCTGGATGCGGGCAGTGCAGGACCGATCTTTGGGATAAGTCTTTGTCCAGCAGTAGACGTATTTTGGCTTAAAAAATATGATGATGATGCATGTATAGTAAGCAGCGCATGCGGCTGGCCTTGTTGACCTTGAGAGCGCCCGTATCCTACTACAGTAGGGATTAATTTCGTAGTGCGAATGTCCAACCGCATGTGCTGGCTTCTGTACATTTTATTAACGACAATTGAAAGATTTGCTTGTCTAGGTATATACAGAGAACCTTTGCATGTTTCGTGTCCAATTTTTAAATTACGTGTACATATTTCTTCGCAAAACCTCCGCAAAACTACGTAGAGTAGGTAAGTAGTTTTTTACTTTAGGTGACATACGAAGGACTTGAATGCGCGGGCGTCGTTTTTGACCCAAAAACTGGTTTCACCCTGACCTTACCGCGCATGCGTAAATCACGTTGTGGACACGCTATTATTACGAGCTTTCTCTATAGTTGATAGTTCTTGTTGTTTTGCTTTCCAACGACATAATGTTTTGTAAGTACAAACTAGAAGTAAACTAGTCTAGGATTTTACAGGGACAGATTACAAAGGGGCCGTTTATATTGAAACCGAACAGGACAGAAAATGAATGAACTGATCAATTTTAAATAAAATTACATCTGTAAATAAAAGCAAAGCTTTCGAAAAAGGTTTAGTCCATTTTTTTGCAGGTTCCTTTAAACAGTGTAATCGATGTGTGACATTTCTAAAACTAAATTGACAATCTTCTGGACCCTTTTGTCCTTAAAAACGAGAGCAGGATGAAGGGTCAGTCCCAATATTTGCTAGTGTTATTGTAGGTGGAGGAATGGCAAGGACTGTTGCTGTTGCTTCTCATCCAGAAAGGATTCCTGCCTCGTAAGAATTGTTTTCTGATCTTTGATTTCATACAATAAACCGTGAAAGAAGTTGTCTATACTAATATTATAAAGAGAAAAGGTTTGATTGTTTGTTTTTTTGTTTGCATCGAATAGGCTCCGAAACTACTGAACCGATTTCAAAAATTATTTTACTGTTGGGAAGCTACATTCACCCTGAGTAACATAGGCTATATTTTATTTTCAAAAAATTAGGGATCCTTACTAAAACTTCAATAATGTAACCCAAGGTGTGAAAAAAATACGTAAAATATTCCTAATAATTGAAAATACTCCAAAAGTACTGAACCGATCTTGGTGAAACTTGGCACAAAGTTTGAATAGACCTTAGGAAAGAACATACGCTACAATTTACCGCGGGCAATTTTCTTATTCCCACGGGAAAAATTGTTAAAGCGGGCGGAGTTGGCACAAAGATAGAATAGACCTTGCGGAAGAACATAAGCTAACTTTTACCGCGGGAAAATTCCTCATTCCCACGGGAAAAACTATTATAACGCGTGCGGAGCCGCGGCGGGAAGCTAGTAGGTAATAATTTGTAACATTTTTTAACATAAACAGAACATACCTGAAACCTGGATAATTCATTGGTTATGAAACAAAAACAGCTAAAATTTACGACTATTTTACAATCAAGGATGTTATAAGTACTATTCTAGTAATAACTACTAGTACTTATAACATTCTTGTTTACAACAAAATTGGTATTTTTAACAACTATACTCGTAAGACAATACAGCGGCTTACCTGGCGACACACGATTGATATCTAAAACGCCTACAATTCTTACCAAACCTCACCAAATCTTACCTAACTAGATTGACAGAGACATGTTTTCAACTTTTATTGTAAACTTTCACTGGATATTGTTCCAATTTACCATGTCTGTGGCCGACAATAAAACGAACTGCCCTTTTAGGGATGTGAAAGGCTGTGCTTGTGTGTAATGTAATATAATAGAGGTTATCTCACACGAGGCTTATGACAGCGTGATACGATAATGACCGTTACATTGCTTGCTTGTTATGTATGAAATGCTACAAGACTGGGTATAATAATTCTATATTCTGTATTTGTAGGTCTTAACTCAAAACGTAGCCAACATAGCAAAAACAGAATAAGCGACAAAAGGGTTTTTTTTACCTATGCTTGAGTCGAAAAAGTACGACGGATCAAGCTTCACGGGACTTTTGGGGGAGCGGAAGACTACCCCGAAAAAAAATCATGTACCAACGCGTCTATGGAGCGGCTCCAGGGAGCCTCGGACCTCGACCTAGATACTGAAAAATATCGTGAAGGAGACGACGGACAAAACTCACTTACTTATGTTCTTATTTTATTTAGTGATTATTTGGACAAAATTTTGTACATTGAAAACCACTTAAACAGCACTGGCTGTAAGTGAAACTTAAAAAAAATCGTATTTAAGTGACTTCTCACTTTTCCTCAGTCAATATTGATAACATGTAGGTACTTTTATAGATTCTTTCAGCACGCATAAAAAAACGTGCGATGTATATTTAAGTTAAGTCTAAGCACGATCTCTATTTTAAGAATGGTACCATACAGTTCTGTTGTATGACTTTTATGGCGTGAATGTTTTGTATGGTCTGTGACCTCCCGAGGTCTATGGATTAAAAAAAAATACAAATTACTTTGCAAACTCGTGGAGAGGCTGAAGATCTTTGGGGGAGGCCTTTGTCCAGCAATGGATGTATTTCGGTTAAATAATGATGATGACGATGATTGTTTACGAGAAATACTCGTGAAAGGCAATAGATATAATCCATAAAAGGCATCATAAATTATTTCCTTATGAAAATCTGGAAAAGAATGCGACTTTACCGTGACGTGACTAAAAAGCTTTTAATTAATTTTATTTTCTTTATGTCGAACTTTTATTTTCAACATATTATGACATTTATGACATTTTCATGATGTGTATGTAGTAATGTCCTGAATTATAGCATAAACTAAATAACTAACTATAGACCTATCTATTCAAACTGCGCCGGCACTGTGCAATGATCTATGCTAGGATCCATCGCCATCACGATGTCATCTCGATGTTAAACTCGCTATAACGACCGCATCTGTCAAAGCTTTCTTCCACAATTAATGTATGTATTTACTATGATGTCTCTTCATACATCTTTGATAATGATTCTTGTATGAAGGATTGGTTACTTCGCAATACGTTATGCAATGTTATTCATCTCTTCTATACCTACTATATTATGTAAAGTAATTAAAGATAAACTATTTAATATTTTTCGAAGTTCCTTGCTTGGTTGTCTAGAAGAGATTGTTACTTTTAGCAATAAAGCCGCGTACTGATTCCTTTAACTCAATCTAGAATTTTTCAGTTCACTTGTTTCGTTCGGCTGATAATACAGGCAAATTCAATTTGCACTTAACCGGTTTTTATTAAATCTAAGCGTCATAAATAGTCGGTGGATAGGGCTATGCTTGAAGTTTCCTTGCGTGATCGAATCAGGAATAATGATATCCGCAGGGAAACCAGAGTCACCGACATAGGCCTCTCCCCTCTCCCCTATAGAATCGCTAAATGAAAATGAAAATGAAAAATGTTCTAATCGAAGTAAGATTTTACAAATCACTTTTCGACGTCGAGGCGGGTTCACAATTTGGCTGTCTAGGTAGACCGACGATCTGGTGAGGGTCGCGAGAAGCCGCTGGATGCGGGCAGCGCAGGACCGATCATTGTGGAGATCCTTGGGGGAGGCCTTTGTCCAGCAGTGGACGTCTTTCGGCTGAGATGAGATAGTCGGTGAAAACATTATTTATTTTAATTATTAAATTAAATTTAAAAAGTTATTAAAAGGTTTGAATGATATTATTTAGGTATTTAAACTACAATCACTTATATAGTTAGCGTTATCGTTCAAAAGTCTGTATAAAACCAAACATTGCCGATGACGTAACGTAAAAGCGTTGTTACCGCGCATCGTCAAAAGAGACGCTTGCGCATAAGGTGGAAAACGAGATGCGCGCGCAGCGGGCGTGAAGGCCGTTCTCGTGATGATGCAGATATTGTTGCAAACTACATTTCAATCATAATCAATGTACATACATTGGCATAAATGATTATTTATTTTCATTAGGTGCACCAGCAGAACATAATAATAATCAAACATTTACGAAATCATAGAACAAAGCCTGCGTTATTATTTACTCGTTGTAGGAATGAGATATTTTCCCGTGGTAAAACGTTGCATACCTTTCCTCAATCATCCTTGGTCTTATAAATGAACTCCGCCGCAGTGACCAACGTTAATACTCTAGCAATTAAAAAAAAAAACTTAATAGACACTTCGAATCAGGACTAATTACTACAGAACATACATGGAAAAAATCTTCAGTTTCTGGAAATATGCACTGATTTCCTATACAAGCATGTTTGTTATTATGAAAATATTTTATTATCATTATAACCTGGTCTTTAGTGATATTTTACTAATATCTTTATGTAAAATATGGGATATCCTATAGACTTCCTTCATCTCGAAACGCTATGAAAGTTGAATTAATAGATACGGCTAGAGAGCCATTATATTATAAAATCAATCAATAGGAAGTCTCCCACAATCTGTAGGTTCGAATTAGAAACCAAATAGTGACAGTTCCTTACATTGATTCATGTATCCGCTGTCTGGAGTTGTTTACACTACGCCAGTATATCAGGAGAGTGAGGTATGTAAGTAAATTATTTATTTCCTATAATATAGCTTTTGATTAAATATAGTAACAGATACATCTAAGAACGTCGCTCAAGAACGGCACTATCAAAACTATGCCTAAATCAAGCATGGCATTGTTTCTGTCTCAGTCGCTAATCGACAGCGCAGGATGTCAAAAAAAGCTGAACGTCTTTAAATACTTATACTTTTTCAACTCAGTAGTACCTACTTTTTTTCGGAGGACAGTGGCGAGTAGTTGCTTCCTTTCTGGTAGGTACGATCCCCGCCGTGTATTATTGTGTTTTAAAACTTATGACGTATAAAACATAAATAAAAATGTCGTAAATAAGATATTAAAGCAAAAAAAAAAGTTAAATACGTGTGAAAAGCTTCTAAAGCTTTTCTAAAAGGAAAATTAACTGCAAATATTTTAAAACAGCTGGCTAGTAAATCGAACTAGCACGTCAAAGAGTTTACTAGCACGGTCTAAACAAGTATTATAAAGCAACAACAACAACAACGAATCAAGACCAGCATTAACAGATCTTACAATACAGATATTATTCACGGTTTGGTAGGTCAACTTATGTTGGAAATGCACGCAATGTATAAAGAACGGATATAGTTATTAGAATATGCTTCCTTTTATGGTTAGGATTGACGAGACGGCACCAATAGATACTTCCGAGGACGGGGTTTCTATAGAGTATCAGAGAGAGAGCCCAACTAGCAAAGTAGTTTAATAATTTCAGTTTTTATCACTTAAATGCTGTATAAACATGTTATTAAGGTTTTAGCTGTGACAGCGTGTTGTATAAACGCATTCGACGACACTCATTGGTTCTATAAGCTTAAAGAGCAATATTGAACTATAAATAAATGATGTAAACGTCAACTACGCCATATTATACAACCGTTATAGTTTGGTACAATACGTAGCGCTAGTGTAGCTATTATAGAAAAATACTGCACTATAAGAGTGTTAACAAATGTCTTTATTGATTTGATTTGAGCAATAAATGTAACAAACGCACTACTATAATCCTTTCGTATTAGCAGTGATGAACACTCCACTATAACGCGACTTTGTCGTATTGTTGATATCAGAACATCACTACAGTACTTAGTGTATTAGTAGTTAAAAAATGTCTACAATAGAGTGATTTTGTGATGTAACCTAGTTCCATATTTATCATTATACAATGTTAATGTCCTATATTAGTTTTTATATGCTTTTTATAGTTCTACAGATAAGCATCACACAAACACTGTTTTAGAGCAGAATTGCTTTGTAATAACTTTTTAGTTTCTTTATTAATACAAAAACATTACATAAAGCTAAATAAATGTGTATGTTAAGCGACAATTATTTTCTGAAAAAGAATTTCTTTCTCACTTTTAAGACAATGTTCAGACATTTTCTTTTCAACGTTTTTCGACAGTGCACGTCGATGCTATGGTGTATGACAAGTACTCTAAAGGTTCCTTTAAATCCCAAAGTAAATTTTAATTAAATATATTTTAATAAAAACTCCATTATTCAAGGGGGCACTTAAAATTTACTGTAAACCTAATCATATTTTATCAGTAAAATTGCAGTCGCATGCCATTTCCACACTCTAACGTCAAATAACAAAATATCTTTTTCACACACAAATTTAACACTTTACACATTGCATGGATGCTTTTAAGAATATTTTGTTTATTTTTACATTCTGCACGATTACAAAAGATAAAATATTGAATGGCGAGTGAATAATGTAAGATAAAGGAAACTTCAACTCTCGTATGGCATGAAAAAGTATTATAAAAGATTCTTGTTAACCATTATTTCGTTACCTTGTGATCCGATTCACTGTTATATGATGTGTATAAGACTGATTCGTCACGTGTAATACTGCAATTGTTTAGTTTTAGTACTGAACAGAGCTATAAATGCGCCACTTTCGAATAAAAGGTTCTTTCTTAGGTTTCTTATAAAACCAAAAAAGTGTTTTACAAAACGTTCTATGAACTTTTAAATGACTAGTTTTTGCTGGTTGGGAGGGTATGTTTTTACAATCATTATTTTATCAAAATATATTTTAGCTGCCACGGCAGAATTGAGCTCATTGACGGGTTTATTCCACAGGTTTATTTCGACGTGATTCTGACCCGTTATAGTTAATTTCTGCATTGGCCGTTTATTTAATATCCTCATTTTGTTACTGATTAGGTAACAAACATAAATTAAAAAATATCATTACTATACACCGTTAAATTTAACCGGTTATTTATCCGCAACATAGTCATGACAGTACTCATGAAACTGATCAATTTTCCCCAAGGAACATAGGTCGAATTCTCAAAATTAAAATTCAACTTGTCACACAAAGTGGCTGGTCATCTTCTTCTTCTGGTGGTCATCTTGTCATAAAAAATGATAAGAACGTCTAGATTTTTCTTTCTTTAAAAAAAATCAATTTTCTAAGTACCCGCGTTCATCTCCCGGGTGAGGGCTGAAAATCAGTGTTGCCTCCTGGGCAAGTACATCGCTGAGCCTTGACCCTTCTGCATTGCAGCACACACATGTACATGTCTATATTCTGTATGTTTTTTTTATGTATGTGTAATTTTATTCTTTGTTTTGAATGTTAATTGTGTGACATGTCTATGTGTGTTTTGTATGAAGCAATAAACGTTTTACTTACTTACTTACTTACTTACTTACTGGTCACAGTCAGTGGTGCTGAAGTTTGTATAAAAAGTTGATTCTCTTTTGAGATTTCAACCTATGTTCCTTAGGGAAAGCTGTCCAGTTTCATGAGTACTACCACTACGTTGTAAATAAACAAGCAGTTTTTCACTGTAAATACTTTATACTATTCAAAATAAATGGTATAAACGTGTTTGGTTTTTTTAATGGATCGTTAACAGCTCATATATGTCCCCACCGAGGGGCTCGAGCCTACCCTGATACCAGGGTGAATAGGCCTTAGTCGACCACGCTGGCCCAGTGCGGGTTGGTCAACTTCACACACAACCTTTGAATTTCTTCGCAGGTGTGTGCAGGTTTCCTCACGATGTTTTCCTTCACCGTAAGAGCGTCGAATAAACGTACATATAAATTCGAAAATCGAAAACACATTGGTACGTGCCGAGGTTTGAACCATCGAACTTCGGAACGGAAGTCAACGGGCCTAGCCACTTGGCCACCGACGCTTTAATGGATTTTTTAATGGATACTTTATTCCAAACCCAATAAAACATGTCCTGGCAATTCGATAGTCTACCAATCAAGACACGAAAAAAACTTGAGACCGATTATAACTGTCTTGCATATCATATTTGACACAAAACGCCAGCATAATGTAATTCTATGGATACAAGTAATATTATGGTCTGCGATCCTAAACATTTTTTAAAGTAGTTTATGTTGTGTCAGAGTGTTGCTTCTCACAGTAAGGTTGCCTTGTAGAAATCAGCAATAAGGCCGCACACATGTACACTTTCAATACAATACAATACAAAAATACTTTATTGCACGCAAACAGGAAATGTACAAATACAATTATAACTTATAGACTAAAGCGTTAAGCAACTTTCTATCCTTTTTGTGAATTACACTCTACTGTACTGAATATTTTAGTGCACAATAAAGATTATTCTTTATAAGAAACCACTAAAAAGAAGAATATTATTATTCTTCTTTTTAGTGGTTTCTTCATACAATAGTATAGTGCAAACAAACTCTAGCTACAGGGTGTTAAAAAATAATTATTGAAGATTACTATAACCGTCAGCCGTCAGCACACCACCATCAAATTTTAACACGAGTATCACATTGTCATGACACGCCACGTCAAGACTGTCAGAGCTGTGACATCGCTATATTGAGAGCTCATGTCGTGACATGGGCGTATAGTAACACTGTCTTGAGATTTGCGTGATATCTGACGTCACAAGCCAGCCGTGAAAATAAACCTGTGCGTGAAAACCAAAGATAAAGTGAAAACTGAGTATTTGTGAGTTACGGGTGAATATCCCGGGAACTTTTATTTTTACATTAATAATAATATAAGCAACAAATAGACATAGAATATTAGAATTGGAATTAAAATTGACTAACTAATAGTCATAGTGCTTATCTACGTAAATAATGTTTTAATAAATTTTTAAATGGTGATCACGGATCTAAAATGATTTCAAAAAAAAGATCTAATAAATAGGTTGATAAAATAATAAATTGGCGATGTCTTTTCCATTTATATTAGATCTTTCCTAAAGAAATTTCCTATTCGATTCTCACACTAAATACTCAACCCTATCATCAATAGCGCGTGTTTATCGGCCGCTATACTGAGTTATTACTCATCAATATTCAGATTATTCAGCGCGGGCGCAACAAGATACGCGCCTCGACTAGCTCTACACCGATTTATAGCGCGGCAGATTTTGTAGCTTTCGGTCTACATTTGTCAATGATAACAGCACTAAAGTTACAAATTGGGCCCGATTCATACGCTCTAACTTAAATTTAAGAACCATATGTCCTTTTCACGTTCCTAAGAACGAAAAAGGGACAGGTGATTGCCAACCTACATTTATTAGACACGTCAAACATCGATTTTACGAGTAATTTAGCAGGAATTTAAATACATCTCGACTAAATTAAGCTGAATTTGACAGCTGCGCTGCTTATTTTAAATATCATTCATTCAAAATTAAATTCATTCATCTCCCCATCCTTTTCGATTCCCATATGAATGAAAGAGACCAACAACTTAAATTTAGATATTTTAGCGGCCACGCCAGAATTGAGCCCATTGACGAGTTTATTCCACAGGTTTATTCCGACCCGTTATAGGTAATTTCTGCATTGGACGGTTATAACAAACATAATTTAAAAAAATATTATTGTATACATCGTGAAATTTAAATGGTTGTTTATCTGCAATATAGTTGGTAGTACTCATGAAACTGAACAACTTTCCCCAAGGAACATAGGTTGAACTTTCAATATTAAAATTCATCTTGTCATACAAAATGGCCGGTCACTGGTCTTGTGACTGAAGTTTATATGAAACTAGCGACCCGCCCCGGCTCCGCACGGGAAAATGGTCATTGTGGGTTATCCCTAAGTATATTATGCATGTATTATACATATAAACCTTCCTCTTGAATCACTCTATCTATTAAAAAAAACCGCATCAAAATCCGTTGCGGAGTTTTAAAGATTTAAGCATACAAAGGGAGGGACATAAGGACAGAAAAAGCGACTTTGTTTTATACTATGTAGTGATAGTGATAGTGAAGTTAGGAAATAGGTCTGATCTGAGCACTTCTTAGGGGCCAAACATTATGGATCAAGTAGCAGGGATTATAATGTGAACATTGTGAACTGACATTGACATTTTGGTAGGTATCAGCTTCCGTGGTCGAGTGGTCAAAAGATCGCTGGGTTTGAATCCCGGCGAGGAACTTGTCGAACAAATATCACTTAGTGAGACTTCCCCTGTTTGCTGATGACAATGCAGGCTGAATCACCTGATTGTCCGAAAAGAAAGATGATTCCGTGCTTCGGAAGGCACGTAAATTTGATCACGGCTATGATCTACGGATAATATAGTCCTTACAGGAGCCATGTCAGATCAAAAGCCATAGGCGGCTCAATATGGTTAACCTCGAAATCCACACGAAAAGCAAGGTAGGTATCCAAATAGTACATACATATAAATTCACATCTTGCTCGAATTTGCCAGTGAACAAATTTGTTTCGCAATTATGACCTTTAAAACCAGTTTTTCGGAAAGAAAGGTATTGCAACAGTTTTCAGTCAGTGATTATAATATACCTCTTAAACAATCAATCTCAAGTTGGTCGCATGGGAATGTTTGTGGAATTATTTTTAACAGGATATTACGTATACGCCCGGTATTTTTGGATGCCCTTATATGATAATTGGAGCAGTTCTTTTATACCAGTTTCGATAACAGCAGATCTGCGTATGTATTTATTTATTTATTATTTGCATTCCACAATGGTAAAATATATATGTATAGTGATAAATAACGTACATTATGGACCCTGTTGGGCACAGAAAAAATGATGGATGGAGCACGCCAATTGCAATTATACCTATATAAGTAATACTTATTTATATTCCCTTAATTGTTGTTTCCACAGTGAAAACAAAAGCAAAAATAAATAACGAGGATAACAGTATTTTTATTATTATTTTTATTGTTTTAGGATAATTCGTTTATAATTGTTTCCGTTGGTTGTACCTACATATTATTATTGTAGTATAATAATTATTATTTATTTGGAATTAGTATATTATAGGTACGTCTTGCAAAATGGATTAAGGATTATTTATTATTATTTAATTATTATTGTTTTAGTATTATTCGTTTTATATATCTTATCCTACTATTAATTTACGAACGTGAAAATTTGCAGGAACGTGTGTGACTAAACGAATTTTAATTAAAATAAGTTAGTAAAGGGCATAAGATACCATTTACAATAAACTGTTAGAGCGGGCGGAGTCGCGGGCGGAATGCTAGTTGGTTATAAAGTCGATGACAGATTTTTTTCTATTTATACTCGCCCGCCCCAGCTCGGCTCCGCACGGGAAAATGGTTATTGTGGGTTACCATAAGTATACTATGCATGTATTATACATATAAACCTTCCTATTGAATCACTGTATCTATTTAAAAAAACCGCATCTAAATACGTTGCGTAGTTTTAAAGATTTAAGCATACATAGGGACATAGGGACATAGGGACAGAGAAAGCGACTTTGTTTTATACTATGTAGTGATGATAGTGAAGCTAAGCCCTGATATTATTAGAATTATTGTACAGTAGCCAGAACATGCGGCTGGACATGTGGACATTGAGAGCGCCCGTATTCTGTAGTGGTAGGGGTGAACTTCGTAGTGAATGGCCAATCGCATGTGCTGGCTTATGTACAAACAGCCTATGATATATTATACAGCTCATAAAAAAGAAAAAAAAAAACCAACATACATGCGAGTCGGTAATATAGATTACTAGCTTTCCGCCGCGGTTTCACTCGCGTTAACAAAATTTTCCGTGGGAATGAAGCATTTTCCCGCGGTAAAAGGTAGCCTATGTTACTCAGGGTGAATGTAGCTTTCTAATGGTGAAAGAGTTTTGGAAATCGGATCAGTAGTTTTTAAAATTATTCTTTACAAACATACACACACAAAAAAATACTTTCCTCTTTATAATATTAGTATGACGTTACACGCAACCTTAATCCGATTACAAATTTAATATTGCACATAGTTTATATATCCTTTGCTTATGTAATCTACATTTAGTACTCAGTTTTATCGCATATAATTTTCTATAACGGTAGCATTAAAACTATATCTGTGACCGTAGCAAACTGAAGCCTTCAGTAATTCCTTCGACAGCGCTGGTGTTCATCTGTTGATTGGTGCAAATAGGACAAGAGCTATGCAATTTTTATTAAGTATAGTAATATTGGTGTTTTTAGTTTTAAATTTAGATCAAGGATCAGCATCAAGATATTATTATAGAAATGATTCTACGCAGGAACAGTTAAATTCTTTTGCGGAGAGAGTCGGAGTGAGTATACTATTATTATCCTCCAAGTCAGGTGACGCTTGATTGGTCGTACCTTTTCGACACAAGCATAGGTCAATTAAAAAAAAAAAAAAAGAAAATTATCACCCGTACTTACTCGTATATCGTACTTTTTCGACACTACCTTAGCTAAAAAAAGAAGCCCCTTTTTTATTTTTTGTCTTTTTTTGTGAGAAGTGCACCTACTGCGATGTATAGCTGGAGGCCTACTATGTAAGTAGCGACAGGCTCGAGAAGCTGTCAACACGGCATTAGAGCCATAGTAGTTCTGTCAATATGTCGCGTTTGACAGCTTCTCGAGCCTGTCGCTACTTACATAGTAGGCCTACTGATGTACCTATGCGTCGAGTGCTCATTTTGCGAAGTGCACATTCCGCGTCAAACCCTTATTATTTTATTAACAAGTCAAAATAATTTATTTATTATCATATTAGTCATACTTATACTATAATTATAAAGAGGAAATATTTGTATTTTGTGTCTGTGTGTGTATGTTTGTAAAGAAAAACTCAAATACTACTGATTTCAATAGTTCTTTTACCATTAGAAAGCTAGATTCACCTTGAGTAACATAGGCTACCTTATACCGCGGGAAAATGCCTCATTCCCACGGGAAAAACTGTTAACGCGGGCGGAGCCGCGGCTGAAAGCTAGAAGTTTATAAATTGCATTCAATGACGAATGATGGGGTCCGATTCCAAAGCCGGGACTACACGAGAAAATAACTCTTTATAGTTAATGCGTCATATAATATACAGGGCGTCCCACGGCTATGCAACATGGAGGGAAAGTACCTTAAATATCGTAGATGGAACAAATGTTCCATCTAAGATACAGTAAAATACTGAAGAAGACTTATTTTTATTTCTAAAAATTATTAAAACTGCATGCATACATTTTTAATAATTACATGGTTGAACCGAGAATCAAACCCGCTATAAGAGAAAAAAAATACCCTGTAGTTTTATCATACCAATCGAAAGGCTTTCTCATAAGGATTATTTTTTAAGAATAAGAATAAGAATAAGAAATCATTTATTGCATCAAACATGGTAGTAAAGATTTTAAATAACAGTTTTGTTCGCATGTTTCGCCATTACAAAAAAATAGCATGCAAAAATAAAGTCACATTATATAACATAGAGAATCGGATTACAAACAAAATTAAATGGATGTCATAAAAGTAAAAAGAGATATTAACATGTTATGTCAGAAAATCCTTCACACTGTATATAGTTTGCTCAAGGAGCCATTTGTATAATTTTGTCGAAAATAAATTCAAATGTAAATTTCTTATGTCAATGGGTATCTTATTGTATATTCTTACTATCATGCACAAACAATTTTTACTATATTTCGCAGATGAGGGAATTGAGTCATAAATTAATCTGTCTGGGTCTCTACGATTTCTAGTACTAATGTCACAAATTTTATTAAATAAAGCTGGATGCTTTTTTACGAAAACACCTGCATCATAGATATACAATTCCGGTAAAGTTAATAAGCCTAGATCTTTGAACACTGGCCTGCATGAATCAGTAGATGAGACACCCATTAGCGCTCTAATACACTTTTTTTGCGCCAAAAAGACCCTATTTATCTCCGTGCCATTTCCCCAAACTATTAGCCCATATCGTAAAATAGATGCTAATTAACATAGTAACATATTTACTAATTAACATAGTGTCAGAAATAAAAGGAAGACTATGAATTTTAACATTTTTAATAAAAAAAAATTACCCCCACGCTGTAGAATACAAAGTCACACTCTTCTGATTATTTCACTCCTTGTCGATTTTTTTATCTTATTGTGGTGGATATTTAGAATAATACGTCTAAGTTCTGTTTGTAGCTCGTGGACAGTGGACACTTTCATACCGGTTCTTTAAACATTTTTTTTACATAACCCCATAAAAAATATCTAACGGGGTTAGATCTGGCGATCTTGGCGGCCACATGAAATGTTAAAATTCATGGTCTTCCTTTTATTTCCAACACTATGATATTTAGCAAATAATAATCCTTATGATGAAGCCTTTCGATTGGTATGATAAAACTACAGGCTGTCTTTTTTTTTTCTCGTGTAGCGGGTTCGATTCCCAGTTCAACCATGTAATTATTAAAAAATGTATGAATGCAGTTTTAATAGTTTTTAGAAATAAAATAAAGTCTTCTTTCAGTAAAATGTTCTATCTACAATATTTAAGGTACTTTCCCTCCATGTGGCATAGTCGTGGGACGCCCTGTATTTGTTTTTGAAGATACTCCTTAAATCAACAAAGTTCATCATTTTCACTTCAAGGCCTACTTCTGTTGTAAAATAAAACTGGTTTTTTATCTTAATTATTCCAGAAGCCAATTGGAATTATGACGACTAGCAGTGGCTACCCAGTACCATTTCAGGACATAGAAGCAATCAATACCAATTTACTATTTAACCAATACTTCCTCGATTCTTTATCACATTTATCTGGAGAGAGAATTCCTGAACGAGTGGTTCATGCCAAAGGAACTGGAGCATTTGGGTATTTCAAGGTTACCCACGATTTATCTGATGTCTGCAAAGCTAAGCTCTTTAGCAAAGTGGGCGAAACAACACCTTTAGTGGCTAGATTTTCATCGGTAGTTCAGAGGATTGGAGGATCTGACGTCGCAAGGGAAAATCGAGGATTTGCTGTCAAGTTCTATACAAAAGAAGGCAACTATGATTTTTTAGCTATTAATATACCAATGTTCCAGATAAAAGATCCTAATTTCTTTGCTACTTTTGTCCACTCTTTTAACAAAAATCCGGTGACAATAGTGGTTGATGATAACTCTCGATGGGATCATATTACTCAGCGACCAGAAACCCTTAACTTTTTTCTATTGATATTCGGTACCGCGGGTATTCCAGACGGTTACCGCTACATGCCCGGGTTTACCGTACATACGTTTGAATTGCTCAATGATGCTGGAAAAAGAACATTTGGGCGATTCCATTTACTTCCTGACCTTGGCATAAGAAATTTAACAACAGCTCAAGCTAATCGAATCACGGATACGGACTATGCAGTAAGAGACTTGTACAACGCAATTGCTAATGGAAACTTTCCCACTTGGACGCTTAACGTACAAACTATACCGGAAGATGAGGTGAAATACGCAAAATTTGACATTTTTGATGTAACTTTAGCGTGGCCAGTGAAGTTGTATCCTCTTCGACCTATTGGGACTTTAGTACTAAACAGAAACCCAGAAAATCAATTTGCTGAAATTGAACAACTGGCATTCAATCCTGGGAATTTGGTGCCAGGAGTTCGAGGCATTGATTCTCTTTTCGAATCAAGAATTTTGTCGTACAGGCTATCTCATATGCATCGTTTGGGAGAAAACTTTAACAGAATACGTATAAACTGTCCATTCAGAGCTGAGACAAGGACGTACAATAGAGACGGATTTCCACCTGTTAAAGATAACGGAAGAGATAGTCCGAATTACTTTCCTAATTCTTTCCATGGACCTATACCGTATGTAGATAACTCGCCTCCTAGAATATCTGTATACACAGATCCAAGAGTAACAAACTTCAACCAAGCTCGTGAAACCTACATCCAAATGACAGAAGATCAAAAATGTGAATTGGTACAGAACGTCGCAACCAGCTTGAGTAATACAGAGACATTCTTGCAAGAAAGGGTGGTAAAATTGTTTAAAGATGTACATAAAGATCTTGGCGGATGGGTTCAATACGCTTTAAAAAACGGAAACTCTTGTTCTTGAGTGAGTTGATAACCTATTACTCTTACTGCTAAGTTCCTGTGTTATGCTTTTCGATGAAGAACTTCTATGGGCGGCTCTTTAAAAAAGTAACTTCATAAAGTTAGAAACCGCGATGGTACTCGTGGAGGTCTTGATAACTGGCAGATCTTACAGAAATCTTTTAATATAGGTACGGTCGCGATCATAAGTCCAGTCATATCACGTGCTTCTATACCTACTTAAAATTAACTTTTTTTCCAAAAGCATTCGGGACATATCATTTGAAGTAAAATATTGAGTCCCTTACACTGTATATGTAACACACAAAAATGAGAATAACAAGCCTTTAGGAAAAAAGTTATTTGAAATTAAATGCGCATTGTTGTATATAGATTCAGTTTTAATATAAATTTACATCATGATGTCGAAACATTTCTTTTGTAAATAAATCAGTCAAAGTGTTTTATTTCATTAGGATATATTTAAACAATTATAATGTGCCAAATCTATACTAACATCTTTACTCATATTATTAGGTATATAAAGAGGAAATGTTTGATTGTTTGTTTGTTTTTTTGCATCGAATATATCGCTGTGGAGATGTTTGGTGGCGATTTGTAACTCGTTTTTCTTTTCTTCTGGACACATAAGTGGATGTTATTTAGTAGATGATTGATGATATACATTCTAGAGTTATGCCCACTTTGTGTGTTTTTGTCGTGAAATGAGGTAAAAATTTAGCCTTTTATCTAATGAAGGAACAGAATGTTCTGCGTTCCGGGCGTGACAGTGTAAAAAACTGAAGACTGAAGCGAATCACACTAATAATTATAAAGGCGAAATTTTGTGAGTGAGTATTTCGTTACGTCTTCACGTCGAAATGGCAGGAGCGATTTTAATAAAATTTGGTATGAAGTTAGCTGACTGCCTGGATTAACACATAGGCCACTTTTTACCGCGGGAAAATACCATTCCCATGGGAAAACCTGTTAACGCGGGCAGGAGCCGCGAGGCGAAAAGCCAGTGAAAATATAATATTATGGCATATCGACTTATTTTCCAGCAATGTACACAATTTGTCTAAATCACAACGCGCTGTCAGTCTTTCGTTCCTTCGCTAAATGTCAAAAAATAAATAAACTGCAGACAGGAGAAATATCGGATAATGGACTCTCATAGTCTGTTGTAGATTTTATTTTCAGTGGCTGACAATAAGGTTAATATTTGTCGATAAATAGCCTATAATAAGATATTTTTGTGTTCGTTAAGTAGATTTTATTTTTACAGGAGAATTTAAAACACTTCTTTTTAGGGTTCCGTAGTTTTTATTTACCTTGTGGCAGTGCGTTTGAAATTTGTACTCTAAAATTCAGTGATTTTAGTTTCAGGTCTATAACTTCTTTTATAACTTTATACGTAGCAGATAGTAAACAGTATAAAATTTTCTTGTTGTATATTATTTAATCTTCATTTATAACTACATAGCGGATAATAAACAATTTTATATTAAAGTTACGCAAGTAAAACCGATTGTAAATTGTACTGGAAACCTAAAATGCTATAAATTAACGCCACTGACTTATTATCCTTGCGTTAATTCCCGCTATTGGCAGGTGAGGCGGTAATCACGACGCGATTTCGTCAGACGAAAAAAATCCTAAGTGTAACAAATAATTTGTGAATTCAAAACAAACACAACTTAGAAATTATTGTGTCTAGAAGGAATAAAAAGATTAATAATATTGCGTGATATTTGGAAAGATTTTTGGCATTGCAGGATTGACAATCTTTAAGTACTTAGGTATCATATTGGTTTTGATTTTTGAATATTTGAGTTTTTTTTATTCGATGTTCTTACGGTGAAGGAAAACACAGTGGAAAATACCTAAACATACGAGTACAACTGCAAAAAATTCAATAGTTGTGTGTGAAGTTGTTCAATTGGTGTCACTGTCTTTTTTCAGTTTCACTGGTATACAAATACTACATCACTTGTTTTTCATTACAAACTGCCTTTTTGTACTTGTACCGTGTGTAATTTTAAATTATCTTTTATTTTTGTTTTTGTGTGGGCGGCGCGTCTTTTGTCCCCAATTATAGGTAACAGCTGAAAATCAGCGTTGAGTTATGGTACCCAGTACTATAGCAAAACTTTTAGCTGAGCTGCAGCCTTTCTGCGACACGCAGAAGGAAAAATAAAAACCTCTACTTGTGTGTACACTCCTTATCTGATCACGGTCGCTCTGCAACTGCGTTGTAACCGACCACTCTGAACTGTGTTAGTGTGCGGTCGGGGGCACGCTTGGGTCAACACTGGATTTTACACTTTATGTGAATGAAATAAGATCGCACAGCGCGTGTTTGGCTTACCCTGCCCTTGACCATGCATTACAAACCATATTTTCTTAAGTGTACCTATTCTTGTTTACTTTTTTTCTGTATTGTGTGTTGCAAATAAATTTTATTCTATTCTATTCTATTCAACTTACACCACAGTAACACTTAGTAATAAAGGCGATTAATGTTAGTCAATCAACAATACCTTACAAAAGCTTTTTTTAATAATCATCTGATTCTATTCTATTCTATTCTGATTTGATCAGTCCAACTAAATCACGTGCTGGTAGGGACTACTATTTGGTCTTGTGTGGTGCTGGTGAGAATTTGTCTAACTCGCACGGAGCACGCACAATCGAGACATTAATTTCTCTTTCTACCGGTAGTACAACTTAGTAGTAAAGTAACAAGGGTAAAAAAGGAGTCGTTTGATATGTTAGGTTAGTCAATATACAAACCTTATAAAAAGTTGCAAAACTTTCTATTATTTCTGTTTACTAATTGTCTGATATAATCAGTCCAACTAAATCGCGTCGTGTGGCCAGTGTACATGCACCGGCGCCCACGCAGTCGACGCCCACGACCTTGCAAGGACGACCATTGTCCTATGCGATTATGTAGGCCCGCGGATTGTTTTAATGCTATTTAAATAATTATTGTTGTGTGAGGATGCCGCTCTGTCAAGGTTAGCTCGTCGGTACAGGAAGCGGGGTTTACTGTGCTTAGATAATGACAATCATAGAGCATAGTAACGTCCAAGTTATAATTATACAAGTTGTGGGCAGATTTTAATGTTTTCGTAGTACAATTTCTTTTTATATTTAGGTCACAGAAATGCAAAGTGATACCTGAGAATCTTTCGAAACAAAGAGTCATGAAATTATGATATTTAAATTATTATTTAAAATATCTATAATGATAGTTCACCTTTTAAACGCGGTGTGTAAGTAACTATTGTTACCATTCAATAAAGTTTCCACAGCTTTACGAATCAGTATTTTATAGTAATAATAATTAAAGTAATTATTTATATTTAAAAACGAATACGTATACCTTGATACATATCCTCCAGCTTGAAATAGATTTTAAATATTATCACAAAAACACAGCCGTAATAGAACCAATTACACTAAACAGAACTCCAAAATCAACACTAAACATTGACTTACCGAGTCCGCAAATGAGGTAAGTCGGGGGCGGCTTCAGGACTGAGCGAGAGTAGGCCCCTCGGACGGTTTCTAGCGCCCTCGGGGCCCCCGCGACTAACAGAACTCCTGGGGCCACGTAGCCCGCATACCGCAGCTCAGCCGTCGCCGCCGCTAGCGCCCCGGCCCACCAGCATTTTGCATTTGCTGACAGGAAACTCTGTGGGCAAGAGATATTTTCTTTTAATATTTGATGGTTTGATTTTTGTCTCAATCCACATAGCGAGAGAGATAATGCTGACCCAAAAAATGATCGTGCACTCTGGCTTTAATTATTATAATATAATGATAATAAAACAGACTTTATTTCTCCTGTGAAACGCTAAGAGCAAGGAAAAATCGTGCTTTGCTCTTGATATTGTTATCCTGAGGTTAAAATCATTCTGACAAAAGAATTAACGAGGTCGGAGCTACGAAGAAGATTGGTAAGTACAAGGGGTTGTAATCAAAACTAAGTTTAATTAAGGAAGAAACAGCTCTTTAATAGATGTTGTTTAATTAAAGTACAAAAAGCTTTACTTAACAAATTTATCTTAACGAATTACCGATCTTGTGAAAGACTAGTGGTGAAATACTAATGGACGCAATAATAAATAAAAAGGGTAAACTAATTAAAGAGGAATTAATGTAAAAATACAGCCCTGTTTTAACGTTGGAGAAAATTAAGCTTACGAAAGCAATATTCGTCCCCGCTAGAAATCTAGGTCGCTCGGAGGAGGATGCGACTTCCGTGGACTTAATCCCGAAGCTGGGATGAAGTTTCATACCTCTTTATTACAAGTCCGGTGAAGCTTGATTTGTCGTACCTTTTCGACACAAGCATAGGTCAATTCAAAAAAAAAAAAAAAACCTCTTTATTCTAAAATATGTTCATTTTTATGAATGAAAAGGTGAATGGTCTATTGCATTAGGATTTGTATCGAGGTCCCATTGTTCAATATTCTTCAACTAATTCTATATCCTATAGCATTCCATGGCATCCATAACTTTTGCAGGAAGATACACCGTGAAATTTAACTGGTTGTTTATCCGGAAATTAGTGAAAGAAAAACAAAACATTTTTGAGATCACAACATACGTGATTTCAAAAAACAAATCAACTTCACTATCACTACATAGTATAAAATAAAGTCGCTTTCTCTGTCCCTATGTCCCTATGTCCCTCCCTTTGTACGCTTAAATCTTTAAAACTACGCAACGGATTTTGATGCGTTTTTTTTAATAGATAGAGTGATTCAAGAGGAAGGTTTATATGTATAATACATGCATAATATACTTATGGATAACCCACAATAACCATTTTCCCGTGCGGAGCCGGGGCGGGTCGCTAGTTTCATTATAACACTTTGTATGAAAAATTGTTTAATTTTCAGATTTCAACCCATATTTCTTAGGGAAAGTTGTTCAGTTTCATGAGTACTACCACTATGTTCACGGCGTATAATTATTCTTGGAATCTGTTTGAAAATGTTTGTTGGATCATTATTTATGGGTCCACAACATCGAGTTTACAATAAATGTTGCCTAGTAGGTACCGTATGATTGCGTTTTAATTTTCTGCCACCGCGTATATTGAAGTAGCATCAAAAACGCACAGAACCATCTATCTGGGGGCACGGCAGTCGCACTAAACAGTCTAATTTAATACAATATGTATTACTTGTGAGATACATTGTGTTTTCATGCGATGGCCAAGTCAATCTATTTATTTAAAACATAAAAGATTTTAAATATTAATATGATTACTGATGTTGTTAGGTTAGCTAATTACGTAACAACTTAAGACAGAAGGACCCCTAAGTAGGGACTGAATAAATTAACCGACTTGGTATTACATGGATCTCACAACTTTTTACGGTAGAAGAACTGAATTGCGAGACTTAGTTTTTTTACAAGTTGTGTTTTTGATGGCATTTATTTTTACAACAAAATTAAACATATAAATTCTCCTGCTCGTTTTGTTTCATTAAGACTCCAGCGCATGCAACTGCTATTATTGCAATCGCAACACTGAAAAGGGCAGCTTTTGAACCAAAATACCTGGTCAAGGTTTCATTTAACATTCAATACTTTAATATGGTTTTTTTTACCCTTATAATAAAATTGTCACCGTACACCTTTAAAATGTCACTATATTTAGTTTAGTTACTATAACTAGTTTTCATTAAATAAATGCTTTTTTTTGTTTATATGCCAGCAACAAGCTAGGAACTCACTCCCACCAAAAACTATATTAAAATACCCCTTCCTTAGTTATATACCTATGTTTTTATCGGACAATATCAAAGAGATGTCATCGACGGTATCACTCTTAAAATCCAAACAAAAATGTTAAGACATATCTACATTATTCGAATTAGATTCTAAATACTAGTAAATTCTCAGGAATCCAATAAATATTTAACACCGGACCTTTTCTTAAAGGCAAGTAAAAGGTGTAAAGTGCATCGGAGCTTGCATCACTGGAAATGCCAACCAGTGAACCAGTGATCCAATGACTTGTGTCAAGGTTGCACTGAATGGTAGTGGGCGTGAGTTCGGTCTAGTTCCAAATGTTATGCTCATGATAGGCTAACAATAGGGCATCTGAATAATATTGAGTAGGCGCCTATCAAATGGCTAAGCAAAATATTAAAGAAGGTAGGTTTACCCAGTTATTTTGTGGTGAAATATGGTGGACTAATGGGATGAACCACGGGTTGAGAGAGGTATGAAGCCTGTTTATTTATTTCTGTATAAATTAATACAAACAAAATATAGAATTGTTTAACTTACTACATTGTTCATAGAAAGGAATGGCGTAGACTCCATCGACAAGAATTCGGCTCTTGAATTCGGTATGGATGACTGCATTGTCGAAATATTATATGTGAAAAATTGTTGTATCTACACATAATTTTATATTATTAAAAGTCTTTAAAATAGTAGGTATATTAATACATTCCAACAATAACTACTCAAATGCTACAGAACAAAATGTACAATAGATCAGTCTTATCTTACTGCTTCTATTTTTTAAAAGGCTAGGTTTCCGTTCAATATTTTCCCTTCAGTTTTAATAGACAACAGAGTCATAAAGCTTGTACAAGGTATTATTAACACAACACTTGGCCAATTGTGACTTGAAGGAGAAACCCTGTTTTAACTATAAAGAGGAAATTACCACCCATTATAAGGGTCTAGGCTGATTGGTCTAGTGTTGGTATAGTGATATTGAAAATAAAACAATATAACTTTCTTTAAAAGTACAATTATATTTTACAAAACTTTTAGGCTATGATAATTGATTGCTTTCCCCAACGAACATACTCGTCGTACTTTTTTTTGTTAAAAAAAGATGTCTCTACTCGTATTTGTTGTTCGAAAGAAACTGAATTAATGAGTAAATTAGTTTTCAAGATTAAAAAAAAACTACATGGTAACAAGGACTGTTAGATTCATCACTGACGATTGTTAGTAACTTACATTAAAAGTATATCATAATAATTTCAGCCAAAACATTTTAGTTGCTGGACAAAGGTCTCATTCAAAAATAGCATTTCATCTATTAATTTATTGAAATATATTTTTAAATTAAAAAAAGAATAGTTTGAAATTAGTAATTCGTGCTAAATTACGAATTATTATTATTAAAATATTATTATAATAATTTTTAATTGATATGGAAACACCGTAAGAGTGTAACTACTGTCATCAGCTCACGCTCACTAGCGTTTTTGTTCTAACGATTTACTCTCTCAGTGTGTACAGATCTTTAGAATTTATGTAGATTAAACTTTTCCTAAGTGTTAATGGCGAAGTCTATGGAAAGCGAACGACTGCTGATGACAGTCACGACAGTGAATTATTATAATATTATGTTACGATACTTGATCTGGTGCCTTATAATTATTTGCCGTATTAGGACTTCATCTTAGCCCTATCGTAAAATTCACAAGATTATGCTTTATGTCTCTATGTTGATGATATTTCATATCAGTGATTAGACCTCTTTAAGAATCGAGTAAGATTGACCCTCCAGTAAATATGAAATAAAATGAAATCATTTATTTTTAACTGTTGGACACGTTAATTCTCTTAGTTAAGTCAAATAAATTTACAAATTTGTGGCGAGTTTAGCAAAACAAAATGTGCGGTCTTTTGTGGAGAAGAGCTCGCCGAATCACTATCACTATCACTTCACTACATAGTATAAAACAAAGTCGCTTTTTCTGTCCCTATGTCCCTATGTCCCTCCCTTTGTACGCTTAAATCTTTAAAACTACGCAACGGATTTTGATGCGGTTTTTTTTAATATATAGAGGGATTCAAGAGGAAGGTTTATATGTATAATACATGCATAATATACTTAAGAATAATCCACAATAACCATTTTCCCGTGCGGAGCCGGGGCGGGTCGCTAGTAAACTCTAAAAGCGTCGCAGATAGATACGTCACTTATCGTGTGGGTTTCGAGGTTAACCTACCTAACAAACCCTGGTGTCAGAACCATTGAGCCACCTAATGGCTTCAGTAAAGATACTAAACTGAGTAAAGATTTGAGCGTCAGTGGCCCAGTGGCTAGGGCTTTCAAATGGAAGCCAATAGAGCGTAGTTCTATTATATATTCTGTGCCAATAGCCCATGGTCTAAAAAAACAAGGTCTAACAATCCGACCACGTGACTGACACAAGCCTACGTCATTTTGCGCTGTTCATCCTTGTCTACGGCATTTTGCGCTGTTCATCCTTGTCTACGTCATTTTGCCTGTTCATCCTTGTCGAATGTAATAGACAAGGATGAACAGGCAAAATGACGTAGGCTTGTGTCAGTAGTTGTATAGAATATCTGATGATCTGTGTAATCCTTGCTCTGATTGAGATGTCGGTACTACGTATAGATAATAAAAAATCAAGCACCATATACCTATATCAATGATCTCACCTCTCGTATTTTGGTTTCTCAGTTTTACTTGACACAAATTTATTATTCAAAGCCAGTCATGATCCGAGTTGTCAAACTACAAGTTTGCTTCGCTTTGGCTTTGGTTTGCTTCTAGGATTTGATGTCATCCTGACCTCATGATGTCATCAACTGACATTTCATTATTTTATCCTCTTGTAGAAATATTGTAGTAATTTTATTGCATCCATACATGAGACTTGTCTTTATACCTACCACAAACGCTAATTACTAGAACTGAAAGCCTAGCATGATGCATTGTGACAAGCAAATTATATTACACTAACTTTCCGCCTCGCGGCTCATGAGATATTTTCCCGCGGTAAAAGGTAGCCTATGTTACCTTCAAAAACGTCCAGAAGTTGTGAAATATACCTATGTCATGCAATCACCACGCAATAAGATATTTACGCAGTACCTTCAGTTACGCAGTTTAATGCTGTGATGTGGACTTTTAACGACTCGTGTTTTACAAATAGAATAATAATAGTTCATAAATAAAGAGTCAAGGAACGTGTTACCTATGTGTGAAATGATGAATATTATAAAAATATTCTTGTTGCAAATCTTTGGGACTGGTTTTATATTGTGTTCATTCAATCCCAAAAAAAGCATAGCAAACAACACCTTCCTACAATCAAAATAATAAAATAACAACATAATAATTTAAAAGGTAACCGTAGTTTTCTTTTAACTTCTATTGAATTCAGTAATCAAATAAAAATTTTACTCGGATTTAAAAAAGAAATAGTAGCATAGTTTAGACTCAGCACTAGCAATAAAGATATTTTAATGATTTTCGTATGAAGGTGATATAACATTAATATAAAAATTTTAAAAACCCTCGCCACAAAACCGTTGTTTGATCCTTTAACAACTAGAAAAGAGCTGATAATCTTCAAATGGCTTAAGATATTACCTTGGATCATAACTAAGAACACTCTCGATTGTGACACCTCGCAAACAAAAAAAAATAGATCAAATTCGGCTTATCCGTTTAGGAGCTACGATGCCACAGACAGACAGACACACGCGTTAAATTTATATAACACCCGTCTTTTTCGTCGGGAGTTAAAAATAATCCACGACTCACCATCACCACCATCTCAGCCTGTAGACGTCCACTGCTGGACAAAGGCCTCCCCCAAGGATCTCCACAATGACCGGTCTTGCGCTGCCCGCATCCAGCGACTTCCCGCGACCCTCACCAGATCGTCGGTCCACCTCGTGGGGGGCCTGCCCACACTACGTACACGTACACGTACACGTTTTCCGGTGCGCGGCTGCCATTCAAGAATCAAGAACCTTTCTGCCCCAATGGCCATTCGTTCTACGCGCAATGTGCCCAGCCCATTGCCACTTAAATTTAACAATTCTTCGGGCTATTTATTTAAAAATACCAAATATATTGGAAGCGCAGCTTACTGCTTTAGAGTACTGTTATGCCTCAATGAAGATAGCCTGTTTGGAGACACACATAAAAGTGTGATTTTAGTGGTTTAAGCCTTGCCGGTAACCTTTCAGAAGAATTCCAACAACTTTATGGTTACCACAGGGCGCAGGTCAAATTGGTAGGCTGTCGTAACGTAAAGAATCTGGAATTAGCAATGAAAAGAATAACAATAATTACGCAATAGTGTCATTATTATAAAAGTCTGGGGACTAAAAGATTAAAGGTTTCAATATTGAGAGGAATTTTGAGGGCTTTTGTTCAGAATTTGGATTCCTTCCCGCAGCCTGCGCTTTCCCACGTCTAAAACAAAACAACAAACAGATAACAAACAACTGACAACAATTTATCTCTGAAGATGTTTTTAATGTGTTCGTAATTTATACCTCGTACTACACGCACTAAAAAGGGTTACTTTATTACTAAGCTATCTTGGGCTTGCACTTTAATTTTGGTCTTCTTGTAAATTAGTCTAGATGTATGTTTATTCTGTATAATAAGTTTTTGAAATAATTTTATTAAAGGCTCCAAAGCTTCAATCTTGTAACTGAACTGAACTTGTGGTAACTGTAATCTTCATCTTTATTACCCAATGACAACTACTTTGGTTGCTAACTATACCCAATCGGATCATCCGCCTTACAATCGTATCTAGATCACAAAAATCACGATCAATTCCAAACCCAACGTCCTTGTAAGAGATTTCAAAATCTTTTGAAAACGACTCTATATTGTTGTCAAAATAGTCGCAATACTTAATACACATAAAGGTCAGATGTAATCTTGTTATTCAATAGAAATAATACTAAAATAGGATCAAAGATTATCTATTACGCATTTGACACTGAATAATAAATAATGCTAGTCTGTCTGTTCATTGATCATGGTTATTGATTACTTAGTTAAAGTTGTTTATCCATTATCCAACCTTTGCAGACAACCAGTTATTATAAGAGGATTCGTCTTATTGAAATTAAAATATTTTTATTTGCAATAAATATGGTTATGGAGTTGGAGATGTTACAAATGTTACAATTTTAGTCAATAGATTCACACAAGCAAACAATATTTTCTTGTATTTTGTAATTTTATCAAGTTTAACTTATTTATAACAATCGGTTTAAGGACCGAACTCCGACAAGACTCTACTCCGACAAGACACTACTCCGACAAGTTCGGTAGGTTAGGTTAGGTTAGGTTTTATGTTTTGTCGGAGTAGAGTCTTGTCGGAGTTCGGTTTTGGATTCAAAACAATCATTCAATGTTGTGTTTAGGTATAGATTAAGATAGATATGTTGAAATTATTATTGGATGGTGATTACGACGAAGTATTATTTTATATCACAGTGTTCCTACACTTTTGACTTTATATTGGGTTATTAGAACTTTATGCGCTGTCAGTCTATCTATACATTCTCCTACGATATTTTTACTTTTCAAAGAAACATACAAAATAAAAAGCTTTGCTCCTAAACATAAAAACATTGTATCAAAGCTCCAAAACCATTTTAGAACCTTTGATTTCCTTAACATTTCCTGTTTCTGATACAATTATAGTTCTTTCGGTGGCAAAGGGAAGATGTACGGTCGTAAATCTTTGTAAGAGCACTTAAAAAAGACGTCAATGTTGAACGAATTGAAGTATCCACTCTAATGTGCTATAAAAATGTTACAAATTAAACAGCAGTTTGCTTTTTGGTAACACGCGTCATTTCAATTCTTGTGTACGTATTTTCAATGTATAATTTCAAATAGGTCCTAGAATTCGAACAGTCTAGTGCACAAATATAATGTTTAATGAAAATATTTTCATTAAAAAAAAATTAAAATATGTAAGTAATCAATTAACGCGTCGACTGCTCATATTGTCCACTTGCAGCAAAGAACCTGCCAATTTTCATTGCAATTCTTTCAGTTTAGGCGTAAAAATTAAAAACGTAAAGGACGTCAGGTACAGTTACTTTCGTATTTAAGTTTAATTATATTTTGAAGATACTTATGTACGTCAGGTAGAGTTACTTTCGTATTTAAGTTTAATTATATTTTGAAGATACTTAAGTTTTGTTTAACATTTTGTAATTAAAACGCAACGTTGTATTAGAACGTAACCTCAATTAATTTGACCAAAATAATCTAAAATGTGGGAAATGCCCCAGTTTTCTTATACAGGTGAAATTATTTTTTTAGGAGGGCAAGCGGTACCATACAAAAAACAGTCTCATTACAATACACATCGCTTAATTAGCCATACAAACACCGTGGGAAAATGCTGGTATCGCTGCTAACCATCTAGATACGGAAGTTTGCGATCTTGGACTGCGATCGGTCGCGAGACAAAATGAAGTAAAAACGAGATAAAATTGAGTTCTCCTTATAAGGTCTGGTTACTCTAACTTCCTGCTTTCCTGGTACTTTTTCTCTTTGTTATTTTGGTTTTTCTTTGGTTTTTATTGTTCTCTACATTATTTAGATCTATAGATAGATATCTCGGAACGATGGCCAATTAGGACTGAATAAAGCAAAGATTATCTCCAAGTAGACAGATGTTCATTGGCTAAAATAATTAGTGGTAAAATATACAAAATACTACTAAATAAGCCAGCATGTTCGACTGGCCAAGTGAAATCAGAAATTAGAAAACTTTATTTTGTAGGACATCTTTATTTAAGTGCAAGTTGCTATATTATTTAATTCAAGGCAGGTTAGAACATCTCGGTGAGGTTTAAGCCTTGATAAAGGAAACATATTATAATGTAAGTCGAGAGTAAAATACTAGAAATCTTTTTATTTATGTGTATGAGTCACGGAATGCATGCATTCGGCGCCTTTCGGCGCATTTATTACGAAATTATCAAAATAAATAAGGTAGCATGTTCTCTGACTGACATTTTGGCATGTCTATAATTTTATATACCCCCTACTGATAAAATCGCCAAAAATAAAGACAGGTTTTTAAGTATCGTATTTAAAATTCGGACGTTACGTCAGTTAAATTATCGAAAATACTTATGTAGGTAACTTTTATTCGACTTGAGTTATTTCGACTGTCATATGTTTATTTCAATGAAAGCTCCGTCATTTAGAAAAACATATTCTCTCAAACTGGCCTTTGGTTGTACGAGTATCTATAATATAAAAATGAATCGCAAAATGTGTTGGTAAGCGCATAACTCAACAACGCCTGGACACATTTTATCAATTATTTTTTTTAATGTTCTTTGAAGTCCAAGGATGGTTCTTAAGGAGAGCACAAGCACTCCATCTCAAGTAATTTTTACTTGCCTAGGTAAAAAAAGAAAATCGTTTTTTTTTTTATTACGTACTAGCGACCCGCCCCGGCTCCGCACGGGAAAATGGTTATTGTGGGTTATCCTTCAGTACATTATGCATGTATTATACATATAAACCTTCCTCTTGAATCACTCTATCTATTAAAAAAAACCGCATCAAAATCCGTTGCGTAGTTTTAAAGATTTAAGCGTACAAAGGGAGGGACATAGGGACATAGGGACATAGGGACGGAGAAAGCGGCTTTATTTTATACTATGTAGTGATGATATTTAAACGATCTTTGAACAGGAGAACCGCGGGGCGAAAAGCTAGTAAATAACGTTTTTAACTATAGAGAGTTTTTTCATTAAAATTGAGGGTTTTCCCCGCGCTAAAAGGTAGCCTATGTCTCTTCCCAAGGCCTATTCTATATTTGTACATTCGTGGTACTTGCCGAAGCTTGAAACCGCTTGAATTGAATCGAATATAAGAAAACGACTTTTGCCACTAAGCCACCGAGGTCCACCGTAGACTAGCAAAATATAAACTCAGCACATTCTTAGCAGTTAAATAACTCGTAAATACCTATTGTGAACGTTCCGCTCTGACGGCGATTCCCGTGTGAGTGCGGGTTTCATTCCCGTGTCGTGCCAATAACGTGCTCGCAATTTGCAAGTGCATAATCAAAGAGAGTATTGTTTAGAAGTTGTTGACTCTAAATATATTATTTTGTTTATAGAGCAAAACCACATCTACTTCCCCACAATCTTAATGTGTTCCAGTTAATTAATTATTTATTTATTTCTGACCCTATCAATCAATAGTAGACTATACGAATTTTCTTTATTGGCTGGCTGAGTCTTCTGCTCCCCCGCAGGTCCGGTGAAGCTTGATCTGTCGTACTTTTTCGACTCAAGCATAGGTCAATAAAAAAAATGGCTCCTGTTACGACTACATTCGTAGATAGATGACGGAGCTTTATGTGCCATTGACGCTTTTTTCAAATTCAAATTACTTTATTTGCTTTAAACATAGTATGCATTTTTAGATTGTTATAGTTTTTGTTCAGGTTAAGCGTACTTAAATGATTATCTTCAGTATGCAAATTTATTTTCATTTGCCGTAAAATTGCATAATATAACGCATTATCTTATTATTTTACAAGTAGGTACCTATCTATGATATTTTAATCCTTTTGTTGTGAATAATCAAAGTATCTAGCCAACTGGTCGTGCTTTTCCTTCTTACCAGTTCAGTCCAGTTCGAAGAGAGTGCTGAATATAATGTGTTTCAATATACAGCCACCTGCTACCTGTTTCAGTATACATATATAAACTGGAATGGACAGCATCTCCGGACTGTGTTAAAGCCTACGCGCAGTAATAATGTATATTTGTTATTTACAGGCTAGGGTCAGCACTAGACTTGGAATACCGGTAAAATACGCATACCGATATTTTAAGTATTCTAATACCGATGTATGATTCCGAATCATCTTCAGACATTCGTGGAAAAATTTCAAAGTTAATCAATTAAAATCAAAAATGTTTTTGAAGATTTATAAAAATCATTTTTCGACGTCATCCATATCCATACAAATATTACAGATGCGAAAGTGTGTTTGCTTGTTTGTTTGTCCTTCCTTCACGCCGTAACTAAGCAACCAACTAACTTGATCGGCATAGAGTAATGGAGAGTGATATAGGCTACTTTTACCACGGGACAATACCACATTCCCACGGGAAAGACTATTAACGCGGGCTATTAGCTAGTAGCTAATAAATATCAAGGACTAGACGTTTATGGTTGGCTGTTCAAAAGTGGTGTAAAATATAAGTCATAAAACTACCCAGGTATTTTTCTAGATTCCAAACAGTATAGGTACCTAATTACCTATATTATGATAGGTCTTCTGCCACGAGTATTACACTTGTCTATCATAAAACATTTAAGTATTTGTTGGCTATTAATCTAATAATAATAACTGTTCTAAACTTAGGCACTTAAGTACCTACTCAAAATAACCTACATGCTAGTTGAATGGAAACTAGCGCCACCGCTTTGACAACAAAAAACCACGATCAGAGTATTACATTTCCGAGTTTAGTTCCTGTAAATTTAAAAAAATATGTTTCATTAATAAAGTAACTTAACTTTTCTTTGCGAATATACGGTTTGTAAAATTAAACAAATCTGAACGGGGACTTAAGTTTTTTTGCACCAACACTAAACTGACTAAACTCACTAGTATAAAGAATAACTAATTTGTGATATCTCTTGAGAAAAATATGCTTATTAAAAAAGCGTCTATTAAAATATAAAAACGAGACAGAAGGTAAGTTTGTAAGGTAGGTAATCTGTTTAAACAATAGACTATATAAATTTATGGCGTTAGTGTTCTATCAGTTAGCCCCGGGGCACTTATTCAAAACAGACTACATAGATCTACTTAGCCAATAAAACTGAATGCGCTTGCGCAACCAAAAGATCGTAAATTTCAATCAGAACAGCGATAAACGTTCGGGTCACTTCATTTCGTGGACACTGGACATGCATTTGTGTACTTTGTGATGCAATATACAAACAATCTGTTTAAATTAAATTATTTCTGATTGAGTTCAATTGATTTATGGTTATATAATTGATGTGTTTTTATGTTTGTTTAGAATTTGACCAACGCATTCTGTAGGTGTATGTAGAGGTACATATAGGTGGATTAATAGGACTTCCTAAAAAGAGCAAGGTAAGTTGACTACGCGCATCGCGATTCTCTACCTTATTCAAAGAACATAAAAATGGTGCAAAGGCCAAAGTTTTTAGCTTATCGTGCCCTTACATACATACAATCTCTCCTCTTTTTCGGAGGCACAGACCACTTCCAGATAATCAGAGACGGAGCCCCTCAGGCGTCGTCGTCTCCTTCACGATGTTTTTCAGTATCAACGCGCTAGGCTCCCTCGAGCCGCCCCTAGACGCGTTGGTACATGACTACTTTGGGGTAGAGTCTTCCGCTCCCCCGCAAGTCCGGTGTTGATCCGTCGTACTTTGTCGACTCAAGCATAGGTCAATTAAAAAAAAACCACTTCCTACGATCTAGACTTATTTCGCTTCATCCACATTCATTAATCACATCATGCAAGCTCGCTCTTGACTTACATATTTCACAAACCTCTAAATTTACTAAACCCTCTTTACACAAGTTCGACTCATACTAAACTTCTTTCTTATTTTCCATAATAAATATTTTGCAAATTGCAATATGTTTCGTAAATCTTACCTCACCATTATTCAAATTTTTCAACACATCTATTTGAAGCACTTAGTTAGATGCTTAGGTAAACCCGAATCAATAAGCTGTAAGCATTATGGCATCATACACGATCACTTGAGCTTTGGTGATGAACTTGAGTGTGAGAAACGATTTTTAAGTTATTTGTAATAGTATTTTATTTAGAATATTGTTTATTTACTTTAATGATGAGGTGGATGATTATTAATAACTTACAGACAGGCAGAAAGGTTTAATAATCGAACTCAATTTTAGTACATTTACGAATTGGGTACTTGATTATATTCCAAATTAATTATTTTACGGTATGAAAGAAAATCCATCTGAAACTTAAGTACTCTATGTTACCTATAACTATACAATTTAGCTAGGTTTTTATACTTCAAGTGAAAGCAGTTATGAATGAAATTTTGATCAATGGACAGCTTATACCCCATAAATAACGTAAGAAGTAAACCTCGCCATAAAAATAATGCTAAAGGCAGCATTCCACTTATAATTACAGATAGCGACAGTTCAAATGGACCAGGTTTCTCCACTTTTATGGAGCTGGGAGGGCAGGTCATTGTGGGAAAAGGTACTCCAGTCTTATGTTTGATACCTCTATGACACTTCCTTTCATTCGACAGGTTTTCGAAGTTTTTGTCCAATGTACGGTCAGCCTAATAATAATAAGTATAAGAAGTGTACCCCTAGTGTAAGTCAAACAAATTAAAAGGGGTTTATTTTTTAAATAATATGGCTGTATGTACTTGTACAGTAACATGCTTTGACTTTTTGACATTCAGTGCGCCTTTATTCCGTAGTAGTAGGGGTGAATTTCGTAGTGCGAGTGTCCAGCAGTATGTGCTGGCTACTCTAGATACGTATATTTAATTAGATTAATAATCTACTTATTTTTTGTAGTAAACTAGTAACGGCACTTCAGTTATGTAAAATAAAATACTTTTACTCTTAATAAGGTTAAAACTACGCTGATAAGTAAAACAAAATATTAAATTACTAGCTTTTCCGTCCGCGGCTACGCCCGCGTTGTTTTTTGAATTTTTATTTCTCTGTTTATCAGCATATCTATTTGTCTGTTTGTACGGGCTAATCTCCGAAACTGTTGGACCAATTTGAAGAAATATTACATAGTGTACCTTATAATATCCCCGGTCAACATCTTAAATAGTTTTACCGCAGAAAAATATCTAATTCCTACGGGAAACTGCACGGAAAACTAAAAAGAAACGCGGGCGTAGCGGGCGGAGCTGCTAGTAGATACATAAACTTTGAACAATATTAATAAACACTTTAAAAATATTATGCTCAATCATGAAAGATTGTTACTTTATCAAGAGTAACACGTGCGTGATTCATCCAATCACACTACCGTGAAATTAAATATCATAGCTATATAATTATAAAACTGTAGAAAGTCAAATGTCTATACATAGAAAAAAAATACGAAATCCGAGTCAGGAGGATGTACGAAGTGAAATAGAACATATCCAGACAATTTTTTTTTTGTTTCTCTGTCTGTTTGTCTGTTTGAACGGGCTAATCTCCGAAACTGTTAGACCGATTTGAATGAAATTTTCCATGGTAGTTCTTTACATCACTGGTCAACATCTTGGATACTTTAAATCCAGGAAAATTAAAGAGTTCCCATGGGATAGTTAAAAATTACTACGAAAAGTCGAAAAAGGACGCGGGCGTAGCCGCGGGCAGACAGCTAGTAATTAATAAAACTACAAAGTTTACATTTAATACAATGATGTTATGCACTGATTCATTTCTTTATTAAATTCGTAACAACACGAATTATCTGATCCTTTGTTTCACTTTTGAAGATTTGAATTTACAAAATACGAAGCATGATGTGGCTAAACTAAATTTATTACATCATAGTATTATTAATTCTCCCTAAAATATTTAAAAAACGTATATTGGCTTATTAGTCAAAACGTCTAATTTGGTAAATGTTACGTTAAAACCATTGTTTTCACGTGAAAATGATCATATAGGGATTAAGGGTTAAAAAAGGTTGTTGTTTAAAAGGTAGACTTTTAAATGCATTACAAATGTGGTTGTTACCAATAACAAGAAAAAAAGCAAAAATGATGTTTTGAATAAAATATTAATAATTTCTTTATATAAAAGTCGACTATTGAATTGAGCAAGTTATCTTTATGTACGATACTTTACCTAAAACTACTTCTACTTTGTAATCATTCGCTAGTAGGTATCTTTGTATAGAACGATTTTATAAATATAGTGGTCACCTATTCAAAAGTAAAATTAATCTTTATCTTTAATACTTCTCTTAAAACGACTAATTCTGTAATTATTCGACATTGAAAGAGAAAATAATTTCCCTTTAAACTAATAAGTATAGAAACCAGCACATGCGTTTGGATATTCGCACTACGAAATTCACTCCTACCACTACGGAATAGGACGCTTTCAAGGTCTACATGTCCAGCTGCATATGCTGGCTACTGTACTATACTTTGTAATCATTTGATATTGAAAAGTGGAAATAATCTTTATGTTATTGAAAAATTAAAACCCCGTAAACTACTACTACATTTTGTAATAATTTCAAACTACTACTATACTTTGTAATCATTTGAACATGGGTTTATGGAACAGTAACGAAATTATACAAAATTTATAAAAAAAAATGCTCAATATTATCCCGGAAAAGTCCTTCCTTTGTCAACGAAAGCGTCAGAATGTGGTCAGAATAAGTGGTAGACGCAATTTAAATGTCAAAAATATGTGTTTTTTTGTTATTTTCTCTTATGGTTATACACCAGGCCGGCTCATACTAACGCCATCATATCAAACTATATATATCAAACTATGTGTTTGGAAGCTGTTTTTTCATTTTTAGTTTTCAAAAATCCCTTATTGGCCTCTATTGAAAATTGCGATCAACCTTTTTCAGAAATACCTTTAGCGTCGTCTATAACATAGCAAAGTACCGTTACGAACATTAGGTGAGACCTTCATTTATCTATGGCTAGACGTAATAGTCTCGTATCCCCATTTATCCCCCACATCCCTGCGATTGGCTGCGATATTGATTGGAACTGCCGACAGCTAATAACATTAAGCTGGGAGTTAGCCCCCACACTAGTTACTATGTTGCTTGTCGCTACCAGACTCACTTGATTGCGAGGGGTAAGGAATAGGTTGGGTTCATCTTTTATTCTAAAACAAATTAAACCAGATTTTAGGCCAAACTAGTTTTGCCTACGCTAAACAGTAAACCAGGCGCCAGGCGGGTGCGAGCGTAGCGAGCACGGGAGTTCAGGGCACCCCTACTTCGGATAATATAGGTTCGAAAGGTATGACAGAAGCGATGTCACAGCTCGCTCGAGGCTTTTAAACCCTATTTTTATAACTCGCCTCTACTTTGAAGACTCGACTACAAATATACTACTCGAGCTTTTTACTAATCTAAGTTTGAGTCACAAGATGTTATTTCCTTTTTTTCAGCTGGCTGTATTTTCCCAAAACGGACATGTCCATTCACATTTCTACTTGTTTCGAGGATCCTACGATTGGCCAAGGCCGCGATAAGAATGTGAGTGGCGAAAGTGCCGTTTACCCTGTAGGAACCTGACGTGGACAAAACTGTGCTTCTTACCTTACCAGTTTTTTTGAAGTGAAATTGTATTTTGATACCAAAACGTTTCGCTAATGATGTAAGGTTTTGCGTAAGAAATATCTTTAAGGCTATCTACTGAAAGATAAATCTAGAGAATGAAATGGTAAAAATATCGGAAGATAATTATATTGGTTCTATTTGTATTATTGAAGCATTTATAATCTATTTTACGCTAACGTAATTAAAGAAGTTTTTTTTAGCGTAAAAGTTTTAACTGTCGCCAGCTTGTGAGATAATTAGGAGCCTATACGAGAACTATACCTAAGTCCCATAGTAGTTTATCAAGTGAACACTTCGAAGAAATCGAAGGTCCGTTTACTCTTAGAAATCGAAGGCCTATCCACTCTGGTTAGTTCTGGGAGGGTAGCGTGGGATATCACCCAATCTGTCGAGTGCACTATCCACATTGAGTTATGTATGAGAATAGCCACTAGACGAAGCGAAAAACGTTTTAGTGACTTATAAATTTAAGTAAAGAATTGCATATACGATACTATGTACTCTCAGGGACTTTCGGCTCCGACCATTTAAAACAAAAATCGCTTGATATCGGGCCCGCGCACTTGATATTATGCGCCAATTAATGTGCAAGCAAAAATAGACTTAGCTGTGGTCATGCGGAAGTGTCCGCGGTAGTACCTCGTAGGCAAATAAGAAAACCGGGTAGATCACTCATTCTGGATTCAGTTTCGTGAAATGACATATCACTGAACGTTTTCAGTAAAAAGACGTAGGACCTACATAATAAACAAGAATGCTAGCATCATCGGCTATCTATCATCATCATCATCGTGACATCTCTAGTTCTAGTTTCCTAATTTTCCAGTGACAAACCATACTATTAGTTATAATCTATACTAATATTACAAAAGGATTTGATTGTTTGTTTGCATTTAATAGGCTCCGAAACTACTGAACAGATTATAATGGAAATTGGTATAAATATAGAATAGACCTTGGGGAGGACTACCTTTTACCGTGGGTAAATTCCTCATTCTCACAGGAAATGTTAACGCGGGCGGATCCGCGGGGCGGAAAACTAGTACGAGTAAATAATGTACCTACCTAGTACGTTTGATTGTTTTTTGCCTCTCTATCAAGTAAAAAAAGTACGGTGGATTAATGAGCCTATCGAAGCAAAGCATGGACATAAATTGATATAGTTACATTATAAAACAGGACTGCGATGACAGGACGTAGAAGCGATCAGAGCTATATCACTACTAATCTAATGTAATTTATTTTAGTCCAATTGTTATGTTTAGTCCTTCAGTATCATTTTGTAAACTATGTTTTTTGAAATAAGTTATTATTATTATTATATTATTACTACGTCCATTATGCTTGAGAAAATCTGACAGCTGCTGCTGCGAATTGAAAATGTCCAATAATAACCCTGTCAAAGTATTTCCCAATACCAGAATATAGATGTTATCTTTCTAGTAGACATTAATCCCTACAATACAGAGTATTAAGTATTAGTAGATTTAAACAAACCACAACTAGGTCAAACCACAAGACTGAATAACAATATCCCTTCGCAACGACGGACTATAGATTGCATTCCACTTATTGTGTACTTAAGCAAAAATAATCAATTCTCCAAGCATAGTTTGCAGTACAATGCTTTTTTTAAACTAAGCAGAACGGTTAGCGCTCTACAAACGCGTCAATACCGTACGCGTACCTACTTATAAGTCCAAGATAACGTCAAAATTTCAGCCAAAGCTCATATGCAAAAAATACAATGCATAAAATTCAAATTAAAATTTAACTTACTATTTTACGTTTAACAAAATAAGGAAGAAATTCCAGTAGAAATGTTTTTCATAACCGAACGAGCATGGTGGTTAAAAATAAATCAATGCAACATTATATTTTCTTTTAAAAAACACGTATATATACGTTCAAATTACAGTAGAACATTATTTAGGCGAAAGCAAAAGCATGTTGGTAAACATACACTGACAGCCGGCGCGCGGTATGGCGTATGGCGTATGTCGAAAGTCAGAAACATGTCAGAAATGTCAGTGATCACTTACGATTGCTACTGACAAGACTACCCACTATTAGCTTTTCGTGTCTGGTATGCGGTAGTCAGTGGCCGAATAATGATCCGTCAAAATTTGAACGCTTTGATTAATTGCATCTTGTAGAGACGTTCAGTTGTTGTTAGGCATATTATGTCATTTCTCTCACCGACTTTCTTCTTGTACATCTCCCTCCTCTTTGAGTCATAATTATGTCTCTGCCTAGCTTGGGGTAGTCGCTCAAGAGTGTTGAGAGGAGTTCCGTACGTAGTTTCGAATACCGTTCTTGTGATGCTGTCGCGAAAAACTTTTTTACTGCCTCATACGTTCGAAAGCTTAGGAGTTCGAATGATGAAAGTTCGAATGACGTTATTGCGAAACTCGCTGTTACGAATAATTCTAACGATATTCGAAACTACGTACGGAACCCGTTGAGAGAGCAAGATTGCTCACTCAATATTCTCGATCGAATCGCCTTTCAACAAAAAAAAAGTGAAATAATAGTCATGTAGTAATTACGTTTCTGCCGAGGCTCGAAACTGCCCCAAATAAAAGTGAACAAGCCCTAAAATATAAATTTTCGGGCTTTACTCTCGATCAAATAGCCATTCAACCAGAAAAAAAAGTGAAATAATAGTAATAAAGTAGTAAAATAATACTCACTTCAAAACAACACCCCTTTATTTGCATCGGCAGTAAAAATAAAAAATGCACATTCCTTGTTGGCATTTCTAACGTATCATTTTCCTTTCTAACATTTCAGTTTCATTCTTGAAATGTCTGCATGAAAATGTTGCCAGATATGCAAATTGACATTCCATGTCTAGAACGACTGTACTGCTACCTTGTCCGGTATGGCCAGGTACAGGCAACAACGCAAACAGCAAATCCGCTGTTATTTCGTGTGCAATAAAAGCGTTTTCAAGGTCAACATGTTATATATACTTGATGCGCAATTGACTCTACAATGTGTACTTAAAAGCTTATAAAAACCATAGGTTCTTAAGAACGAAAAGGGACAGGTGATTGTCAAACTTAAATTTCGAGACGTCAAACATCGATTTTACGCGTAGCTCGCGCTAGTTTAGCAGGTATGCGTAAAAATCCCACTTAAAATTAAGATAAATTTGACAGCTGCGCTCTTATTTTAAATATCATTAATTCAAAATGTTTCATTCATCTCCAATCTTTTTCGATTCCCATATGAACGAAAAAGAACAGGAACTTAGCAAAAAATTAAGATCATTGAGCTTGGGCATAATTTCGCTTCGATTATAATTTAATAGTATATACTAACAGGCGTCGCCTGTTGAAAAATTAATGAACTACTTTGTTAATGTTTGTATTTGTAAAATGTTTGTAGATTAAATAAATAAATAAATGAAATTAAAATTAGAGATTTAAGCGGCCACGCCTAATTTGAATCCATTGTAAACTACCTATCGCAAGTCCAGCTGTGGATTAAGTACAATGTCGTCCACTTGAAAATATGTATACACTTATGCAAATGTAACTAGTTTTACTTTCTTCATTTTAGTTGGCACTTAAACGTGTACGACCGGAAAAAAGTCGGCGAACAGCCTTTCAAAATGATGTGTCACATGAACTTGAATCTGTTGACATTGAAGATTGTAAGAGATAAAATATTTAACTTTCAAAGTTTTGTCTAACGCACGCTATTTCACTAATTCGGCTTTACAAATCATTATCAAGGCCGACTTTAACAGCAATACCCTAAATAAGCAATTTTTTCACCTGTATAACTGACATTTATAGAAAACTGTAGGTACTCGTAATTTATGTACATGTGTCATAAGAGGGATATCTGAACCCAAAGTAGACATAGTGATTATGGATAACCCAACAATAATCAAATTGGAAATCTCGGTAACAAATTATTTTGATTGCCAAAACCACTAACGTAAGTAACATTCGATTTAAAAATTACCTAACCTTTTTTCATCGGAATAGAACATACTGCTTTGCTTACAGAAAAGCCTCTGGAAGAAAACACCTGTATTTATAATGGATGGACGCAATACGGATTTATAAATTACTTCGACATTGAGTTTGAAAAGTACGACGACGATGTCATAATTTCATTTAGACAAACTTACCTGATTAAGGCCTTTAAAAATCGAGAAAAACTTAGCGCGTTTATTAAGTACACGCGCACTCTTTATGCAAAGAGCTATGTCTAAGATCTTAGGGCTAGTAGAGCCAGAGGTCACGCAAACCTTTGCATAGCCCAATAAATTGATACAGGCTCACCTAGGGCACTTTCCCACTCCGCCCTTTCAGATAATTTGCAATAGTTCAGAGCGAACTCGTGCTCATGGAGCGATTAATAACGCGGGTTGACGCGATAGATAATGTAAGGGTTGACCTGCGGGTGAAATATTTTATAATACTGGTCTGATAGGCAAATTTTAGAGAACAGCTTCGGTGGTCAAAGTGCTCTGTGGCCCTCTTTCATTCGGGAGAAGCGGCTGCAAGCTTCGGGACGTACCTAGTTTAAATAAATATTTTATTCATCATAGGTTTTAAAAAATACTCTTGATGACGTCAAACCAGAAGTTACAAGCTTTGTCAAACCTAACGAACAAGTATAAACTCAATAATTTACATAGGCGTACCGAATGTTTTCAATTTTCAAATTCATTATTATGCATGTTTATTTGTCGCTCTTATGGTGAAGGAAAACATCACAAAAAACCTAAAAACACCTGCGAAAAATTAACAGGTGCTGGGCCAGCGTTGTGGATTAAGGCGTATTTACCCTAATTTAGGTTTGGCTCGAGCCGCTACATCTAATAATCATAAGAATACCTCATCCCCAAGAAAAAAATACTTAAATACTCGAGGCGTACATCCAATTTACTTTGCATGATTAAAATTTTATTTCTATTTTCCTATACATAAACATAGCATTTCTTGAAAATGCTTACAAATCGCTTTTTGCTCGGATACTTCAAGGTTGTTTTTCTTAAAGATACATACAGGCTGCTTTGACAATGCTCGGCTGGCAACAGCACATTTTTATTATTTACTTCCTAGTCTTTAAATGGTTTTTAATTTTTATTGTCAATTCCGCAAAACAAAAGTTTGGTTCGGGCTATGTTAGTCTTCTTTCTGTATAAAAATTCTTGACAGACTTTGTTTAAGATAGTCTGAATTAGGCTCTGGTAAGATACGAGTAGTCTGAAATAGTCTGAATTAGGTCTAAATCAGGTCTGAATGTGGCCCAGCAGAAGAGACAAAAACTTTAGTTTGGTGAATAACGCACATTGAGAACATTTTCAATAATATCATTAATTAATTTTAATTACCAGAATGCTCTTGCAATACTAGCATTTAATAAAAACAGTCAATTCAAGTATTTAGTGTTTCAACAACTGCATTCTTTATTGTTGCAGTCACAATGCTGTACGTCTATAGAGTCCCTTAGAGCTCTCAAACTCTTGGAGCAACGTCAACATTCATCCAAGGACTTGGCAGCGCATTTTAAATGGAACTTGTAGACATGAAAGTAATGGCCATTCTTCTCAAAACGCCTTAGCATAAAAGACGGGAAAGCTATAAACTTTGTCTATGGTAGTTAGGAGAGAATGGAACTGTGAGTTAGGATAGAATAGAATAAAAAGTTTGTAAGTATTTTTGTAAGGCTATTTTTGAGTTGTTTGATGTTGTCTTTGTTAAATAAAGTATACACCAGAAATTTTCTTTAATCAATGTTTGTAATTTATCTTAAAAAGTTTAAAAATAATATTGGATCGTATTTGACCTGAGAGCAAGGAAATTGAAATATGCGCGCTTCAATTGACTATATATTGATGGATAGTCGTAATTTTTCATTCTATTTAGAATTAAAAGAATACACTGCTAACTAACAGGCCAACAGCAAATCTAAAAATAAAAACTAAATCCACCGATAATAGTCACATTCACCTTAGTATTTCAAATATTCAAAAGACCGATTTTAAAGTACCATTTTCTACCCCCGAAAATCAAAATTACCTTAATTTCTGACTTAAATGGCGACAATTTCCCAAAAGAGTGGCTTTCAATAAACCTGTCTGAATCAGTAATTCAGGTATTTCAGTCGTCACCGTCACCGTAAACCTCCCCTGAAGGTAATTTATTTTGAAAACCCGACAACTGATCGCAGAACGAGCCATGCAACGGAGGGATTCAAATAGAAAATGAAATATGCTATGTATTTCAGGATTTACAAGTCATAAACTGAAAGCTGAAAATATTTTTAAGTAGTAATTGTATTTCCTTCGTAATCGAATTAGGCCTTTGTCCAACAGTGGACATCTTTCGACTAAAATTTTCATAAACACTCATTTTTATTTTGTTCATGGTGACGATGATCGGTGTAACCCGGTCGAAATATCGGTAAGCTCAATTTAAAACAAAAATCGTGGAGAAAACCCATGAAAATGTGTGTTAGTGCAATTAACAACCGCGAAAATCTAAGAATGTAATTTTTTTATGTTCTTGAATGTTCATAGAAAGAGTCCTTTTGCGTACAAAGTTATTTTGCGGTGAAGTAAAAAAGGTTAGATTTAGATTGACTGATCTACCTTATAAATTATAGATGTCGCCTCGCCATCTCAGCACTACCGAGAATTCAATGTCAAGCAATGCCCGTATTTTACAGTTAATCATATTTTATTAATCCCCGCTATGCGCTTACAACTTGCATCAATACAGGGTGTTAAAGTGAGGTCGTGAGCACAGAATACCAAATAGTAGTCCCTATCGTGAGTGACGTTGTTAATTACGCAAGCCCTCGTGCTAAGTGTCAGCCGGGTGTCAACCAGCGGTAATGGGGTGGTAAGTCGCTTTTTACTTAAGACTTAAGTTTCATTTAAGTGTAACACGCTTTCTGTGATGTCATACTACATACTTTGACTGAACTAAGAAAGCAACTTGCGATATTAAACGCAGAAATTTTATTAAAATAAGTTAGGTTAGCCCGTTTAGACAGTTTCAGTGGCCAAGATGATTCTCAAATCAGTTCTGGTGAAATAAGAACCTAAAGGAGAAATTTGATAACAATTCTAAACTTATTCATTTTAATGATATGTGATGTGAGTGATATCTAGCTAGACTAATGGAGAAAGTGGGATAAAACATATTATTATTTTTAATACAAGTTTTTATACAAGATTTGACACTCTAACCTACTGCTACTATGATAGGTTAGTACGTGTTTAGAATTTGTTGACATATTCGAAATATAAAACATTTAAAATAAGCAAAGAAAAACAAAACAGAATTTTTCAAAAATAGAACAGAAAAACCATTAGATAACATAACGAAAGCTTCGCCGCCGCCGCCGCTGCTGCGTCGCCATTGCAACCAAAGTTCGACCAAACAGCCGAACTTCACTTAAACATTTAATGACGCGGTGCACCTCACTTCAAGTCATTTACCTACGAGTATTGGCAAAAAATAATAAATTTAATTCCATTCCATTATTTTTCGAAAGACTGCAGACATTTTTTTCTGCTATATCAGCCAGTCATTTATATTCAAAAATGGAAGCTCGCAATAAATTCTGCATTTCTAATTCTAAAGAACCCTTTTCACTAATTTGCAGGTTCGCATGCAAATATGCACATGGTGCTTAGTAGAGTAACTTAGTTGAACTTACATCTGATAAGTTGCAAATGAGTGAAGTGGACGGAACACGCGATATTTGTACTACTATTAAGTAAAATTGATAGTACATGTATGTAATTAATTTATTACCTTTAGACATATAAATGAGAGATAGGTACTGCAATTTTCCAATTTTACCAAAGTAACCAACAGGAACTGCGATCACTAACCTGTGAACTAAGCGAGGGAATTATTGTTTTTTTAGGGAGAGGACTTGTTTAAGTAATTTCCATTTAATATGTCGTAAAAAATTAAAATTGTTGTTTTTGTGTAATGTAGGAAAAAAAGCAATTTCATTGTAATTTTATGACTTGTCACGTAACAAAATAACACACCATATTTGTTCAAAAAGAACACAGCCTTTAAATGTAAATATTACGTTTTAAAACTCCATTTTTAATCTGTGTTAATTACATCTGACATCAAAACGTATTAGTACTTAATTCGAACTCGACTCTTTATTTCAACACCTCTTTCAATTGCGAATACCATTATTTAATTTATTAAAATTGATCCGTGATTAGTCTATTTCCTTAAGCAGTTACATAGAGTAACTTAACACCTAACTTGCTATCGATAAGTTAAGAATGAGTGACGTGGGCCGAACACGCGACCGTCTCGATGTAGTTAAGTAATAGTGGTCTAAATAACGGTAAGTTAATTGTAAGATACTATATACAATGTTTGTTTTTGATTAAGATTGATTGGTGTGGGAAAAAGGAAATTTGGTTTTGAAAAGTGATATGAATAGCCCACATTATTTGAGTTTAATTGGAATTATGGAGTTCATATGTGTAGCATTTAAGAAAGTAAGTAAATATCAGAATGCAAAACAGAAGTTTGTTACGTTTGTTACTTACTTTTTTATGAATTTTGATTACTAATATTTTATTTATGTGAAATTTTGTATAAATCACAATATAGCGTATAAAATCAAATTCCAGGGGATCGGATCGGATAAATATTCCTTTTTTATATATTTATTTCTAAATAAATACCACTGTGTCTACGTTTCCTCCTTCAGGTTGACAACTAAAAATCAGTGTTACTCTTTCGGAAGAATTTCCACTGGCCCAAGCCTTTTATATTACTGCAAATTGGTCGCTTTTTCTGTCCTTATGTCCCTATGTCCCTATGTATGCTTAAATCTTTAGAACTACGCAACGGATTTTAATGCGGTTTTTTTCATAGATAGAGTGATTCAAGAGGAAGGTTTATAATATACTTAAGGATAACCCACAATAACCATTTTCCCGTGCGGAGCCGGGGCGGGTCGCTAGTTTATCATAATATTGTCAAAATTATTGTAATTTCAAAATAATTACATAGAATTATGATTTTTTTACTATTGGTTTAGCTATAGGTAATCGTGTGTATTCGATTTTTATACATTAAGCTTTTAATCTATCTATTTATCTATAGTCTTATTTGATGGAAAGCTAAAATGGTGGTACGCGCACGCCCAGAAGATGCATAATGCATGCTCTTGGTTTAAATAGGTAATAGTTTTCTCCACACCAGCTCAAGCTATTACTATACTTTCGCTTCGAATTTATAAACGACCAACACAAAACTTGGCTGTTTAAACACCCGGCTATTCCCTTCCCTAGGGCGGGAAATGGGCGGTGCTCAGCGAAATATTACCGCCGTTAAAAACGTCTATTTCTCTATTACAGCGCTTTATTTTGTCTGATGCACAATGAACTTCGTGTCTGGTAAATACTGCGGTAATGGGTCTGGTTTTACTTTTTAATGGTAAACAGTTTAAGTTTCGCTCGGTTGCACGAAAATTCTTCAGGGATTTTCAGCAAAGGTTGGTGTAGTTTTGTTTGGGTTTTTCATCAAAATAGTTTGAAAACTTCACTTGTACGGTCGCGCTGAAAGATATCTAATGTAATGATGTATAATTATTAAAAAGAAACATTAATTCAATTCATTGGCGTAAATCATAATCATGATCGTTATCATAACCTTATACATCTTTAAGTGTACTTTAACTCACTCCTTTTTTGGTAATTGCACTGTCCCTGTGACATTTTATCCGTATGTTTTGTTGTCCAATTCTACTCTTCCTGTATCTGCCTAGATCACCTGTATAACTTTAACTCGGCTGCTAAGTGGTGTCCCATTAATCCCTCCTAATATGGGACATTACAGAATAAGCCGTAATCAAGCAATGGAGATTTTCGTGCGGAGTAGGTTTTTTTTTATTAATACTAAGTGCTTTTATATTGTGATACAGACGAGTTGAGTTCTGAATTTTTAACAGATGGCGCTACGTGCCTAGTATTTGTAGTTTGAATTGAAATTGACCTACCTCACTCATCTACAGTGCCTTTGTAGAACTTGATCTGTTAGGTACCTACTTATTTTATTTTAAGCCGCCATTCTCACGTTTTTCTTTTTAATATCAGATTTCAGCCAGTACGATGACGGAGCGCGGGCAACAGAGCGTAACTCCACAAAAACCCACTTGGTTTACATTACATGAACATACTAATTTACAAACTTCAAAACAATTCGAAGTATACTGCTGCGTAGTTGATATGACAAGAAATTCAATGGTTCTCATTTGATTCTAACTGGCAATGCAATAGACATCAAATTAAAGTTGTAACTTGTCAATTTTAGCTTAGTGTAATGGCCCCCTAATATTGATATGGTAGACAGACAACAAAAGACTGTAAGTGTATTTCCGCTAGAGTAGTGGTCCGTTAGCAAGAATTTATGTGAATTAAACCATTTTAATTTGAGATTTCAAAAAATAGTAACAAAGTTGTATTTTATCAGTGCCCAATTAATATGGTGTAGGTACTTATTTCTAAGCGTGAAACTTTAAACCTACTTATTATTTATTCTACCTAAAGAGTGCTCGAAACGATCATGAATCACTTATTTTTATACCCAAAAGCAAAGCTTTTTAAATTTGATATGACTTATCTTTTAAAACCAATGACGAATAAAGAAAAAAGAAAAAAAAAGACTTCATTTAATAGTAAAACTATCAAATTTAGTAAATATTTTCATGAAGTATGAGCCAAATGAGTCAAATCATGACTAGATAGAAAGATACGTACTAACTGCAAAGAATGCTAGTTTCTACTTTCAACTAAATATCTAATTTGAAGTGTGTAAATCTTCGAAGACCCGGAAAGTTCAAACGGTGATAAAAGCTGTAAAAACCTGGTTTGCTTTTACTAAAGCAAAAGTTGTACCTACAGGAAAATCAAAACTTCAGATTGAAATCAGAATTACTATCAATTTCACTAACAGACATTTTTTTACGCCTTCAATTGAATTGCGCTTATCGATATTTCAACTGAGAGAAGGTGAGTAAAAAACCGCGTAAATCGTGGTAAATCTTAGAATGTTCTTTTACAAATTACAATATCTTTGCTAAGAGTACAAGAACAGAACTATCACTAAGATTATACAAGAGCGCCTAAGCATACATAACAAACTTTCAACCATAACCTTTAGTCTACACCTATTATACGTTCTGCACCCCGGGGGCAGAATTTTACACGCCAACTGTCTCTTAGACTATAAAGATACGCCGCAAAAATACACCTTTACAGAGACGGTATAAGATTGAAGATGGCTTGATGCGGAAGTGGAAGATTAAGATATAAGTGTTATAGCCGATAAATGTTAGATTGTGGGTGGAAGGGTGTTGAGTTTTAAAAAATAGTAATGCGAAAGTAGCTTCCGAGTTGTTTAAACTATTCAGTAAGATTTTTCTGTAACAAGGTGCATTGCAACCTCATTTCCACCTCATTTTCCATTTCTTTCTCGTCTAAATTCAAACATTCGATTTTGGAATTCCTTCGTCACTCATACGTCATCCTCGACCATTTTCCTTCGGTTCTTCCCTTGACTCCAGGTTGACGTCAGTGTTTCTTAATTATTTCTTCTATAAATTGTGTATAGTTAATTGAGTTCATACTTGATTTGTTTCTGTATAAAATGTAAGTAAATATTAACCAGTTTGGTCCAATTAATTCAGCGTTCTTATTTTACTGCTAGTGCGTGAACTTCCATCTAAAATCTTGTTTGTTTCATAAATAATATTATTATTTTTAGCTTACCACACTGCAACACTAAAATGTTTACCTGTAAACAAACAAAAACAGATTACAATTTTATAAAACAAAACCAATACTAAAACTAAATTAAACCAAACGATTATCAAACCAAACAGAAGTCTCTTTTTGTAATTTGTGGCCACGAGTAAAAGGGTCATAACTCACAATTACATTTATTCTGGAGATTAAAAGCCAGACTACAAAGAGCAAGTAAATTGCAAGAGTAATGATGTCACAGTTCACCAGATTGTGTGCAATTATGAGGAGTACTGGTTACAATCGTGACCCACCACACTTTCTACTGTCCTTTATAGGTACCATTGTATTGTACTATTTCTATTATATTCTTTAGTAATTGGTTTTCTTTCTACTTATCTAAAATCTATCTACTTATCGATAATCACGAGTCATTTTACCCTTAACGCTGAATTTGTGAATAGGTATTAGCTCTTCGAAATACGAAATTGACTCTTTGTACCTGAATCTAAGATGGCCGCCAAAACACAAACTCTCATACTAAGCAGAGGAAAAGAGGAAATTTTGTACTATTCCGGAGAATTAGAGTACATATGGACGACGAACTTATTGCATTATATTCTACATAATGAACAGTCATTTACAATAGAACCACAAAAAATCGATTTTCTACAAGTAGGCCGTAAGAATAATAATAACTGCTTGTGTTAAAGAATAAACATCCTTCTAGTATATTATTTTAAGTACCTAATTACCATACGTCCCAACCGGGCCGAGCCTACTCAAAAATCTACTCACTCCAATTTCGTCAAAACGTACTTTAGTGGTTCTTTATGTGAACCATTTGTGGTCACCACTTGACAAACAGTGCTGCAGAATTTAAATTAAGTCATCTAATTAACTTCTATCACGATAAAATTGTTAACTAGTGCTAACTTTGTAAAGGTCACTTAAATGTTTCAGAGATAAACGTGCCTAAACATTTAGATAATTGGACTATATCCGAGTCCACTCGCGTATCCTCTTGGTAATGAGATGTAGAAAGGCCAAATCGTCCTTGGGCCAATTCGCAAGAAGCCACCGCGGTGGCGGCGGCCAGTTTGTGATTCAGCCTAGAATACATAGAGCTGTATAAAACTGGAAAATAAAAATATTTTTTTTAATATGCTATAATTTTCTGATATTATGAATTGGCTTATCATTTAGACTTGCTTTTCTTATTGGCTTTTGTTTCCATTGCAAAATATTACGTGCAAGTATAAAAGCATCGTTTAACTATGTTACTAATTCCATGAAAAGCATACTTACAAATAAAAGATAACTCAAATTTTTAATACCGCAAGTACTATATTTTATCATAACATTTACCAAAGGCAAGGTAACTTACGATGTGAAATTCGAATAAATCCAAAAAACAGTTCGTTTTTTGCTACATTATTAATCATCATTTAAACTGTGTATACCTGCAAAAATTCATTAAAAATATTCTGCTGATCAAATATACATGAAACCTCGTAAAATCAATCAAGAACGTTTACGATAAATGAATCGTGAAATATGACAATTTTCATCAATTTGTATAACACACTTTCATCTGATTGGCTCGGAACGTTATCAAATCATCATACAATGAGATGATTATTGTTAGTTTATGAAAATTATGAAATAGGTTTGGTGAGGTTTTTAAATCATTTTCCGACGATGTCCAAACTAAAAACTATATTTAAATTTTACTGAAAAAGGACAAAAAAAAGGGTTGTAGTAAAAATTACAATAGCGCTTCGCTACCAGAATTTTATATTATTAATTTATAAATTTGACAGACTATATTATAATTTTATTATAAGCAAAGCGTAGACTGAAACTTTTTTACTGGTTAAAAATAATAACTGACGTAAAATGTTTGCCCTTTTCTGCTATGAGTGAAGAGGAGAAAATAGCTAATTTTTAAAATTCACCCACTCTTATTTTTTGTTTTATAAATTAACGAATTTAACATATTCATAGATTTATTAATAGAACAACTACAAGCTGTTCTCTAAGAATAGCAAAGGGTGTAGCCGGCGCTACATCTAAGCACCACCTCTTGTAATAACTCAACAGTCGACAAGTAGATATTGGTTTTAATGAAAAACGCCCGTATCTCAAAGTAGCTAAAAGCTGTTGACTATACAGGACCTGATTTATCGACTATATAGGGTGCTTGATTTATTCCATAACTTTCCGCCTAGATAAAACTGTTTCTGTGTGATTTACTGTCGTGTAGCGTATCGAACTTTGACAGGTTTTATGAATTTATCGTCTCGGAAGGAGTGCTGTTCGTTATTTGTAAGGCTCACTAATAAAGTGGACTATGTTAACGGTGGCTTTCTCACCTATTATTTCAGCTCAGCGAGCTTTACGATATATGTACGTATATATAACTCATTTTGCCATTTATATCCCTTACGCCAATTGAAATTACTTTCGATAATAGTCAAACCGATCTTATTACGGTCTATTTAGTATATACATTTTCAGTATCAGTTGACACAATCACAATTCAGGGTGAATAGGCCCTAGTCGGCCAACTTCTCACTCAACATTTGAATTAAGTACTTCGATAGTGTGTGTGCAAGTTTCCTTACGATATGATTCCTATATGATTTTGTTTACCGACCTACAGATCCGTGTGTCCCAATCGCTGAGTTGTCGCGATTGACACATCTCGTTAAGCCATGACGAATGGCGATGACGAAGTAAACGCTATTAATATCTTGGAGCCGATAATTTACCGCCTAGATGCATATCTGTCTAATCTATGCAGTTTTATAAGAGGTACTGAAGAAAGTGATTCCTATGAGGTATCTGTAACAGCGACCCAAAGCTAGTATATACATATACAGGTACATACTAGCTTTGGGTCGCTGTTACTCTTGAGCTTCGAGCAACGCCGGCCTTCCGTTCCGGTACGGAAGCTCTTGTGACATTTGCTTAAAAATACATATTTTACAGTAATGAAAAGTAACTTTAGTAATGACAATTTTTTTAATTTAAGTAATTCCAAAATTTATTTCGAAGGGAAATAGAATAAAACAAATACTTTTTCACATCGGTCCGGAAACATACCTTATAAAGTTAAAGAAAAGTATTTTTGTTTATAAAAACACTGGAAGCTTGATGCAGTTGGTTCTTTTGTCTAGTTTGCGAAAAACCATGTGGGCAAAATAAGTTGATGAAGTTAATCCTACACGAAAAAAAAGATAGGAATAGCTTTCCTATCAAAAATCTATCTTTGAGTGTTAATAAAAAATTACGATAATCGCGTTTAATCTGTACCATATCTATCCAGGGCAGACTGCTTTTTCATTGATGCAATTTTGAGCTCGGCGAGTGAGCCCACGCATACATTCTGACAGGTTGTTGACCAATACTCTTACGCACCTATAAGTATAATGTTATCTATATAATAAAACTGTAGAGGTCGAAAATCTGTGCATAGAAAAAAAAAGCTAAGAACCGAGTCAGGGGGATGTAAAATGTGACATAGAACAAATATAGTTTTTTTTTGTTCTATGTTTGTCTGTTTGTACGGGCTAATCTCCGAAACTACAGGACCGATTTGAATGAAATTTTGTATGGTGGTAGTACCTTATATCCCCGGTCAACATCTTAGATAATTTATACCACGGGAAAATATCTCAGTTCTACGGGAAACTGTGCACTTGGCATTCTAGTTTTTTTTTACCGCTTTCTTAAGGTATCTAAATTATTAATGAAGTAAAGATTTGCGTTGTTGAATTACTGTTGTATCTAATAGAGGCAATTTACAAAATAATGAAATACAAGACATATTACTCGGTTTATTCTTAACGTACATAAATTATCTCAGAACAAGAATAGTTTTTCGATAGGCTTTCCCACCTCTCTGGTACATATTCAACGCGTTTTGTTTCTCTACTAAACATAATAACGTAAATACTTGGCACATAAAACTAAAAGCTAGTGCCATTAAAAAAAAACTATCACCTAAAAGCACTTAAGTACTGCAAAATTAGGGCCACCTATTACCGATAACGTAACATTGTATATCCGGTCGAAGTAAGCCAGTAACGCACATCTGCCCCGGTTTCGTTCGTCTGACCCAGCGAATAAGGCTAGCTTTACACGCAAGTTCCGAAAGGCTTGATTGATGAGCCAGTACAATACTGTAACTTTTTTTTACTTGTAAAACAATGTGGGTCTTGCTAAAAAAAGTTGAACATATTTTAGCGCTCATGTTTATCTAAATTTAGACATGCAATCAACGCATATATTCTTCGGTAGAACTTTTTTGTGGTAAGACGTTGTAACTTTTAATAAGAAGTACTTATAACGTTTTGGTTCTAGGTTGCTTGTGAAAGGGTCTTGTGTAGTGCGTATATAAAATTTTTCATTAGGTACTTAATTTCGCCACTCTTTCGTATTTTTTTTAATTGGGTGACAAAAATGCAACTTTACGAACTTTCTTTCACACCTTTACTTATCTTAAAGTCATCGCCGTAACTTAACACGCGAAACCTAATGTGATTTTTAAAACAAAATATTTTAACGAACAGATTAAAAAATACATACAGAAATTATTAGCGACGATTGGTGATTTGATAAGTTTGTTATTAAAACTTTCAAAAAGCTTTGATCACTTTTTATTTTAATTGAAAAAAAAAACATGAAGTCAGCAGTCAAATATCTCGATCTAGCTAGATCAAGTATTTTGTATTATGATAACGTTCTAGGATTCTAATTAAACATGAGATACTCGTAAGCTAATGTTTGCTTTCGTGTTATTTCGATAATAGTATTATTTATAGAATTAGTAAAATCATATCTGATACGGCAGGCCTGACCAGCACATAATGCAACAAAGAGGTTTATTTTCACTTGCCAACCAAAATGTTATTTTACCCTTTATACTCTAAGGTTATTTTTTACTTTCAGGAAATGTCATTAAAAATTGTTGCTATATAGGAAACAAATAAAAAACTTTTTTTTATAAAAAAACGACAATCGATTTTGTTACTTTCAGAATCATGACAATTATCTTTTATGTTTATAGTGCCCTATCAGTACTCCCATTGCTAGACTCCTAGCGGCTTCCATTCTCCACCTGACAAAGAAATTCACAGGAGGTTACAGATCATGGGAACTCCACACAATGGCCAACAGACAATCGGATTCCCTAAGATCCTATCACGTGATGTAAGTGGAGATAAGCCGTTGTTTTCCTAACGATAGCACTCAATTAGAATTGCGAGTTTATTTTCTTTAGTTCACGTAATTGCTTAGGTAATACAGTTGTGATGTTTGTCACTTAATGTTTGGTGAGAAATGAGTTAAGTTTATTGTGTGATTTTAAATTATGATACTAAGTTGTGAGTTTTTTTAAGCATTGTTGCATTATGCAAATGTTATAACGCGATGCAAGCTAGGGAATCGAAGCTAAAGTAAAGTGTAGGTAATTTTTTTATATCTACTGTGTCTAAATGTGTCAACTAGTTCTAAAAATTTTAAATTCTTTGCCTACCAATTTTTTAAAAACGAAAAAATTTATTCGCGAACATTCACGTCAAATCTGCGGATGCACTGTACGTTGTTGGTCAAAAGGGAATGTGGTAGAGCAAATAAACTCGACTTTAACCCGTATTTCATAACTAATAGTTTTATGTATTCAATGGGGCAGCGAAAATTTTGTCCTAAACAGGCCACTTCTGGATTAAGTCATCACTCTTTGATGGTGTTTTTTTTTTCTATTCTTCATTCATTTATATCAAACTTTACAAGATATTATGGTTGTCATTCATAATCCAGAAATCTCAATTCTAGAATGCTATTCAACAGGGGATATTCACATTTATATTCGCCCCGTACGACACAAAGTTGATCAGTCTCTACAATTTTAAGCCGGAAAACACACAGTTTATTTTGACGTGGATGTAACACAATCGACAGATAAAATCAACGCATGTAACTACGCTACATAGTGGTAACCTTTAAACAATGTATCTATAGTTACGGCTAACACGTAACACTCGGATGTGTGTTATCGTAATTATATTAACAGCAAGTGTGTAAGCGCAGATTAAGGTGAACGTTCGCGAATTTTTTGTTCCCTTTTTTTTCAAATTGGTGGGTAAATTTGCTAAGGTTTGTAGCGTTAGTAGAAACATTTCTGCTATGTATATTAGGAGCGTCGATTGTGTAGTGGCTAAGACGGTTGCCTCCCCGAGGGTGTATCGTGGATTCGATCTCTGCTAATGTTGTTTATGACATGAAAAGATGCAACGCCTGTGAAGTTTCTTTGTCGAGCTCTTCTCCACAGAACAGCCAAGTTTTTGAACTCGCCAGAAAAGATAATTTAAATTTGACTTAAATAAGTGATGTAACATCCAAAAGTTAAAAAATAAATTCTTTGAACTCTGATTTTTAGGCAAGGAAATTATTATTTACAGACACGTCAAACTCGGTGCAAGCAAACATTTATAGCAAAAAAAAGTATGAGACGTAAACAGATATAGATTGGTAAATAAGGTTTAAACCAATAAATACCGTGACATTCAAGGGGGTTACATATTCGTGCCGGTTGGGTTTGAGACTATAGGGCCTTAGGGCCCTGAGGCTAGGGGTCTTGTTAAGGACTTGTCGACGCGTCTCATCGAGGTTTCCGGGGACCGCAGAGCAGGCAGCTTTCTCGCGCAAAGGCTGAGCCTTACGATCCAGTCCCCGTAACATGCAGTGCTATGACAAAAGTTAGTCGCACATTTAACTGTCAAAAAACTCGCCATATTGAAATATCCTCCAATAGGATAAGAGAATATGCACGACAAAATTATGTCTGTCACGCGTGGACCGGGCAAGTTAGAGGGGCTGAGAAGGAAAGGAATGCTGCCTGCTTGCTAGGAATATTACCACCTTGAGGTGGCGCGCTGGACAACATTTTTTATATGTTTTTTTTTTCTTTGTTTTTGTTGTGTTGTGGTATGTATGTATATATGTCATAATAATAAATACAGAATAAAATTGACGATAGTTGCCGTCGTAAACATTTCTGATAATTTTATCAGTAATTTTGTAAATACGAGTATAAAATGCTTTTATATGGACAATAAAACTCCATAAGGTGGGAGTCGTCGATCCTAACATAACGGCACTTACACACTGGAGCCGGTTTTGCAATCTTTTTATTTTTTGCTAATTAGCATATTTTTGAACATGCCGTTATTTGAAGTTTTGAAGCCGACGACTGAGCAAAAAGGCAGGTTTTTAGTATAAAACTTACCACAGCAAATTGTTGCATTTTGATAATACTTCTATTTATAACGATAACGTAATATTATCAATGTAAGCAAAAAATATATAGTGATTATAAATGTTTATATCTTGCAAAGAGATCACAAAGTTAGTTGAAATCGTGTAGTATCTTAAAATTGGACTAACCTAATTTAACCTGTAGATCTGTGGGGGTCGTACGATAATGGGACGAAGGATGAACATATGCAAAAATAAAACGGCAATTATATAATAATTTCCCAACATCCGAAAGAACTTGAATAATTTACATAGTTGCCAAAATACGGCCAGTAATTATTTTTAAAGGCACCTAAACGACCAAAAAAAATATCTAAAAACGTATTGTTTTCTTCTTTGGAAACAATTATTTCATTATTTTACAAAACCTTTTTTTGCAAACCAAATTACAGCGTTTAGACTAAGCAATGCTTTGTTATGTTCACGTTACTTAACAAACTTTTGTTATACCTAAATGTATGTAATAATTGCATAATAAATAACAATATATGTAATAATTATGAAGATGGATGTAAGATAAATCAAACATTGAAAGACTACAATACCGTTTGGTTACATGTGATTAGAGCTATACTATATTATTCCTAGTTAATTATCATAATAATATGAGAACTATAAAACAAAAACTCCATACATTTGATACGATCTAATAATGTGTGTGAATGATCAATTTGGAGATTAACATCTTAGATGGTAAAGTAATTAATGTTTGATATAGGTTATGGCAGTGGACTGCCGCAGGCTGTTAATGATGATGATGATGATGATAGGTTATGGCATATTATTTATATGGTTTTCAAACAGCCTTTGCGGTTGAGTAGTAAAACTCTGTCCACAGGTTTCAAGTTCGAATCCCGATGGGGTATTTGTCGAACAAATATCAATTTGTAAGACTCTTTTCCAGTTTGGTTAAGACATTGCAAGCTAAATCTCCTGATTGTGAGATCGCTAATAGCGATAATACCGCCTTTGCGCAAATATTATTTCTAAGTTATTTGTGAAAATCTCATTATGTGTAAGCAATAAATAGTTACTTATTTACTTGTTTAAAAAAGGATGGTTCCGTGCTTCGGAAGGTACGTACAGCCGTTGATCTCGGCTACTGTCTACGGATGTAGTACTTACACGAACCCTATCTAAAGCTTTAGGCGGCTGAATAATTTAATAGTAAGTAGGTAGTAGTTGACGTCATACAATGCAAATTGTCAATCAAATAGAGAAATATCTTGTAATTTAAAAGTGCTCATGTAATTAAAGGTAGAATTATATTTCAAGAAGGTCAAGCGCGCCAAAGGTTAAATACACTTAAATATAATATTTACGCATACTTAACTCCACCTAGAAGTACCCTCTTATAATTTGTCGCAGTATGACGTCATATCTCATTGCGATTGACCTCCCAAGACGATCTTACCCAATCATAAGGACGATTTCATACGCTTAACTTTTAAAATTAGCGATTTTTAAGTGAAAAACGGTTTTACTCTAATATAAAGCATGATTGAAAAAAATATAAACGATTTATTTTTTCTTATAGTACGATTTATCTGAATTTCTTCTCTAGCCATAATATTAATATTTCAGAGATTACTGACCTTTCACTCCCCCATTAAAATTCTTTTTGTAAATGGTAACTAACAATATAATAGAACAAAAAACGTGCAGGAAGAAAGCCTTTCAAAAAATTTCATAATGCTTGCTTGTCGTTTGAGTTTCGAGGTTAACCTACCTCACAAACCCTGGTGTCAGAATTATTGAGCCGCTTATGGCTTCCGACGTGGCTCCTGTACATCCGTAGGTAGTAGCCGGAACCAAAACGGCTCTACCTGCCTTCCGAAGCACGGAATCATCTTTCTTTTCGGACAATCAGGTAATTCAGCCTGCAATGTCACCAAGCTGGGGGATGTCTCACAGAGTTATATTTGTTCGACGAGTGCCCATCGGGATTCGAATCCGGGACCTCCGTAACGTGGGGCAAGCTTTTGACCACGACCACTGGACCAGCGGGCCTAGCATACGCGTTTACGTGGGACTTGAGAAATGAAAGACAAAAAATGTCCATTTGGGGGATTTTGTCATTTGTTGCGAACATACCGGGCGTTTTGAGAAACTCAATAATCGTGAAATCATTTTGTCAATTTTTGTCACTCCAATTGTTGCCATTTTACAACAGTTACTCGTGGAACTAGTAAATACTATGAAATACTATGGTTACCTAATACCGTTCATTCAATACTAGCCGATCCGTGCTTTTGACAGATATTAAAATAACACTGTTTTACGAAAGAAAGGGATCGCGCTATACAAAAGTTGATGATGTTGTCTTTATCTAAATTTGCTGTTATTTTCATTTAGTGAGTTATTAATCACACCGGACGTATAAAAAAAAAAGTTACAAAAAAAGTAAACAAACAAAATCAAATTTTATTTTATACATTAGCACGATTTATTCGTGTTTAAACAAAAAAACAGCTAAAAACAATAAGTAAGTACACACACATGGTACATTTACCGTAATCTAACTAGTTAAATGCAATGATATTCATCTAACTTTGTTTGTTTCAGAGGAAAATACTGCGTGTTGAACCATTATTCAAAAATCTTGTTCTACCCGTTTCAATAGGAAGATTTCCTGAAGTTGACTCTCTGACCGATTTAAATGGCCCTCGAGAAAAGCTGCAAAATAAGTAGCAGCAGTGGAAAAAGCTTCGAATAATCTTTGTGTAAGCAACGCTACTCAACGAGTTCTACTTGTTGTTGTTTGAACCCTAAGGTACCCAGGGGATACATAGGGCCTTCAAGAGATTCTTCCAGTTCCCCCTGCCCTGCGCCGTGGCCTTGGCTTCGCTCCATGTAACTCCGAGTTCTACTTGGCGTGATCTCAACCGAAACCCAAGCAAAAGATGAAGAATTGCGTGTCAGAAAGTCAACATAATGCATACATGCAAAGTGCCTAGTCAAAAGCCTGATTCTTGCACAGTGGCTTTAGACACTATGTTTTGTGGTTCTTTCTCAAATAAACTGCTGTAAGAAATCCTTAAATTGTGTTAGTAAATTAGTGTTAAGCATAGTGCAATGTGCCTTAGCTTTCTGGAAGTGAGGAAACTGGGATAAATATTATTTAGTAGTAGGTACCAAAAAGATACAATTTTAACAATTATGTCGAAGATAAGGTAGGTGTAATGAAGATGAGGAGTGCTATTACTTACTTCTTACTCTTACTTTTATTATGTTATCAGACTACTATAATACTCATGTATTGTAGTTAAATATTTATAACCATTATATACTTAGTATGCTAGTTCCTCATAGTTAAAAGAAAGCTAAATTAGTAACTATAACGGCTGCAGTTGTAACTGAATCAACAAATTTAGTGTTTAGGTTTTAAAAAGAGGGAAAGGTGACATGATTTTTTATTTATTTAGTTATGTAAGACCACATTTATTATGCATTGTTGAAATAATAAATAAACAATTTACTTTGTAATAATGTTGACTATGTTAATTTGTTTACTAGAATAGAAGTAATAGTTGATAAATAAATAATGTATCAAAAAATATTATTTTATTTCATCGGATTGATATTGATTTCTAACTAGACTTGTAGACTTGTTTAGTTATTTACTTACATCTAGTTAGATTATATAGTATTGAACCGCTTGTAGTTTTAAATTCCCTATAACCAGGGACAAAGATTCTTTACCCATGCTATAACTATATGCGCAGGGAAGTAATTAAATCTCTGAATGTGGCTCATGCATTTCTTTCTAACCCCCGATGTGAGGCAAAGATACTTTATGGGCAAAAACTCGATTTAGCCAGTCATATTGGCAAAGGCATACTAGAGACTTAGCCCAGCGTTGGGTTTTACTAGATTATTGATGAAGGAAAGTTAATAAAAGTATGTCAGCTTATTTACTTCATGGACTAAGCGTAGGTAAGTAGTACTAAGCTTGGGTTGTGATCGGTTCCAAACTTCTGAGTCTCCGACAAAGTCCTTACAAACGAAGTTTACAAAGATCTCTTGAATGAGCACTTCCTTTCTATCGCTGTTCTTTTTCTAAATTTAATAGAAGCATGCTGATTAAAACTCTTTATTACTTTGTCTGCAATCTATGAATGTTGTTGTTGTTGTTGTCCTATGGTACCCCAGTGGTACAGAGGGCCTTCGTGAGAAGTTTCGAATCTATGAATAGTGTAATATTATTTACTTACAACTATAACATAATCTATTGTTTGTTTGTTTGCATTGAATAGGCTCCAAAACTACTGAACCGATTTTAATGAAACTTGGTACACAGCTAGTATAGACTTTGGGGAAGAACATAGGCTACCTTTTACCGCGGAAATAATCCTCATTACCACGGGAAAAGCTGTTAACGCCAGCGGAGCCGCGGGCGGAAACCTAGTAAAATAGCAAAAGCTAACGGAAGAGAACATCTTTCAATTACTTTAGTTTAGTGTGTACAAACATCCTTATAGGCAAACAATGAAGAAAATACGATTTTTCAGCCAATATTACAGTCCCATAAAACCCACAAAGAATCTCACGCTCCGTATTTGAGGTTGATAAATATTGACAAATTAGCCTTATGAAACTGTCATTTTGCGACAAATGAGTCGTAAAAAGTGGTGGTATGTTCGCAATTCTGAGAAAAACAAAAAAAAAAAAAAAAATTGTCAACCCACATGGAGTTTGATAAAACACTGACGTCACAACGTGCATGCATATTCGCTAAATTGACAAAATTTCAAAATGGCGGCGTTTTCGTGACATTTTGACAGCTCCGTAAGGGATTTAGAGTTTGTCACAACTGGCGTGTTAGCCCCGCAGGTCAGCGCGGGCGGAGCCACGGGGCGGAAAGCTAGTATTTATATATTTTCATAATGAACCAATTTCAGTTTGATGATTTTCAGCCATAAATGAGGATGTAATTATTGTTGCTACTTTTTTATATGACAGAATGATTCGTAGCGTTAGTAGTAGTATTACGATTATTTACTATGTAATTAAAATAATTGTTATATTCATTGAATTTTATTAAATTTAATCAAGACCTGCCTATAAAACACTCGCCTTGTGTGGTTTCAATTCAACAAAGTGACTCATTCGATCCATCTTGCATGAATGAATGATAAACATCGGTTGCATTATTATAATATGATGATATTTCCAATAAACCTTTACAACTTTGATAATATTTGCTTTATATTTGTATATAATCAAAGCTTTGCAATAAACCTTTGCAATAAACATTGAACGACAACCTTTTAACAAATGAACGATAATATTCCGACGCTTAAACAAAAAATAAATCGTCGATCTAAGATTAAAATAAAGAACACTATCGTCTTTATTTTTTCTTACGTGCTATCATTCAAATTCAGCCAGTAACTAAAATGGTATGTAAGTTAAAAAAAGTAAATGCACGTTTTCCGCCGACCTCCTTTGTTTGTCCTTCCACGAAACCGCAACTTTTTGGACATTAGCAAACAAGCGTCTGACCGCAAATTTGTAACCTGACGTAACACGGTGTAACGCACGGAGTAGGAATGAGTCATAGTTAGGGATGTCTTTCATGTACAAAATTTGTCTTATGAAACTAGAGGTAGTATAGAAAAAATATAATTACTAAAGTGGTTGTACCGTGATACAGCTTATGTTATTAAGGCAGTATCAGTACTATTCTCACCTCCTAAAATCCTAACACAGGCATGCTTAGCTTAAAGGGAGTTGTCACCCCTAAATTGTAAGGTAACTTTGTAAAGCCTGGCCAAAGAAATAAGAAACCTGCTCTGGGGGCGCCACGTGTATATTTTTACGACTATGCCAACAATTTCTCTTATAAAATTAGTTCCATTGAAATTCCGCAATATGGCGAGGTTTCTTATTTTATTTCTCTGGTTGGGCTTTAGTTAATGCAAAAAAGTTTTTTTTTTTTTAATTCCCATTTTCCTTCCACACTATAGTCACATAGTTTGAAAATTAAGTATTCGTCGATCACTCATTAAGACAAATATTATTTGGATAACACCATAATATCTGTAGTAGAGAAAAATATTACAAAGACAAAACGAAAACTGTTTATATTTATTGCAAAACTATTTTATTTAGCGTTGAACCTTTACTCGTTATTTTTAATCTGTTGTCAATTTTAATTGTTTCTTTTATGTGAAATTAAGTGTTTCTACTTACTTATTTTACCATATCATATTGTTATATCGTGTGCCTTGAAATACAAGCAATATTTAACAACTTTATTTTATTTTACTAGAACCAATGAAATAAGTATACCAAGAAGTAAAACTAGCTAGTTATGATTCCCTCTTCTTATCTTTTCACTTTTTATTTTATTATATTAATGGAAAAGGTGCAAATTATACTGTAAAAAACATAAAATTTTATCACCCTAGTTTATTGCTTTTTCAAGATATAGTTTTATCACCCTTTTACGTGGCAACCCTATTTATAATGCAAATGACCTCAAACGCAATCATATTTGGTCACAGCCGCATCAGCTGTCATTAATTACTACTTTAACTTAACCTAGCTATTATTTAACTCGACCTTGTCTGAAGGTGTTTGTACGAAGTTAGTCTAATGTAATGGTATTAAAATTACACCATCGCCTTTAATATTTAAAAAAATGGCGAATTCATTGTGCGACAGCCTTGCGTTACTAAGTAGGTACTGCAACGACGAAGCCCACTTCACACAAATATTCATTTTTATACAGTCAATAATTTATTTTCTGCAATTTGTTACAGGATACCAGAGATTATCACGAAAGATGTTGTTGTCTTTTGTTTATTGCCTCCTCTATATCTAAAATATTCAGTGATGTGTCATTTCATTAACTGAATGACGATAAATCCTAATAAACAAGAACATTTTGTCATTTTCCGTGTTTTCGTCATATCCCTAGGAATTTCATGAAAACACTGATTTCCCTGCGACATTATACATAGAATTTTGTATTGCCGATTTGACTTTTTTTTATAATTCTCAGAAAAACGCTTTGCTCATTAATTTCGTGTAGAAGTTTAATCGCAAATTTTTAATTATGATAAGTAGTTATTTATTTCTAGACATATAAAAAGATTATTATTACATAATATTTTTTGGTTATCTCAGCCGAAATTGATTTCGTGATCCCCGAATTAAATCTTCAACAAAAACATGCCGTCAATCACATGCCTAATACTAAAATATTATTTAAATTATGTAAGCAAAAAATACAGTTCAAAAACAAAATTGTTTTAAAGCTCATCAAGTGGTCATAATTATAACTAACCGTTTAATTATACTATAAACTTGAAATATTACTTTCTTCTACTAAATAAAACACTTTTACTTGATCAAGTGTGTATTTTGGAATAAAATCAATTAGTTTAATTACTGACTACAAATATCAATTTACACTTCTCTACCATAAATAAAAATGCTGTAGGTACGTATAGCGATGTGGCAAGGGTCATTGACTCATCTAACCCTGGTGTTGCCATGATTGCGCTACAGATATTCGCAGTACGTACAACTGACTGGACTTAGGCTCCATGGATTATCTGTAAGACAATAACCGCCCATAATAATGTTTTGAATACTTGTTTAAAAAATAAAGATTTCCAAATTCAAATTGGTTTATTTTCTCTCCTGGTTAAATAACATCTCAATCTCATATAAATAACATTGTTACTGGTGAAATGAAAGCAGGTATAGGCACATCAATCCGCTGGTTTTAAGCCCATCCTTGGTTATGGTAATTTATTCTAATTTCTTAGATATTTTTTATATTATATTAATTAATTCTAAATCCTAGGTAATTAGGTCGTTCAGTGCCCTAAACTTTCTTTGAATCAAGATAAAAATTAAAAAACTATATTAAAGGAAATTCTTCTTCTTCTTTTCGTGTCGATGGCAAGTCAGATTTAGGTAGGTACTATATATTGTCGGCCCAATATTCTGCCACCCTGATAGCATTGTCAGCTCCAGTGCTGAGCAAGTGGCAGGACACGAAAAGAAGAAGAAAAGGAAATTATAAGAGCAGGCACGCGATTGAAAATTCGCAAGTACCTAAAGGCAGTTACGCATTTTCTTTTTCTAAACAAGCAAAGAAACTTACCTCATACTGCCTCTAACAATACCTTTAAAGTTATCAAGTGTAATACCTCCTAAATCTTCACAAGTCTTAATCGAATGAACAGTTCAGAACAGACCAAGTTCAGTCAAGTGTAATCTAAGTTGGTCTAGACTAGTCTAGAGTAAGCTAGGATCTTTTGATTAGACACGTATTAGTTGCAAGTTAGGTAACTAAGTTAGGCTCTAAACTATAACAAGTATAGTAAAGATAACTAGTACCTATTTATAGTATTATAGTAACGTGGTGGATTCTCAATATAAATCAAATAATTTAATGTAAGTACCTACATTTTTATACATAGTTTTTTAATTTACTATTTAATTATGTAATAGATTTTATGCCAAGTCCGGTATAACCTATCGGGTTTGCGACCTAACTTGAGTCAAGTAAAAGAAATATCATGCGAAGTAAAAATATTTTTGTTCTTGATCAATCTAGTCAGGCCTAAATTTGTCCCACAAGCCCACAATCTTTTCAATTATTTACCGGTCCATTAAAATAAAGGACATGATCTTAAATAGCGCGTGTTCAGTTTGACTTGCCCCTACGTAGTGTGGACGTAGTAGGACCTAATCTCTACACCATCATTGAGCTACAGATGAGATAAAAAATATTTATAAAAAATTTCATAAACCTCTAGACACACACAATAAAAGGCTCACTTTCATCTCTCGTTATAAGTTACAATCCATACTAATATTATAAAAGTGAACGTGTGTTTGTTTGTTTGTCCCTCCTTCGCACCCTAACTAAGCAACCAATCGACGGAAAGCTAGAATAACATAAATGCAAAACCGCCCGAAGGCTCAAGATATAACGACTGCAATCGCAGCGTGGCCTATCCTAACATAATGTGTGGTATTTAAAAGCACTTTCACTACAAATCTTTACACTGTACATGTCAACAAAAGCTTTCAATCAATTTACATAATAATATGATGATAAACAAGATCCAACTCTAATCGACACGAAAGAAGAAGATCTGATAAATCTAAGCTTATAACACTATTAGATACATTAGATTTTCACTGTTGCTAACTACACTCTCAGAAAATTTTTATTACATCGCTCATTTATATCGGTAAGCAAAATCCGATATTAAATCACGTAGATAGATAACCCGTAAGTCTATCTAAGATTTTTAATATTCGAATACATAACGCTTAAAAATACATTTTTTATAGTAGTATAACTGTGTTGGTTGGTATGGTTAAACAAAGAGTAAATTATTCAATTATGTCACAGTCACGCTTAGAGTTTCCTTGACTGATATAAATTTGCTACGTCGACGAGATGAGATGAGAGCGTCGGTGGCTAAGTGGCTAGGGCCGTTGACTTCCATTCGGAAGTTCGAGGGTTCAAGCCTCGGCACGTACCAATGTGTTTTCGATTTTCGAACTCACATGTTTCGAACTAACATTGTGTGGAAGAAAACCTGCACACACCTGCGAAGTTTTTCAAAGGTTGTGTGTGAAGTTGACCAACCCGCACTGGGCCAGCGTGGTCGACTAAGGCCTATTCAACCTGATTCAGGGTAGGCTCGAGCCCCTCGGTGGGGACATATATAAGCTGTTAACGAACATTTGAAAAAACGTAACAATGTCTTTATTAATTTTTTATTTAGTATTTATTGCACACATTAAAATACAAAAATACAGACAAAAATAAGAAGAGGACACAACAGGTACTGCTTATTTTCGAAGAAATGTCTTACAGCAGACCTAGAAAGGAAAAGAAAAGTAAACAGAAAAGGAACGGACGTGCACAATAAACTTACAGCATAAATACCTTTAACAAAATTATATTAAAAAAAATACTTTAAATATCGACTTAAGTCAAAATGCCGCCAAAGAAACTCTCTCATAAAATAATTAAGCACAAACAGACAGACAGGTGGCTGACATATACATATCACTATCAAAACCAACAGGCCGCAACTGACCTATGACCAAAACAAGCTTATAGATATTCTGACGTTAAGATTAGACGGAATCAAATTGCGGTGTGGAGGTTCTGTATAATAAATTATACTAATGCCAGATAATTTTAATAAGTATAGATTATAGCTATATTTTTGTAAATTTCTGGCTAGTTTTTTATTTTATGTAGATAATGAAACATAATATACACACATAACAAAACATAATTATAATTGGGACATAATAAAATCGTACTACAATCAGTCAATGAATACGCTTGATATAAAATACCGACCAAACCCGAAACGAAAACAATCTGCCCAGATGAAAATCGCAAGAAAATTCTAAAGAAAAAACAAGACGTGTTTCAACACACACCTGCTAATATTTTACTAAATCAAGTTCAACCACACAACAACAGGACACAACCTCATCATATCTATATAATAAAACTGTAGAGGTCGAAAATCTGTAGGTACATAGAGAAAAAAGCTTAAAACCGAGTCAGAGTTATAAATCCAGATTTATTTATTTTTTTGTTTCTGTTTGTCGGTTTGTCTGTTTGTCTGTTTGTCCGGGTTAATCTCCGAAACTACAGGACTGATTTAAATGAAATTTTGTATGATGGTACCTTATATCCCCGGTCAAAAACGGGAAAATATCTCAACCCACGGGAAACTGCACGGAAAAGTAAAAAAACAACGCGGGCGTAGCCGCGGGCGGACAGCTAGTTTTGTAATTAAAAACTACCTATATAAAAACCTTGAACTAAAATAAGCAAATACAAACTAAGAAATTACAAACTATATTTTTAACAAGATTACATAATCCATAGAAAAGATATATTTAAGGAGCAAACATCCGTTTGTCTTCAAAGTGTTGCAACAGTGAACTTTACAACAAAATGTGAACAATAACAAATGTGACTTCATTAGTTGAGCCCATTTTTCTAATTACCGAGCGATCCCTAACGCGCTGATTACAAAGAGTGGTATATCTTATGCCATAACTCAAAAAAACATTTGTATCACTCACGTAGTAACGTTACTACAAAGTTGCGTACGTTACATAACACCTTTCTCTGTTACAGATGATACGAACAGTCCCTTAACGAATTGTGATTAATGATCTAATATAAGTTTTAAATTGTTTTAAAGCTGTGGTCACGCGCCGGTTAAGTAGTTGAAAAAATCATTTGTATGCGATTAATCGTATCTTAACCGGTGGTACTTAGGTCGTCTTTACGAGATGTATTCATTTTTTGTTTTCGTTCTTACAACTGCGAGCGTCGGTGGCCAAGTGGCTAGAGCCGTTGACTTCCATTCGGAAGTTCGCGGGTTCAAACCTCGGCACGTACCAATGTGTTTTCGATTTTCGAATTCATAATTATGTACGTTTATTCGACGTTATGGTGATGGAAAACATCGTGAGGAAACCGGCACACACCTGCGAAGTGATTCAAAGGTTGTATGTGAAGTTGACCAACCCGCATTGGTCACACTCTGATAGGCCTTAGCCAGTTTGGTCGACCAGGGTAGGCTCGAGCCCCTCGGTGGGGACTTATATGAGATGTTAATGATTGTAACAACTGAAGAAGTGGAGCAACAGCAGGAAAATACCTCATTCCTACGGCAAAAACTGGTAACGCGGGGGGAGCTGCGAAAAGCTAGTAATATACAAATACAAATATTCTTGTCACCAAGAAACACAGACAGATAACACATACAAAGAAAACATTAGGTTAGCCGGCATAGTAATATTTTTTAAATAATTTCCCTAAATCTGCCTTACTCTACCACGCTGACTGTCTCTCCATTTGAATTTAATATAAACTAGCGACCCGCCCCGGCTCCGCACGGCAAAATGGTTATTGTGGGTTATCCTTAAGTATATTATGCATGTATTATACATATAAACCTTCCTCTTGAATTACTCTATCTATTAAAAAAACCGCATCAAAATTAGTTGCGTAGTTTTAAAGATTTAAGCATACATAGGGACATAGGGACAGAGAAAGCGACTTTGTTTTATACTATGTACTGAGGATGTGGATCTACAAAAAGAGCCGAAATAGATTAAGACGGACAAAATTTCTATTCACTTTATTATTGTTTTAATTTTAGTTTTTCATATTTTAATAAAATGTAGCATGGGTGCATGTTAAGTATTTAAGCTGAGAGTGACACACACATCTGTTTATTTCTTTTGTAAATCTTTTAAACAACTGTAAATTATTGTGGCAATAAAAAGTATTATCTTTCTATATTACCAAAAGCCATTGACTTTCTTTCCGCAGGCAGAGAAAAATAAAAAAGTTTACTTCAGACCGAAAGAAATAAAATTCTTGGCGGGGTCTGAACCTGAGCTTTTTGGATGGGGAGGAGCGTCCATTGTCCAACTCACAGTATATGACTACGGCACCGGTTCCGCTTGTCATTTCGTTTCTGCTTACACATAATATAAAGTATAATGGTACTACCGTCGTTGCTACAATTAATTTGGTGTCTTTTGGCGAATCGTGACTACCCGCGACTTGAGCTTTCTACCATTCCTACTACTCGACAGTAGTTGCCTTTGATAAACTGCTTTTGTATAAGTAGTTACTAGTTACTGCTGTATTTGGATATATTCACAATTTTGACTGGCTGCAGTGCTATCATATTTATAGGCTAATAAATAACCTTCTTCCTTCATTCCAAATTTTACAGGAGAACTTTACTAGTTTTATTACCGTTTGCAAAATCCCATAAAATACTTAGTTGTCTAAGGTTGTCTGCAAAATTTACCAGCTATCTAATGCGAAATCAGACTTTTGCTATCCATGATATTCGCAAAAGCCTGTGGTAAAAAATATTCGCCATGATTTCTGAGTAGGCTCAAGTCCCTCGGTGGGGACATTTATGAGCTGTTAATCCTACATATATTTTAAACGTGAAAGTTTTAGAGAATAGCTGGATGTATAAATGTGTGGTTTGTTACTAAAAACTACTGGATAAATTATAATGAAACTTTACAATAATATAGCTAACACAATTTCCGTAAGAATATATTAAAGTTAGCAAATTAATTACCTTATATAAGGCATTTTCACACGCAATCAGCAAGAGAACTGAACCAATAAAACTCACACGCATCCAACAAATTACATTACGACCTCATAAACGATACAGTTTTATGATACGTTGCTGCTTCGAGTAAAAGTTGATATATTTCCAAAGAAAGTTAGCCAGCAAGTTTTCCTACAAACTTCCATGTAACAGATCATAAAAATGTCTTCGATATAATAGTCAAGCTACTTGTTAGTAAGAATGGAAACACTGAAAAATCTACATACACTCTTTGCTTGGTTTTAGAGAAAACTGAAGTTCGCGGAACCTTTTTCTTTCATTCAAGTTGACTGGAAATAGTTTTGTTCGCGATTCGATTTAAAATATTTAAATTAAAATATTTAACATTACAAATGTTTCTACAGATTAGTTGGTGTGAAATTGTTAATTTACTGTACCACCATGCAAAATTTCATTTAAATCGATCTAATAGTTTCGGATATAAGTCCGTACGATATGCTGAGCTGTTACTATAGTTTACTGAGTTACTACAGTTTTTTAACTATCCTACGGGGACTTTTTCGTCTTCAGACGTTTATCTGTCCAGATGGGATGATAATGGGGCTACTTTGCCGGGAAATATTCCATTCCCTCGAGACAAATGTCAACGAAAACTAGTATTAAAAAAACACATGTAAGAGTACATAATATTTTAAACACAATAATAACATTCTAATAGCTATTTAAATGTGGAAAGGGCTTACGGCTAAAGTTCAATCGATAAACGAGTGTAAAAATGATGGCCATCCGATTTGAATGGCGACACTCTCTCAACACTTTCTTCACCAACCTTTTTGTATCTCACTAAAAACTCGCCAACTTCTAACGAGCATAACTTAAGAGTCAAATTCGAAGAGTTTTGTAAAATTGAAGTGTAAAATAAAATAATTAACAAACACATCACAGTTCGTGAATAGCCAGAAGATACGGATGGAACGGCTTTGATCATGATAATTTTTATGGTGACCAATCATAAGCCCTTTAAGTCCCTAGTCGCTGCCCGTGGCTATCGCCGTAACTATTTCACTAAAGATATCATCTTGCGATTATATAATTGAGTATGTTTAAAAATTGGTGTACTTTAAAACGAAATCTTATTTATTTATTTAACCATTTATTGTACACAAAACATACAAAGGCCAAATACATAATAGAGATACGACACAACAGGTCAGTGAATTAGTATAAAATATAATACGGTTGATTTACCTAACATGATTGTCTATACGGCTTTTTTTGGTCCTAATACGACACATGCTCACAAATTTTTGAAGAGTAGGTAAGTACAATTCTTTGTACAATTTAATTTTGTTTGTCAGTCACAGATTGTGAAGCTAATGATAGCTCCATAGATTGATAGGCATTTTATGATAAGTAGTATGAGTAGATTGAGCAGTTATAATATTATTGTGAATGACACATATGGTACCAGTCACGGATAATACGTTTTTGGAATCTATACAATACCCCAAAAGAAGTTTTTTGAAGTTCTTTTGACCAACGACATTTTATCCGAACGATAGTATTCAAGTGGAAGACCTACAAATATAAAGTCGTCTTTTGGCTGAAACTATATTGTAGCCTAGAAGGTTTCAGCGGTTCAGTGAAAAAATTTTTTTATTATTATTATTCTTACAATTTATCGAAAAGTGAACAAACCCCATTCATCCACATGCATTGGTTCATACAATAATATTATCAAGATTTTGTTTAAGATCAAACGATAGTCGCTGATAGTGATAGTAATTCGTGAAAGCGGATAATTTGTTCAATGAAATGGAAATTTGCGTGAAAATTCAATGGATAGATAATAATCGCAAGTTTGCATGAGTAAGCTAATGTATTTAAAGCTTCGAATTTCAAGTATTTAATGCAAAGACAAATAGAATAGAGATTATTTTATTATTTTATCAAGCTTAGACTGTCCCACAGCTGGACAAAGGCTTATACTTACCTCTTTTCCTTCCACTGCTCTCCATCCTCCTGAGCTAGCGGTCTAATTCCTACAAATGCGGGCATTGTTACCTGAAGGGTAATAATTCATATTTCCACACATCATCATTCATCATCATCATTTCAGCCGAAAGACGTCCACTGCTGGACAAAGGCCTCCCCCAAAGATCTCCAAGACGATCGGTCCTGCGCTGCCCGCATCCAGCGGCTTCCCGCGACCCTCACCAGATCGTCGGTCCACCTTGTGGGGGGCCTGCCCACGCTACGTCTTCCGGCGCGCGGTCGCCATTCGAGAACCTTTTTGCCCCAACGGCCGTCGGTTCTACGCGCAATGTGCCCAGCCCACTGCCACTTAAGCTTAGCGATTCTTCGGGCTATGTCGGTGACTCTGGTTCGCCTACGGATCTCATCATTTCTGATTCGATCACGCAAGGAAACTCCAAGCATAGCCCTCTCCATCGTTCTTTGGGTGACTTTAAGCCTTCTTATGAGGCCCATTGTAAGCGACCACGCAATTCCACACAAGGGCATTCTATTAAGTGTGACCTGAACTCTTTCACTGTTTAGCCCCATATATGTGACCTGTTTGGCTAGGAAAGGACATGAAGCTTTTCACTGCTTTAATTGCATATGTGACTTAATTGTTTGGCTCGGAAAGGACTGAAGCTTGATGAAGGGGCTTTCCACCCTTTTCGCGGAGTATACCTAATGGGAATGAGATATTTTCTCGCGGTGAAAAGTGGCCTATGTGTTAATCAGGGTGTCAGCTAACTCCATACCAAATTTTATTAAAAATCGCTCCAGCTATTTAGAACTTCTTTCTAAACAGCTGGAGCGATCATACATACTCACACACTCACAAACTTTATAATATTAGTGTGAAGTGTGATACGCAGAACAACTACTTCACGTTATTACTAAATTTAATGTTTTTCTTCTTTTTTTAAACCTTTCAGCCTCATTTCGTTTGCATAAACGCAGTCTTCACTGAACACAGAACTCACTTACACTAGCGACCTTAATACGAATTATTACATAATCCTAAACACGTGACAACAATAAAAAAACCACTCTCTCATTAATATTTGCTTTTAATTAAACTATGTTGACCGTTTCATTAAGATTTTCTCTACGAAAACAAAGACCTATAAAGCGTGCGACAATACAATGCGACGCGTGCGACGCTCAATACAAGTTCCGGTTTTTTTTTCTTCCATACAAATATTTTCCCAATGGCAACGTGCCTAAAGTGTGCATTCCCACGGTCCGCGTATGGAAAGCGATAGTTGTATTGTACTCCATTGATTGGTTATTGGATTCAAAACCTTTTGAACAAACGGGGAACGGGTAAATTAGAGAAAGAAATTATGTACTTTTCTTTCAATTTTGTTTCCGTGTAGTGTACCAAGTAGTGAAAGTGCCGATAAAAAATGAAAAAAATTAAGTAAACTTTGGTACATGAAAAACTTATAGATCTTCCATGGTCTAAGAAAACAAGGTCTAACACTCCGACCACGTGACTAACACAAACTTACGTAATTTTGCGCTGTTCATCACGTATTACACGCATTCGACAAGGATGAACACACACATATATATAAAGGATAACATATAAAGGGCACAGATATATAAAGGGACTTCCCTTTTACTGTGCCTTATTGGTAAAGCAGCAATCTCTACCAGGCAACCTTATCTTTCATCACAAATGATAAGGCCGAGTTTATCTGACACGCCTCTGTTCTAATGAATTAAAATCATTAACGTTGCATCAATCAACTAGATGTCAGAGGTCACAAACATTTTGATTTCAAATTACGATCGGCGATAACAGCTCGTTCTTATTAACGTAAAATTATCCAATAACGATTTCTAATATTAAAACAAAGAGTCGACCTTGTACTCATTTTAGGCAATAATTATGATGAAAGGGTCACCGTGTAAAATTATTAAACGGAGGAACTGCGGATTAAAGATACTTTTTTTATATAATGATAAGTGAAAGTTGGCTAAGCATTTATTTGAGGCAACTCTTAGCCCCTATTCACAAGAAACTACTGTGTATAGAACTGTTCTACATACATTCTCAAAGCAGCAACTAGTCACCACGGTAAGTAACGACAACATAATTTAAGATGCTTATACCTTTTGCACTTATACACTGCAAAAACTCTAACATTCCTTTAAAAAAATTCAAGAAGGCGACACACTTTTGAAATCGTCTGTATTCTTACATAATTAGCGCAAATTTGTAAAACTTTGTTCGCATTTATCTAACGACAAAAGCGTCTCGTCTCTAAAGCATGTCGGCACATGAGGAAATTGACATATCGTTGCAGATTTTTTTTAATTACCATAATTACTCAAATATTTTACAAAACCTAGGGCGATGCTACAACCGAAACAAATGAAGGCAGCCCTTTGAATTAAAAATTTTTTCAAGCAAGTAAAATGTGAACGATTTCTTAGAAAGTTTTGTCTCGCATGCCCAATAAACTAGTGCGAACTACGCGTAAAATCGATGTTTGATGTCCCTAAATTTAAGATGACAATCACCTGTCCCTTTTCGTTCTTATGAACGTGAAAGGGACATATGGTTTTTAAATTTAAGACGCTCCAATCGGTCCCATTGAGTATAAACTATCTTCTTAAATGCTGTCAAAGTCAATTACCAGGTACCATGGTCCAAGAAAACAAGGTGTGACAAGGTCTAACAAGAAGACCACGTGACTGACACAAGTCTACGTTGCGCTGTTCATCCTTGTCTATTACACGCATTCGACAAGGATGAATAGGCAAAATGACGTAGAAATGACGTAGGCTTGTGTCAGTCACGTGGTCTTCTTGTTAGAGCTTGTTTTGTTGGTACAAAATACCATTAAAACAGTCTTAGGTGTGTGGACAAAGCGCGCCATCTCACAATGTGTGAAATCCCTTAAGTTCCACGATCCACTATCTCCAGCTTGCAGTATTCCCGCCCGCAGTCTGGAGCGGATATTGTGGGGGCGGGAAGCGGATGGACAGACAAACATTATTGTCTGCATTGTCTATGGTATCGTTTAAAGAATTTCAATTTTCGTTTGGAACACCGATTTTGTCTTTTGTTGTGATAGTTTTCTTTTGTTTTTTATTTTTTGTGTACCTACCTATATTTCAGACTTAGCGGGAAAGAGGCGTGACTGTATGTATGTAGATAGATAGCTTCGAGGCATTGGAATATAGATAGATATACTATTATATACAGATAGTCCACTGGACATACTTGATGCTTTTGAAGAAAATACACTTCCAACCTTGTACTTTTTGTCAAAAAGGTTTTATTTACGTCTAAGGCAATAGCAACCTGATGTATACTTTGATTTATAAATCTAGTAATTCAAATAATCCATAGGTGTATTACGATAATTTCCCTAATAATAAATAGACGATAAATAATTCATTTTAAATAGTTGAAAATAATAAACAACAGACCCAGAAAAATAAATTCATTTTCAACACTCCCACAAAACGCATCCTATCGCTTTAAAATTATCTACACATGAAACAATAAATATTGCAGCATCGCAGACAATAACGTTTTAAGTAAAGGGGGCACGTTCGACCTAACATGGACCTAACCCTATGACCGAGTCCAGCTTTCTATTCGGTAGTCTCCGAGGCCCTAACCGAGGTTTCACGTAATAACAATGATTTATAGTGTATTGCCGTACTTTGCAAAATGTGGGATAGTTTGAAGGTAATATCCAGCTATTTATCATAACGATAATGTGGAGAAAATTCACAATGGTAAAGCTTTCTTGGTGCTGTACTTTACTTTATTGTGTGTCGAATTCCTTAAATGTCGAGCGGTTTTAAAATGACATAAGTTTGAATATTCCAATTTATTAAAATACATTAAAACTCACTAAAATATTGGTAGTATTATTTATCAACATTTCGAGCAAACCAACTCAGCAACAGTAGAGAGTTTGGGTTCCATTTTTGATATCATACTCATAGTCATAATTTCTATTGATATCACTACTATAGCTATTTTACTTATTTAGAACTGGGCTTGATTTGGGACTAAACTACTAATCTGAGTGTCTTACTTTTTTATATAATACGTAAAAAATGTGTCAAAAATTAACACCTACGGATATAGAAACCGATCAGTTACTTTCACTGTCAAAAATCAATAAATCCACCTTAATCAATTTGACATAATCCTTTTATCAGAATTGCAACAGCTTTTAACAATTTTTTAAAACGTAAGCATGCAGCTACGTTGTGATCTAGTTTCCAGCCTACATTCGTTCTAAATTGCAATATCAGCAATTTGTAATGACATATCCATGCTATGACTATCACACAACGATTTCTGTGCTCTATTTCTATAGGTTTTGAGTTTATTTTCGCATGGTTTATAACAGTTTAGCTGTGAATATGTGATGTTAGTTGCAGTTAGGATAACCATATAATGTGGTCTTTTCTGAGAATCAGTACGAGAACAAATATTTTGTAACTACTTATTTTTATTTCCCTACATATTTGAATGGTTGTGGAGATCTTTGGGGGAGGCCTTTGTCCAGCAGAGGACGTCTACAGGTTGAAATTATAATGATGATGATGACACATATTTTTGAGATGTGGAAAAAAAAACGGTAGAGGTAACCAACCGATTCATATATCCACGCTATTAATATTAAACGAATATTAAAATCCACATCGGAACAAAACTGACTCTATTTTAAGTTTGGTGTGTTATATCCATGGTGTAACTATGTTACTAAGTCCATGGTTATATCCTGCCTGTTTGTACAAATGCGTCAATGACAAATTCTATATTTGACAATTCCCAAAAAGATGGCCAATTTTTCCCTTTTTGTCATTTTATTGGTAAAAAAAATGAGACAGTAAAAAATAATTACATTCGCAGTTCCCAGATTGTGACCACGATGTGGCAACCCTATCCGCAGCTGACCGGCTGGTTTTGGGTTACTATCTAGATGCATTGGGTTGGGTTACAGCGTGCAGGGAAAGACAGAGGAGACTGGCGCGGAAACAGAGCGTGTCTATGGTCAATATAATGTAGGTGACGAAGATTACACTCAATAGCAAGCGAACAATCAACTTCACTCTGGTCGGTCTGGTCTTCAACTTTAGTCAAGGTCTCTGTTATCGTACTAAATTAGAAAATTAAATATGACTGAATGTTTGCTTGAAAATATCTCCGTTTCTTAGTTCCGCTTTATTGCTGAAACTGTTCAAAACTTTTGGAGAAAAGACTTTTCAGGCACTTAATATGAGACACAGGCGTAGTAACAGATAAAATTAATTTAAAAATGAAACATGAAGTAAAATATTTCGTTTTAAAGATTATTTAAAACAAATAACAATTTATGTATTTTTTATTAATCGTAAGAATTATGAACTCAACAGTACAAATGTGATTTTATATTTACATGTACTTGATTTAGTTGACATTCACACGTTGTAATAAAATACGAGTAAATATCAGAATACATATTATGTGAAAGTAGGTAGGTGAAACTATCTAAGTGGGACAGGCGATCGATTTTGATGCGCAATATCTATCTTTATGTTTAAATCTATATAAAAAAACTGAGACGTCGAAAATCTGTACATAGAAAATAAATGCTAAAAACCGAGTTAGGTAAGTAAGGTAGAAGTAAGTAAGAAGTGATAGTAAAAGGTATATACCAAATTTTTTAAATTTTTTTGTTTCTCTGTTTATTTGTTTGTCTTTTTTGTACGGGCTGATCTTCGTAACTGTTGGACCAATTTGAATAAAATTTTGCATAATGGTACCTTATATCCCCGGGAAACATCTTTGATAATTTTTACCGCGGGAAAATACTCGTATTTCATACCGATGGGAAACTGCACGGAAAAATCAAAACCAATGCGGGCGTAGCCGCGGGCGGACAGCTAGTTTCCAATAAATTAAGCTAGGGCTTTGATTCATAAAGCATATTAAATTCTAATAGACACCGAATTAAAAAAAAAAGATCATGAAAGAATGAAAGTGTCATTTATTTCTTATTCCTTGAATTTAATTAGAAGTTTATATATGGATTGATTTATTCTATTGTAGATAAAAGGTAAGCATGACATTTTTAATTTGATCTCAGTTTCAATATTAAGATGATCAAACTGCCACCTTTTAAAATGAGAAGTATTAAATTGCTAACTATTATATCTCATGCTGTAATTTTTAAGCTGAAACTATTTTTTTCATAGATGGTTTAATATTTCCCAAAAAAATAATCTAATAGAACTTAAATTGGTTGTTTATGTCGTTAACAGCTAAACAATATTTTAAAAATTAATGGGAATACTAGTTTATGACGTAACTAGCTTGTATTGTCGTTTTTGTACGATTTTTATTTTGATTTGCAATAATCTTAGAATTGGCAAAAGTCGGCCCCACATAAGCTATACGACAGTAATTTCATGTTATACTACAGTAATTTCAGATGTTTTATTTCCTTCAGTAAGATAATTTATTTTAAATACATTCAACATCCATTAGTTAATTTAATACTTGTACCAAGCGCTTGGAGCATTCTGGAGCAACGCAGCGAGTGCACTAGTTATGCATGCAGGTCCCAGGTTAAACAAATGGAGCAATAAACCTCGTCCTAGTGTTAGTTACATTACTCAGATTGTGATTTACTTTTTTCGGTAACAGCTCATATAAATGGTATGTAACCTGCACATACCATTTATATGAGCTCCTCACGATGTTTTCCTTCACCGTAAGAGCGTCGAATAAACGTACATATGAATTCGAAACTCGAAAACACATTGGTACGGGCCGAGGTTTGAACTCAAGAACTTCTGGATGGAAGTCAACTGCCCTAGCCACTTGGCCACCGACGCTCTCTTTTTTTTATTAAATTACTTTTTTCTTTTAACCAAAATTAATTTATTTCTTTAAAAATAATTCATGGTTAACATAATACCAAGTTAGTAACTTCACGTTAGCCCGTTTACGACTTGAAGTTACCCCGTTTAAAATTATAATGATTTATTCAAACTTAAAGAAATTAAAAGTGAACATTCTGAATGATTTGGTTGCTCTTTTCCTATTGATCCTCGCCAAGTGATATCAATGTGTGTGTGATTACTGGACTTATTTGCTTTATTTCTTGTGATGAAAAAAATCTACATGAGAAAATTTACTTTTTTTTATTAAATTAATCTAGGTATGCAACCTGCAATCCATTCCATGCATATTATACTGTATGTAATGCACCAAACCAGAATGCATTCTATTTTAGTTGCATCGCTCTTATAAACCATGTTGTTATAATGAGGAAGCCGATCTCTGACCAATATGGAAGTAATTAAGGATTATTTATGACTAATAAGAAAATAATATTATACCATCATTCCGTGGCTATGGTATTTTGGTCTATTTTAAAATTAACTAGTACTAAATCTACAAGTGGCGGACTAAGCCCGTCAGAGGCCCGGGACGGCAAAGCTAAATGAGGCCCACCAGCCCAGCCCAGCCCAGCTCAGCCCAGCTTTATGAAATTTAAATTGGAAGTAAATTATTTAGGCTACATAAACATACACACCTACAATATGGAACGAATATGGGTGAGTAAAATAAAATACGAATCGATCGACACAAAAAAATTAGATAAAATAAATTAAAGGAAGCTTATATAGCAACAAAAATCAAAAACGCAGTACAAAGTACGAACGGTAGTCCGCCACTGATATAATAGCCTAACCATTTATTACTCAAGAATGGCTGGATTTATATTACTATTTATTCTCAAAATCAGTTTATATGTTAATACGTCCTAATCGAAGGGCTCGAGTCTACATAATAAACTGCGCGCATCATTGATTAGAATCAACCAACTGCATTTCACTGCAACTTCGTGGCCGAGTAGTCAAAAGCTCGTCTGACGTTACGAAGGTTCCGGGTTCGAATCCCGGTAGGGACCCGTCGAGCAAATATCACTTTGTTAGACTTTCCCCAGTTTATTTGGGACATTGCCCTCAGCTTTTTCGGACATATTATGCGGTCCTCTAAGCACAGTCTGGAAAAGCAGATTATATTGGGGAAAATGGAAGGCAAACGTGCTCAGGGTAGGGCGCCTACAAAGTGGTCCGACACAGTGAAGAGAGAAGTTGGCGGCAGCATCCATCGTGCAGTCCACTGCGCATATGAACGCACCCAATGGAGACTGATTGTACGTGGTCGCGATCCTCAGCATTGAGGGAACGAGGAAGAAGAAGAAGGCTGAATCACCTGATTGTCCGATTCCATGCCATTATGAGCCATGTCGGAAGCCTAAGGCGGCTCAACAATTCCGACACCAGGGTTTGTGAGGTAGGTTAACCGCGAAACCCGCTCGATAAGCACAGCAAAAATGCATTATTTTTTTCAAAACAGCATACGTAACCCACGATACAGGAAACAGCTTCCACATAGAAACATCCACTAAAATCAGTCACAAACTTAAAAAAAACCGTTAACACAGTTTACAGGTCGTTCTAAGAGTGGCATAACAGATTTAATTGCTTCAAAACACCAGCTATTATTAAACACTGAACGAGCATACGAGAGTACCACAATCATCTGGTAACCGACTGCGATGAAGTGAAAGAAGAGTCATGTTTTACACTTACAGGGCATGAAAGTAAGTAAACGCATGGTAGGATTCAAATTCAGCCTAATATTATCAAACCGAAGGTTTTGATCTATTTGAATAAATGCTTTTGGATAAATAATTTGCAATCAAAATTTACTGAGTGGTAGGTGCGAAATGCTGAACAGGGATCGATAAATAAAATTGTTGAGGAGACCTATCCTATCTATGCATCCCCAAGATTCGCTGATACTTCGGAATTAGCATAGTGCTAACATTATAAATTAAATAAGTACATTACGTGTCATTTTAAATATGTTAGTAAATAAATAGATGCTGCACAAGGAATACTTTTTTATTTTTGGGAGATTACTTTTTACTGTGGAGTTTTTGCAGATTCTTCTTTACCAGCCCCATGAAATTCAAAATTATAAGGCAAACCATGACAAAAATGAAAAGTTCTAGTGATTAAATAACTTACCACTTTTTTATTCCTACCACTATTTTTTATTTCTTCTAAGCGCTGCTCTTAAACAGAATATGAGCGATAATAAAATACAAGCTGCGCAGTCGGCTCTTCATTTTTATTTTATTTAGCAACTACCAGCGAGCTCAAACTCAACAAGAAATTAAACCTTTCCTTACTTTCAGTCGTAGACAGAAAGTTGCTTTTGCAGTATCAAGCTGTGCCATGGATGGATCGTAAGTAATATTGACTGGCCACACACAAAGTCAGATGGGAGATATCGGTTTGAGTAAATACACAATGAAAGTGATTTGTTAGTAGCTGTGGTGCATTCGTATTCTACTTCCTTTGTTTTAGTGCTGTGGAAGGACGATAGCATAAAATATCTACCTAAAGAGACGTAACTCAGTTTATGCAATTTTGCAGTTTAACAAAAAAAACTTTATTAATAACTAGCCATGAAAATTCAATGCCCTTGTCATGTGAAATGGAAGGGCGTACAGAGAGTTTTTTTTTGTGGTTAGTATAAAAAAAATCAATCATCTGAGTGCCACACTGAACTGGCCAGAGAAGATAATATAAATCGCTAAGGGGCGCCGCCACCCTTTAAAAAATAATAACTCGGAAAATAATCAATTTTTCAAAAATCCGGACGACAGAACTGGAGTCGGGGTGCTGTAGGATATATAGAAGATATTAACTTTATTTATTGTATCTCGCTGTAGTTAGAGATAGGAAATTTGCGAAAAACGGCCACTTTTCGCATTTTTTCCATCTATAACTACATTGAATTATAATAAACATATGTGATTGCTTCTATATATCCTACAGCACCCCGACTCCTTCTCAGTCGTCCGGATTTTTGAAAAATTGATTATTTTCCGAGTTATTATTTTTTAAAGGGTGGCGGCGGCGCCACTTAGCATGGTAGAGCCCCTTAACTAATTGGTGTTATTATCAAAAATTAAAAAGTCTTAAAATAACAATACACAAAGAAAAGAAAAATGTTAAACTCTTTGAACAATTATTATCATTATGTCAACAACACATACCAACAACAAAGTCAGATGGGAGATATCGGTTTGAGTAAATACAAAATGAAAGCGATTTTGTTATGTTCTAGACTAACCTGGAACAGCAGATAGCCGGAGTCGTACATCCAGAAGTCGTCGGGCGCGTTCCCGGGCTTAGTCAGCTGGATGGCGAGGCAGCGCTGCAGGATCAGCTGGCAGCGCTGCCCCCCCGGCCCGCGGCCGCTCATGCCTCGCCCCTCACACGCCTGCGCTCGGGGGCATGCTCTAAAACAAAACACAACCATGTTTAGAACAACAGAAAATACATTTAATTGAAGAGTTGTAATCAAGAGAAATCTTTTTACGAAAATACAATCTATGTGCCAAGGCTTTGCGTTATTTCTGCAAATCATAAAATATGCACTTAGGTCCTTTAGATTTGTAAACTCTTCGATTTACTACGTGCCAATAATGTTGGTATGGATAGCGAGAACCCGCTGGATGCGAGCGATCGTTGTCCAAGTGACTAGGGTCCTTGAAGCCTAGGTACGTACAACCCGTCGGAAATATCTAGACACCTGGCTTAATGACGTCATGCTTCAGTGCTTGTGTTCACACCCGTACTGAATAGGCGAAAACGGGCTGAGGTGCGGGGGAGCGTGAGGGGAAACGCATTCGAGGGTGCCTAGATGTATCCGACGGGTTGTATTGTACCATCATGTTTCCGATTTTCGAAACTAAGTATGTTGCACGCGGAAAACATCGTAAGGGTGCAGGTTGCACACACCTGCAAAGTAATTCAAAGGTTGTGTGTAAAGACCAACCCGCACTGGGCCAACGTGATCGACTAAGGCCTATTCACCCTGATTTCAGTGAGGCTTGAGCCAGCGCGTTTTATAAATGGTATAAATAAGAGATCGCATTTAGTTTACTTTATCAGTGATGAATGATAAAGATAAGATATCAAAGATTATTTTGATTTTGATTCAGTAACCTTGGTTATTGTAGGTACCTAAAAAAAAATTGTATCCATTCAACATATTAAACCAGTTATACTTACTTTAGATAAACTAAACACTATTTATAGTGCATTTGTAAGATAAGCAGTGGTTAGCTAAACGCATTAAGTGCTATTGTTTTGTTTAACTAAAAACAATATTACTCGTAGTCTGATAAATTCATACGACGATTGTCATCTACATTAAACAAGACAAGAATTGTTTTTATCTTAGGCCGATTATTATTATTATTTATTTATTTAATTAGAAAATAGTATTATACCTATTACCTTTACACCTAGCTTCAGCAGTTTGATTACTGCAAGTGAGAGTCTCTAATTTTTTATAGTATCTCTATTGTTTTATAGTACTGTTGAATGGAGAAACAATACAACACAAGCGCGATTTTTTGTTGTTGCAATCATTGCACATTGGTCAAACACGCTTAACTATAAAATAATAAAATTAGATTTTTGTGGTAATACGTCTATAATGTCTTGTATGAAAAATCTCATAGAAGATTTCTAAGAGACGGGTACGCTTTTTTAATTTTTATGGTAAGATACTTACGTTTTTTTTTCGTTCGTATTTACAACTTTGCTACCCATATTAAATTAAAATCACTGACCCGCGTAATATTTTGGACTTTCAAACGACATGAAAGTATAAAGTGAGAAATCTTATATCAATTGAAGCGCTAACGACTATCAAAAGTGTGTTATTCTTACTTTCAATTTCACCTATTAAATTTTATTTACCGATTGACTTAATATTACTAGAAGAAAACATTTCCTGGCCGAGATAAGCTCAGTTGCTTGCTTGCTAATCGAGTGGGTTCGAGGTTAACCTACCTCACAAACCCTGGTGTCGGAATTATAGAACCGCCTTAGGCTTCCGACATGGCTCCTATAACTACATCCGTAGATAATAGCCGGGACCAACGGCTTTACGTGCCTTCCGAAGCACGGAATCATCTTTCTTTTCGGACAATCAGGTAATTCAGCCTGCAATGTCCTAACCACCAAACTGAGGAAAGTCTCACAAAGTGATATACATTCGACGAGTCCCCACCGGGATTCGAACCCGGAACCTCCGTAACGTCAGACCACTTTACCACGGAAGCTGTTAAATTACATTCATTTGAGCGCGTCAGTAGTCTTTTAGCTGGAGTGTTATATTCCGACCGGGGCATGCAGGTTCAAATCTCGGCACGTACCAACGTGTTTTAGACATAGACACAACACACACACACACACACAAACAGGCGCGCGCGCGCACTTATTTCCATTTTTTAATTTATTTAATTACGTTTATTCGACGCTTTTACGAATCAAAACTGTGATTGTGAAAACGATTGTAAAGAAACCTGCACATGCTTGCGAAGAAATTCAAAGGTTGTGTGTGGCGTGGACTATACTCTACTGGACTAGCGTGGTTAAAGGCCTAATCAAGCTAGATCTGGTTAGGTTTAAGCCCCTCGGCGAAGACTTATAATATGAGCAGATAACCAACACTAAACTAATCCAAATCATTCTGTACAATGCAACTGGAGGTATAACAAGGGAATATAGTCCGCCATTTTCAAATAATAAGATTGATGATTTACACTTAAAACAATTGAAGAGGCTCCCATATCGTGATCTAAGGTATTACATCTGTATTGCACAATAAAAACTAGCACGGTACTGTAACTACAATTTTAATCTGAAGCTCTGATGTTGTTATAATAGCACCAGTATGGCGCGACCCTAATACTAAAAATAGTCCGCAATTTATAAAAGCCTTTTACGAAATAAGATGAAACGCAGCAATTTTAAACTACATTGATGGTTTTAAATGAACATGAGTGTTGTTGGTTGTAAAAGAAACGTGAATGGATTGCATACTAGTAGATTTGTTCGAAATGAGTCTGTTGAGGTGTAAAAGAATGAATCAAGATGTTTCCGTGCACTTACACGCAAGTGGTATGGCACGAAAATATCTTTTTATGCGTTACCAATTTTCAATTTTAGTTACTTTGTGCAAGAATTGTGTTTATCTACCAGAATTACCTTGACACCGAAAAGCTTTTGGAATTAGCTACAATTGCACCAAAGTATTGGATATAATGTAGCTACCAGCCCCTCTAACATGCCCGTCCACGCGTGACAGACATAATTTTGTCGTGCGTATTCTCTTATCCTATTGGAGTATATTTCAATAGGGCGGGTTTCTCGCAACTTTTTGACAGTTAAATGTGCGACAAAAATTTTGTCATAGCACTTCATGTTACGGGGGTAGATGTAGTTTTTTAGAAGATAATGTAACTACCAGATACCTGAAAGTTGAGATAAGAAGCAATAATATGGCAGTTACATTATTTTCCAAAAGACAATTCAAGTTTATACCCCTTTCTGTCTTTTTTCTGGCCTCTTTCCAGTGCCATCACTCTCCTTTGTGCTTTGCAGGAAGCAAACGTCAAATGTAGTCAGTTTATTGAAGCTGCCCTGCGTATTATCATATGCATCGAAACAAAAACCAAACAAGACTAGCCCGTATTTAAAAACACTTAACTCAAAAATGCCACAACTCCAGGAAGACTAAACGGTCCACTGGCAGAACCAGATAACTCTAATTATTTGCATTTCAAGTCAGGTAAAAGCTCTTCCCGGCTTACACAACGTGATGTAAGCAGCATTGTACAGGCTGAGATACGCGTCCGCCGAGACAGTTGTAACTCGCCTGCTTGCTCTACTAGCCTGATGTACTGGCTTACAAGACTGCCTGGAATTACGAACGTTTTCGATAATCTGAGGCAAGGCTACACTGCATGCAGATGAAAAATAAAGTGGAATTTAAACATATTGTCTCGGAAATGCTCTAACATTAAAAATTTGTAGTAGTTTGTACTAGCTTTAGGTAGTAAGAAGTTTTCGAAGAATTCGGTCATTTTTGCAATAGTTACTTATATTTTTTAAATGCATCATGCTGATCTTTGTCAATTATTAGGTACTTAATATATATCATGACCATCTGGAAAATTATCTTCATATAAGAAGTATCTACCTAATTAGATACGTTCCTTTTTATCCAATTATGAAATAACTAATTCACATAAAATGATTACCATTAAAATATTTTCAATCTGTGTAACCCATTCTTAACTTACTTGATTCCTAACAACTAACCATTCAAGATTGTAGTTTATTTTAACAAGTAAATAAATAAGTAAACGCTCCAATTATGGGTTCGGTCCGCAGATAGTGTTGGTTTAACGCTAAAATTATGTTTCCTATATCAACCCTTCCGTCTTTCCTTTATTTGGTGTCAATTCAAGTGTCCATTGGATAATTATAGTTCCTTGCTAGATTTACTGACTAGTTTAGCTATTATAGACTAATAATGTCAAGAATTAAGAAATTGAATTGCTAGAATTTAATGACATTGTATAACTATTAAACTCTACCGTACCAGTTTAGCTCCAGAACAAACTTAACTTTTACTGGAAGTATCATTTGAGGCGACGACAGGCAGAAAAGGAAAAGGGCAGCTGAATTAATTCACCTGCGAAACCGAAATCTTTTCTCCCCAGTACTATCCAAATTAACCAACAGTAAACAGCCCATAAATGATCCTTCCAAAGGGCCTTAATCGAAAACGCTGGCTCTGTGTCGATTCAGTCACCTTCACAAATAACATTTGAACTTGTTTGCAAGTGTGCAGGTTCACAATGTTTTTCTTCACCATGAGAGCTTCAAACAAACGTGCTTATGATAATCATGGGACTTTTCCCGATTAAAGGAAAGACCACTGCCCGGCATTTTAACGTTAATTTAATTTAATTTTTTATTGAAACTGTACTCAGAATGGTACTATTACTGTGACAGTTACCTTGAGTAAGAGTATTTTTAATTCAAGCTAGTAGGTAGGTACTATTATTATCAATACTTCTGTGTTTAAGCACAAAATATATGTATAGTTCAAGCCTCAACATAAGATACGACGTCAACGCCTGTAACTCGTTTAGATTTATTCATTTTGAAACGAGCAATATCTGTAGGTAAATATATTTATCTACATACAACTAAGTAAATAAGTGGGTATACAATACAATTTCTCGGCTATGACGTTTGGAAAGGGTCTCGGTTATTGTTGAATTAAGTTGACACACTCTCACTTGAATTTGCCGTAGCTCAAATACAATTTAACCATAAGTTAGTTGCCACTTTTATGACAACCATACAATGACCGAGTAGGAGCCAGGCAGTAAATCAAGCAGCCTTTCGTGTGCTTTCGTCTTTTTGTGCTCTGTTTACATTCTCTTTGAAAACGGGAAAAATCTGTTAACATAATAACATGTAAGTGTATGTATGAAAATTTGCAGAAACATGTAACTACCTGAGTAGTCATGATAATACGGTAAATAAACTTGAAGATTTTAGCAAGAATCCATAGTGATATGGTTGTATAAATAAATTACTGTTGCGCCTATGAAAAACGTGTAAAACAAAAATTAACCTAAAACGTCAGTTACGAGTAAGAAGGTACTATATAAAACCAATCAACGGCTTCTGAAATTTACGGTTCCGGTTTAGTTTTGTTCAAATTGAATTTTTGTGAAATATGTATTTTTTTAAACCTTAAAACATTTTTTTTAAAAACAATGTTCCGATACATTTTAAAATTGCTATGTCCTGATATAATTTACGTACAAAATAATCTTAATGGGGTGTGTAAATGCTTTGTTTGCAACCTGCTGGCGACAATCTAAGCTAAAGCTTCAAGTACAACGCTTTCTCTAGACTTTGCAAGTATACTAAGTAGGTACTAGCAGTGCAGACCCCACATTATTCTTAGCTAAACTACCGAACTGAATGATACTTTAAAATTTATTAAATGAATTTGTGTCTCTTGTGTAAAGATTTTTATCTTGATAAACGAAAGAAAAAAGATGTCATCTTGAAATGAATAAGAAAGACATGAATGATCATAATAAAGCCCGACCAAAGAAATATGACACCTCGCCATATTGCGGAATTTCAGAGGAACTAATTTTTTAAGGGAAATTGTTGCCATAGTCGTAAAAATATACACGTGGCTTTGCTTTTCTTTGGTCAGGCTTTACATATGAAATCTATGCATGACCCTATTATACAACAATGTTGACGTTTGCTTGTTTTTTACCCCTAACGCTAAAAGAGGGGTGTTATAATAGTTGTCTTTGTTTACCTAAATATATATTGCAATTTGTGCCGCCAAACCCTTTTAAAAAAATACCTTTTCTTCCAAATTGCAAAATCTCGATATAAACGAGTTTAAAACTGTGTCCTGTTATTTTGAAATGATATACAAGACGTTTTAAATTCATAATGCAACTTCTACCTGTACAAGAATGATAGCTTTGCAAAATTTATTAAGTTCGTTGACTTCAAATAAAATATTGTCACTAGGTGGACCGGTTTTTCAATTTATTTTGAACTAGATCAGTTTGAATTGGAGTAAGCGTAGGCGCATATTTCAACTCTATTCTCACTTACTGGGTCATGTGTGGTCGTTCCTTTAATGGTTCGTAGGTTTTTGTACTCTATCCGTCCATTCTGCGAAGAGTAAATCTTTGAATAATATTAGGAATGCATTTATTATCATAATAAAATAATAAGTTTCATTTTTTGTTTGCGGCATTAGTTATATTTTATAAAAAAAAAGATAGAGCAATGACAAAACAGACAGACTTTACTTAATTATGACAAAAGGGATATTTATTTTTTCGATTTTTTTACTGCACTTTAGTGTTTTTAATAGATTAGATTAGATTAGATTAGATTTATTTATTTCATATTACATGATTGTACACATTTTACAAGGATTTATAAAAAGGACATCCGTAGTATGATCGTCAGGATATAGAAAAAATAATGAATAATATAAATAATGAATAAATAAAAAAAATATTGATTGATAGTCCTGTGAAAGTGGGCAGAACTATAATCATCCTTTTTAAGTATAGCCTATCCACGTAATGTAACACACAAGTAAGTTCTGCTTCATTATTCTTTTATACAAATAAAAACGTATCATTATCTTTAATTTTCTTCGGCACACATAAGGTTGTATATCAGAATCAGTGTGTGGGACGATCGTTCGTTCCAAAATAACGCAAAAAATGTGCCAATTCCTATTCGCAATCGCGCACAATTCGTCTTCTCGAACCGTTAGCCGATCTTTTTAGGCGCTGTACTTTCTTAAATCTATGGTACTTTGTTACTTTATGTGGTACAGTTGGAATCATATTTTTAGATTAATATTTTTGTACATTCTTCAAAGCAAGAACTTGCAAGGATTTTTTTCTCTCCGAATAGTGCCGTATCTTTCAGTGTAGATATAATGTTATTATATCTAGATTATCGTAGAGATTAAAATTTAAAATATTATTGCAAAACAGTGGGACAACCAAAGTGGTTATTCAAAAATTTTATATTATTGTTAGGCTTTTATAGTAATTAATAGATTGAGTACAGGTTATTTTTGAAGCTGACTGTACATAAAATAATAACATTTGTGTCTGAATCACGGTCATTATGGTTTTTATTAATCAAAAGGTACACACTTTAAATGGACTTTTTTTAGTAAGTCGTAGGTACCAAAATAGAAAACATAAGACTAATTTTATACAACCAACATATACAACGAAAGTAAAACATTAAAATAGTCTAGCGAGACTATTAATAGAAAATAATTCTGTGAATTGTCTAATTTCAGTAAAATATGAAGAGTCCTTTTAGACTGGGCTCCGGTCGCAGAAATCCTTACCTCATAAGATACACTTTTAGACGCACAATGCAGTGAAAGATAATGTTGCCGAGTAGGGTATTTATATTGTTTTCTTCCCTAAACCTGGCAGGACATTGTTTATTTTTCAGCTGAAAACCCTAAATTTTGCTCAAATTTACATCATAAGATTTCAATTCAAAATGATAATGATGATGATTTTTATTGTTGTTTTTAATACCCCTACTCGGCAACATTATCTTTCACTGCATTGTGCGTCTAAAAGTGTATCTTATGAGGTAAGGATTACTGCGACCGGAGCCCAGTCTATTTTCAATTTAGACAGTTTTAAGTTTCACATCAAAATTTGCCTAAATGCATATACATACGCCCATAAGCCCTTAGGGAACGGTTACAGTTCATTTCAAAATTAAAAATTTCCAAGTTTTACGAAAAGCTTGTGAAAACTCTTTTAATATCAATAGGCGTAAAAAATATTAGTATAAGATTAAAATTGACTATAATATAGTTACAAAAAAATAATAACCAGATGTTTATCACCATGTGATTCTCAAAGGCATTCTTTGTTCACAAGGGCCAAGCCTGACAAGCGCTCATTCGCTTTCTACTCACAACTTAGCGTCTTCACTACGTGACAACGATCGCCAACACCACCGTGATGTAATTACATGGTAATTATTGTAATCATTGTTTATAAATTATGACCTTTGACTTTGATGAAGTAATTTTGCTGGAGTGTCAAGCGTGGAAAGTTTCGGTAACAATGTTCTGTATAACTAAAATATACAATCTAACTAGTCCACGGAAGGTATTTGTTTTAGTTTGTAGGTGTTGCCATAACATAAACTGATTGGGAATTGTAGTTGCTGTTTGTACGTGGACGGGCATGTTAGAGGGCCTCTAACATGCCCGTCCGTGACAGACATAATTTTGTCGTGCGTATTCTCTTATCCTATTGGAGGATATTTCAATATGGCGGGTTTCTCGCAACTTTTTGACAGTTAAATGTGCGACAAACTTTTGTCATGTTACGGAATAGTCAACACATACGGCTGGAGAGCGCCCTTATTTCGTACTAGTAGGTGTGAATTTCTAACCACGTGCTGGCTTGTGTACATTGATATTCAACTCTTTCACATATTTTAAGAAAGAAAATGTTGGATATTTGTACTGAGAATTTTAGCCGACAGTAGTTTAATGCTGGACAAAGTCCTCCCCCAAAGATCTCCACTCTCCTGCACTGCCCACATCTCAACCGATGATCTGGTATAGGGTTTCCCGCAACCCTTATCATCGGTTCATCTTGTGAGAGGCCTGCCCAGTACCCACATTATAATTTCTGGCGTGCAGCTGGCATTCACAAAATTCTGCCCCAACGGCCATCTTAAGTTTAGCGATTCTTGACTTAGGTAACTTTGGTTTGACTGCTGATTTCATCAAAGAAAACTTGGTTTAGCCCAATTCCGAACCAGGAAGCAGACTTCCAACACACTAAACATAACCGTTAATGAACAATACGTAAGTAAAAATGTACTGTTAAGTCTTAATTAAATTTACCCAAAACATTCGACCCCATTCTTAAAGGCATTGTCATTCACCATGGCACAGTATATACCATGGGCAGGAAGTAGCGGTGTTTGTCCGGTGGGATTCAATTCAACCCGTTGTTGGTTCCATGGGTCATTAAGACTCGGTATGGATATTGCGATTATCGGCTAACGGGTTACTATACGCATTGTGATTATATTGGGTATTGGTAGAAAATAATATCAAAGTCAGGAGTATTTATTTTTAAGTCTAGGATATTTGCATCACTTAGTTAAGTCACTTACAATATATTCTTTTGTGGCGAGTTCAGAATTTTGGCTGCCTTCTGTGAAGAAGAACTCGGCGGAAGAAACTCCACAGGAGTTGCATCTTTTCAAAATATTTTTACAAAATTAGAAATTATTATTTAATGCAATTTTATTAAAATAACAAATTAATATAGCTTCGATTTGGCTTAGTTATTTTGACAATTTTGACTGTATCTGTTGTGTATACTGTGATATTTATTACGTGAAATTTTATTGTTTACTAAATATTAAAAATACTGTGTTAATGATAAAAAATATAAAAAAGAGTGCAAACGAAATATACAATTAGAGAAAGGCGACCAGTGAAAGTAGAAAAACTTAACTATATAACCAATCTATCTATCAGAAGCACAACTGGCAATCGATGTTTAATATTATTATTTTTATTATAGACCTAAGGGTGAGCCCTGTGTCCATATATGGACTGGTATGATTTCACTCGTTTAATAGGGTTCAGTATTACCTATCACTTTCTAATGTTATGTTATATTATTAGTATCTTACTGTAAATTTCACAGAGCAACTAGCAGGAATGTACTAGCTACCTAATCATTATGAGAAATATAAAATCATAAAAGAATAAAAACCCTACAGTAAAAGGAGATTAATAATGATTATAACTATATTTTTAAGTTTGGCTAACAGGGTAAGATCAGAAATAGGTTCCTATGTATCTATTTTAAATACATTATAATAATAATTTCCTTTTAACCATCATTATGCTAAGAATAGGAAGGTTGAAACTAAAGGAAAAATATTATGTATTTTAATATAGCTCTCGTATGTAGTGTTGAGGTATAACATTGTTTCAGCTGTGCTTATTAATATTATAGCTACGTATACTTATGGTGGGTTTAGTCCATAGCTAAACACAAGTCCAATAACAAAATAAGTATGTTTATTACCGTAGAGTTAATATAACAAAAACATACTGGTGTCTATGACTAAAATATATCCGAAATAAAAGCTCTTAAACTTAGCATACCTACAGTTATACAAAACCTTAAGTCAGAAATGATCTAAGAAACAAAATTATTGTTTTCAACCTCGTCGTTTCATATGAAATGTGTATCAAAATGAGGAACCTAATGGACTGCAATACAATCCCGGAGTTGGCAGCTTTAGCGGGCAGCGCAGATGAGGCTGCGGATTTATAGCCTCTATAAATTAGGGATTAAAGCTCTCTTTCCATTGTTATTGATCGTTTTTATACGTGAAAAAAGAAACTCATTGACGTAGAGGTGAAATACTTCCTTTTGAGTTATTTACTAGTTAGGCAATATCCAAATGTGCAGTCAGCAATCATGGTGTACTTTGCGTCTTTTTTTAGGGTTGACAACAAACTCAGATTTTCTCGGCCCAAACACCAGCCTTTATCAAGCCTTTCCGCCCGTGAAATAGAACAGTTGCTTATCGAGTAGGTTTCGAGGTTAACCCACCTCACAAACCCTGGTGTCGGAATTGTTGAGCCGCCTTAGGCTTCCAACATGGCTCATATAACGACTACATCCGTAGATAGTAGCAGGGACCAACGGCTTTAGGTGCCTTCCGAAGCACGGAATCATCTTTCTTTTCGGTCAATCAGGTGATTCAGCCTGCAAAGTCCTAAACAAACTGGGGAAAGTCTCACAAAGTGATATTTGTTCGACGGATCCCCACCGGGGTACGAACCGGAAACTCCGTAGCGTCAGACGAGTTTTTGACCACTCGACCACGGAGGTTGAAGAACAGTATCAAACGTCTAAAATCTTTTCAGAATAGCATCTCTTTTTCTCCCTTTGGATTTATTTTATGAGACTTGTAAGCATAATCTTCAGGGAATTGATTTCACAAGGTGTAAGATTTTCATTCATTACATTTTAATTATAGCATCCAATGAAGAGCAAATAGTTGAACGACTCTCAATCTCGTTCTTCTCCACTCAAGGCGGCTGATTTTACGTTGCAACGTATTCGGCTGATATGACACACCATAAGCGCCGAAATTACGCGGCAGAATAATGTGTACTCTACACAATAAGTTGCCACTGAACTTACGCCCAAGTCGCCTAACCGCAGTTCAGTGGGCCTACGACTAGCTAGTGGGCTAGCGACAGGCTCGAGAAGCTGTCAAACGCGACATAGTGACATTAGAGCCATAGCAGTTCTGTCAATATGTCGCGTTTGACAGCTTCTCGAGCCTGTCGCTACTTACATAGTAGGCATACAGCTGTAACGCAACGTAATTTCGGCATAATGTGTCGTCAGCTAATTCAAATAGCATTACAGGCGTAATCATCCCGAACTTCGGTCGCGTAAGTTTGGCATAGTGTATTTCAATTAGACACTTAGGGCCATTTTCCGTCCTAACTTAGACGACCATCCCACCTCCACTTTAACCTAGAATAGCATCACCCGTTGCAATGTTTATGTAAGATTTAGCCTTTCGTTTATGGCGTGGGTAGTAGTTAGTCAGATAGATTCTGTGAGATAGATGCGCTAACTATTGAAAGTTTACTGTTAATAAAAACGGTCAAATTTTTCGTAATCTCTAAGCTAATGTAGGTGTTTTTTACGACCAGGTTTTATGTAAAATCACGCTTTTGTAGCACCTTTAGACGTGTTTAAAGTAATTGATACTGGGTTTGAAGTAATTGTTTAATATGCATGCAGTGTAATTTTAATTTGTGGCTAACTAAATAAAATAAAATAAATCGAACACTATAAATTTATTTATTTTGTTAATAAGAGTAACGTTAAATAAAGTTATAAAAGTTACTAATAATATTAGGGGAAACCCGGGCAAAGTGAATACCTTAAGCTTTATATGATTATATTTTTTTAGATATAACAAGGGAAATTGTAACAAATATTTATAATCAGTCTTTATTAAAAGAACTTTCAGAATTATATAAAATTTGCACTTAATATTAATTACATTTTTAGTTATAAGTCGAATTTGCGACAGTGGATTAATATCCACTTTGCCCAGGACCCCGGGTAAAGTGGATAGCGTGCCAGGGTAAAGGGAATAACAAAAGTATTTGGTCTGAAATTAAAATTACAAACAAAATGAGCATTGAAAATTAGAAGAACATATTTAAATCAACATTTTCTGCTACAAGTCTAATTATTGCAGTTATGACATACAAACTCAGTACTGCCTTCGAAGGCTGAACAGTCTTCATGACAGCACTGAGTACAAATACTACATTGTATTCAATTTTCCGTTGGCTAATCATCTTCTTCAATGTACATTTCACCACAAAAAATGCACATAACATCATAAAGTTTCTTAATTTTCTTCTGCTTTTCATTGTCTTTTGTAGTAGAAATACAGTAGTAATATAGTATCCACTTTGCCCGATCCACTTTGCCCTTCGGTTAAATTTTTGAGATTATCTCAAGTCATGAACAAAGCGGTGAATCCAAACTCGTCATCTACACATAGTTTGAAGCTTCATAATCATGCATTAAATCCACGTCATAACCAAGAACATAACACAAATAACATTATAGTTATAAACGAAAGACTTAGCTGTGTAAATTAATATTTTTCGCACAAAAACATACTTTATCCACTCAATGGTGACGCGCCACGCAAACTCGCGTCGAAGTAGTTGCCGCACATTAAGTGGCAACAGGAGACCGTGGCTATGACAACGCGGCTGCCGGTCAAGGTACAATTTGGGAGTAGTGGGGACTATTCGCTTTGCCCGGGGTATCCACTTTATACGGGTTTCCCCTACATTATAACTTTAGATGCTCTTACGATGAAAAAAGTCTTCAAGACGAAAACGTTGCAAGGAAAAATGGTATGCATTCTACAATTACAATACATACGACCTTGTTTTGCGAAGATATTTTAAGGTTTATCATAAAGCTTGGACAAATGTATAAGTGAAACTAGGGTAGGCTCGAGCGCCTAATCGCCAACTTATATTAGTAAATAGCAAACTGCAAACGTCATGAACACGTTACGCCCAATAATCGGGCCCTTCTCAAATGCAACACAAAATAATTGGTCAGTGTGACAACAATCGGCGTTGCGACAAAAAATCGCAGTCACGCGATCGCGACGGAAGCGTCGATTGTCAAGGCCGCGTAATGCGACCGGCGACGCGCGACCGTCTATTGTTTTACCCTTATTATTCGATGTTTTTTTTTATACTGCTTCTGCTAGTACCATGAGCTTGACAATCGTAACACATTCAGTTTGATACAATCAACAGGCTAGTTGAAAGCATATTATTAAGGTAAATAAATAGGTAGTAAAAATTATTACAATACAATACAATACAAATATGCAACAATATTTACATTTTTTTTTTTTTTTTTTTTATATTACAATATTTATATGATGCAATATTTTGAACTGAACTCATGATAAAGGAAAGGAAGGATGAAGAATATTAAAAGCAAAGTCTGAATAAAAATAATTGTTTCTTCATAGGTTTTAAAATAATAGTTCATGACGTTGGACATTAAAAGCTTTTAAGATTAGTGCTCTGTCTGATAAAAAAGTAACGAAATTTTTTTTTTTATTGCACTAAAGAAAGAATAAGTTGTAATTCTCGTAAGCTTTGCTCCTAAACTTATTTCAAAAACAAAATTAACTCATTAAGAATTTTGCTTCTTTTTCTAAATCAGTGTCAAGTAAATTTAAAATTTTTGTAAAGAGCTTGTGCTAAGAGTACTTACCAGATGTTTAATTTTATATTGTACAAGAAGACCTAGTTACACGCTCAATCTGTGTTTGAAGTAAAAGTGGTTACGTACGTACACTTCTGCTGATTGATGTAATTAAGTGCATGCGCCGCGTTACCTTGAGTCTAAATACTAACTTAGACCATAGTCTTAGACGTAAACTATTTTTAGCCTAGTTTTCATTATAACATAGTGACTCCAGATAAAGACGTAGTATTAAAAATTAATGATTACTCAGTGCTTTGCTAACGCATTTTTTTAATCTTTAAAACTACGCAAAGGATTTTGATGCGGTTTTTTCAATAGATAGAGTGATTCAAGAGGAAGGTTTATATGTATAATACATGCATAATATATTTAAGGATAACCCACAATAACCATTTTCCCGTGCGGAGCTGAAGCGGGTCGCTAGTAATAATATAATTACAACTGCCCTCACAGAGGGTTCTTCCAAATACTTCCGCTGTCCGTCGCGTAGCAACACGGCTATACCTACATGGTGTTGATTTAAGTGTAGAGTTGTTATACAGGGTGGTAACAGGGAGTGCAAGGTCAGACCGCCGCAGTGCAGCGCTGCGGGATGCGATCGATACGCCCGTCTGCATCGCGCTAGTGTGCAAGTGCCTTTATAACACACGAACCTAGATTCAAATAAACGAATATCTAAAAAAAATTGCTTGTGAGCTGCCATCTTTTGTGATCAGCTAATCTTTGCTGAAATCCCTGTAAAAACGGATTATGGTTTTTTTTTTCCAGTCGTGGGACTTGATATATTTTATTGCTTTTATGAAATTAATAAAATAGAAATAGTCATAAATAAATTCTTATAAGTAACCCTCGAGAATTACTCATTGTTAGATTTTTATTTTTTCATCTTATTTAGATTCGGAGTAGCTATTTAAAAAAATAAATTAAATATCAAATTTTACAAATACAAATACAAAATACAAATATTCTTTGTTAACACCAATAAACAGAAACAAAGAAAACGATAGGTATCAACAGGCGGCCTTATTGCTAATGTAGCAATCTCAACCAGGCAACCCATTACCAGGAAAATGCTAAAAAATATAGTAGTGCGGGTTGGTGGCATAAAAATCTATATTGTTATAGTTTTTACTGAACTTATCCTCTCCTTTCGTTGACGTACGTTTCAAAACAAATGTTTGTGACCACTATTTTCTCGGGTCTTTCTAGGACACTATGCGAAGAGTGACTTTTAAATACCTTTTTTACTTCTTTCCAATCCTATATAGAATGGAGTACTTAAAGATAAAGATTGCCAACAAAAAATGGTTACAAAGTTGATACAAAAATTTACTCAGATTTACAGCGCTCAGAACATTATACAGCGGATCCTGCATTAAGCACAGATTATATCGCAGGATCCCGAAACACAGTTTCACCGTGTCGTTAGTGTGTTGCTGACAAGAAAAAATAAGTAAAAAATAATACATTTTTGGTCTGTTACAAAAGTAATGAATGTAAAGTTAATTAATTGAAATTTATAAATAACCATAATAACTTATACGGATAGTTCAAAATGTGTCTCACTGACATTGTAAAGGCCCTTCAGGATGTGATACTGGGAGCCCTGGAGGGTGTGTCGGTAAGGGGATGAAGAATGACCCGCTGTCAAGGTCGACGCTGGGTTTTTCTACGAAGGGAGTCTTTCGCGTTTAACGATTTTCTTACAACATTTTAGTATCAGCAGCACAGATCACATAAAAGTTTGTATCAGCTAGGACTCTTTCATTTCATACTAAGTAGCATCTCTAGGCTCTGTCCGCGTTAATAGTTTCTTCCCGTGGGAATGAGAAATTTTCCGCGGTAAATCGTAGTCCATGTTCTTTTTCATGATCTATTCTATCTTTGTGAAAAGTCTCACCAAAGTCGGTTCAGTAGTTACGGAGCTCATTCAATTAATAGGAATATTTTAGATTTTTTTTTACATGTTGTGGGTTACATTGTTGAAGTTTTAGCATGTTTTAGTAAGGATCACTTTGTTGAAATAAACTATAGCCTATGTTACTCAGGGATTATGTAGCTTCTCAACAGTGAAAGAATTATTTAAATCAGTTCAGTAGTTTTGGAGCCTATTCGATGCAAACAAACAATCAGTTATTTCCTCTTTATAATATTGCTTTCCGCTCCTCGTTACCAAGTTTTCCCGTGGGAATGAGGTATTATCCCGAGGTAAAAAGTAGCCTATGTGTTAATCCAGAGTGTCAACTAACTCCATACCAAATTTTATTAAAAGTCAGGCAAGGCTAATGGATAGCAATTAAAAATATTCAACATTAAAAGTACATAATATAAACAAAATATATTTTATATTAGTTCGCCATTTTAATTAAAGTTAGAATACTATCTCATTAGCTAAGCTTATCTAATATACCTTAAACTCAGACTACGTAATGAATTTAAATCCTTTGAGAAGTACCGGCGATGTCGGTGGTCTAACAGTCAAGAGCAAGCTGGGCTAAACACTTAGGAATTTGCACCATTCTAATATCTATTAAATAAGGAATAGAATTGAAGTGCGCGTGTTTAGATTACCTTGCACTTGACCGTACTAATAACGTTCAGATTTTATTACCTGAAAAGTAATAAAAGCAAAATTTATTAACATAAATTATATTTGGCTTTGACTTCTACTACTACCTATTACAGAATATAACAAAAAAAACAATAATTAAAAGTTTACGCGCTCATTAACTTAAGTGGTCTATCCTGTTACTTACCTTTGACATTTAGCGCAATAATTTTAAATTTACCTTTAGATTACTTTTATTAACTTGACATTGTCGTCCAACAGTTTCAATAATCGGAAAAGAAATAAAATTTTCAGAGTTATAATTACTAATTATTCTATGTTTTATCACAGAATAAATAATAGTAGGTACTGGTTTTATTAAATTATAGTGTTTTTTTTATCGTGATATTGAAAAAAATCTAATATTTATTTCAATCTAATGATCCTTTTTTAATAAAAAAATATAAATAGTCCAAATTCAAACGTTTAGTATAAGTAAATAACTGATAGCGAGCTATTTTTAGTCCAATTGGCAATTGTACAATTTCTTATTGAACCATTTCATAAAATTTCTTTCCAGATTTGATAATAAAAAGCAGTCTGGCTGGAATCCCCGCGCGAAGGTGGAGTTGGTATCCCCATAATGCCGGGGGTGGTTATTCCTAACTCACGACTAGATCTGTCTTTGAATTTAAATTCAGCGATTTGCATACTTTGATAATGTTCTAAATCTGAGTACTCTTTCGATAAAGAATAGTTTTAAAAATACTGGTATAGAAATAGTGACTTCCAGTTTTATAGTTTTTTGGAATGACTTGCATACTTTGAATTATCAAAGCATTAGCTCTAAGGTTCTATTCTAAGGCTCTAAGTCACCCAAAGAGCGAAGGAGAGTGTTATGCTTGGAGTTTCCTTGCATGATCCAATCAGGAATTATGAGATCCGCAGGCGAACCAGAGTCACCGACATAGCCCGAAGAATCGCTAAACTTAAGTGGCGATGGGCTGGGCACATTACGCGTAGTATCGATGGCCCTTGGGGCAAAAAGGTTCTTGAATGGCGGCCGCGCCGCGCTGCCGGAACACGTAGTGTGGGCAGGCCCCCCACGAGGTGGACCGACGATCTGGTGAGGGTCGCGGGAAGCCGCTGGATGCTGGCAGCGCAGGACCGATCATTGTGGAGATCCTTGGGGGAGGCCTTTGTCCAGCAGTGGACGTCTCCAGGCTGAGATGATGATGATGATAAAGATGATGTTCTAAATCTAAAATATTCCTTCGATTACTTAAGAATAGGAGAACTACTAGAGAGAAGAAAAGAAAAAATACCTAAGAATGAAAACATTTTATTTATTTATACTCTGAGGTAGATATAAAAATATTGGAATAGAAAGAGTGGATTCCAATTTCAACATTTTATAGTATTTATTTTTTTTATAGGTCGCTTACAATGGGCCTCATAAGAAGGCTTAAAGTCACCCAAAGAGCGATGGAGAGGGCTATGCTTGGAGTTTCCTTGCGTGATCGAATCAGAAATGATGAGATCCGTAGGCGAACCAGAGTCACCGACATAGCCCGAAGAATCGCTAAGCTTAAGTGGCAGTGGGCTGGGCACATTGCGCGTAGAACCGACGGCCGTTGGGGCAAAAAGGTTCTCGAATGGCGACCGCGCGCCGGAAGACGTAGCGTGGGCAGGCCCCCCACAAGGTGGACCGACGATCTGGTGAGGGTCGCATGAAGCCGCTGGATGCGGGCAGCGCAGGACCGATCGTCGTGGAGATCTTTGGGGGAGGCCTTTGTCCAGCAGTGGACGTCTTTCGGCTGAAATGATGATGATGATGATAGTATTTCACTTAAAAATTAAGCTGAAGTTGACAGCTGCGCTCTTATTTTAAATATCATTCTTTCATATTTTTTGGTTTCATTCATCTCCTATCCTTTTCGATTCCCATATATATGAATGATAAAGGCCAAGAACTTAAATTTAGATATTTTAGCGGACACGCCGGAATTGAGCTCAATGTACATGTAATTTGTGAATCGGTACGAACTTTCCTAATCCAGTTGAAAACTCACGTCCTCTCCGTCATAAACTAGCGTCACCGCAGTAAACTTTTACTGAGAAAGCTAGGCAGAAACTACTGCGAAGTTGGTCACAGTTTTCACTCCAACCTTACTTATTGTTTGCTTAAACACATAAAACCTAAGGATACGCTTTATCTAGAATCCAATCGGACAAGTGCTTACGCAGATAACTAGATAACCTAAGTTGTATAATGTCTATGTTGGCTTAAAGCTACTAATTAATTGACACGCATTGTTTATAACGGTAATGGCTGAGCGGTAGAAAATGCGGCTTTCATTATAGAGTTTCCGGGTTCGTATCCCGTGGGAACGGAGTAAATAGTAGAGATCAATATTATTTAATAATTAAAAAAAATATCAAAAATCGTAGTAAGTAATTTGGAATATTATGCAGGTTGTTAATTTATTTTCTGGTCTTATTAAAAGTAAATATTTCTTAAACCGACAAAAACGTGTTAGGTATTTTTTTGTAGGTAGATATAATCGAAGCGTATCACACAAAGATTTTTAAACAACCACAAAACATTTAAATACATTTGAAACAAGACATCACTATTGTAAAACTACTCTTGTGCGACCGAGGTCGTAAGTACAAACGTCGTAAGTAACAAATAGCCGAAACCACAGGATATCGATATAATTGACAACTGACAGCGATGACAGAGACGAGACCTTGTCAACCCTTCGGTATTATATGTCAACTTAAGGCTAGTTCACAAAGTAAGACCCTGTGGTTATACTAAGAACAAATACAACCAAATGTATTTTACTATATTATGACACTTGAGACTTATTTGCATCATCATCAAATTAACAATATTAATTGCGTGCATTTGTTCATTTATTTATACCACTCGTACTTTTTCCTAAAGTGTTTCATTTATTCCTGTCCTAGGAATAGAGCTTTGTTAAAAATATGTAAGTAATTTACATTAGCTATTAATATATTTAATTGATATCAAATAAAATAAACTGCTTATTAAAACAGAGTTAATAGACAAAATATTAAATTGATGCTGAGAGTAATGTTCATTATTCTTAAATCTTTTAAAAAGGAAACTAACTTTCTGCCACCAAAATTCCAATAAAATCATTTCAAAATAAGTGGGCTACAAAACAGTTATCCAGAATCCTGCTTAAAATTAGTCAACGCGATACATCAAAGCAATTACCTTCATATTTTTATGATAACAGTCACTTTTTGTATCATTTCCGTTATACTAATAAGCTTGTTTCTTACTTCCCGAATGGTTGAAATGGACATACGACGTTAATGCGTGATTTATCGACGTATTTTGATTAAGTTTTTTTTTGTTTATACGTCCCGTTCGGGTGACATTCCTGTCAAACTTGTTCCGTTTTCGTGGTATCGATACAATGACGCATTTCAGTAGGTGCGTTAATGTAGCCTTTTTACTCATTTAAGTTTTTGCAACATTTATGCCTAAATAAAATAATGACACAAGTGCAAGCCAACGGTAAGTGGTAGAAATTTTAAAATATTGAGGAATAGTACTATCTACGAGTACAAAAGAATATGATAATGAAAAAGTATGTTAAACCATATTCGCTTATTAATTAATTTATTTATTATTTATTAATTAATTACACATAATAATATAAATACTAAAAAACTTAATTCAAATTGAATTAATTTACCATTTTCCACTTAATACGAGGCTGCTTATTGATTGTCATTGATGCAAGTAATTGTAATTTTAAAACAAATTAACCGATTTAATACTCCAATTACGACTTAGCGCCTTAATTACTTACCCATTCTAACCTTTAAATACACCGCTTCAAACTATTAGTAACCTAAGCACGTGTGATATACCACTTATCATAGACTACTCCTAAAATGGCTGTCTTGTGTCGCATATTGATAAGTATACGCCCTTATAAAATCATCTCTTCCGTGACTATGCGTCATGTCATCAACTGTGTGATAAAAAAGTGACATATCTACTGATATCTACCTACTTCCTATAAAAATTACGAAGTCACATTGTGAGCTGAGTGAGTGGCACGGCACTTGTTTTTTTAATTATTGAGTAAAAATTTACGAGTACATGTTTTCGTGAAATAAAAATACTTTATTTTAAACTTCAAATATACATTGTCACAACAACAGAAGGGTTCCTATCTACCAGCTTTCGAAATACAGTGGGGTATTTTCAATAAATATCTTGAATATTTACGATATTAATAATAAAATGTAGCAGAAGCCTAAGTAAAAAGCCGTTTATTATTTACGTAGATACTAACTTTCAAAACGCATTGAAAACGCAGGGAAAATGTCTCACTTCTAGAACCATACATTTAACTTGCAATATCCTTTTACTTACTAGTCACTTACTTACAGAAAGTTAACAAATAGCTTTAAGAACTTGGTCAATTTACTTTTTCTATGACGATACATTCATAAAGTTAGTACTTATACCCAAGAAATGCTTAGCCTTAAAGATAAAATAGCAAAAAACTGAATGTCAAACCGACAGCAGATCCTCTATTCACTTCCCTTTAATATTACACTGTGGCATTGCTAATAAATACCTGCTGCTTCTGTAAAAACTAACATTTGCTGACCTTCATAGCCCTTCCTTATTTATAATTTACTGACCCTAAGGTCACCTTAGCATTTAGATACACATAACGTCACGACGTAAATAGTTTGACAATATGACACTGGTTGACGAGAATGTTTTTTTTTTTCAATAGCTTGTCTAGTCGTGACATTGAAGAGTAACTGCTACTATTTACTTAAACAGTTGGTCGAGTTGCTATTTAAAGATACGTATCAAAAATCATGTATAACTTTAAACGTATTTACATTAAAAATTTTTGACAGTAAGGTAAAATAATGTTTTAAGACTTGCGTTCATATTTTTTTTAAATGAAAGACTATTTGCAAATTAAAATGTTTTAAAATAAATGTTAACTAACAAAAATTTTATACCGCCTTATTTACCATAAATAATTATATTTCTTGGTGCAGTTAGTAAAACAAACCATTAAATTTACAATTTTATAAAAATAAAATAAAAAAAGAACCTACTTTAAATGGCCCGACTTTAAACTACATTCGTTAAAAACCAAAATACAACAATTTACCTAAATATTGCTTTCCATTTGACAAATACGGAATTAAAATGTAACATTTGGGTAGTTCACCGTTTTAATTTGTACAAACTATGTCGCAGTCAAAATGACGTAAACTCCATACTCCGCAAAGCGCTGATATTATAAAATTTGACATTGCCCCGTAACGGCAATCGGACGGTAGTTTAAATTGTATAATTACGCAAATTTTGACCCATAGTGACCGTAGTAACATTGGTTATTTTTAAAGTTACTAAGTTACAACATTGATCACTCAGTTTAGCAACCAGAATAAGTTAAGGAAGCAGTTACGATATCAGTTTTAATAAAAATGAACTGGCAAAATGTAAGTACGTTCATCTCTTCATCATAGTTAAAATTGCAAGCAAAGCCGCTGGATAGACCGCTAGTGATTTATTATATTGTAATACTTAAAACATTCTAATACGCAAACTTTTCTATTAAGAAATGAGTTTTAATATTACCTTAACATTACTTTACTACTTAATATTAATATTACTTTACTCTACTTTACTCTACCATTACGTATTTGTAAAGGAAATAAAAATTTTACTTTCTTACTTACTAGAACGTAATTATCAATTTAGTTAGATAAAGAAGGTAAGGTTAGTTTTTTAAGACCAGTAAATGTTGTGTGTAAGCTTACCTAAATAAATATTTGAACTGTTTAGCAAATATCTAAACTTGAAACTGAGACCCTTGACCCAGAATCACATGCTCAATAAGTCTAACGTTAGTCAAATATGGACATTTGAAGATGTTTGAAAGATAAAAAATGTTTTCAAATAGGTACGAGTACATACATAATACTGGATATTTATTTACCTGATATAATATAGTAAAAAACTTTAGGTAAAACGCTAGCTTGTAACCAGATTTTTGTTGTGGTTTGTTTCCTGAGATTTTCAACTTTATAAACAATAAAACATTTCACTTTTAAGGTAGAAATAATTATATGTTAAAATCATATAATAAATTGATGACTCGTAAAATTAATTGGAATAGTTGCCTAAAATATTACAGTATTTTGAAGCGATTCACGTAAACCTAAATAAATAAGGACATTGAGTGCAACTTTTTAGTGTCGATTCTGAACCTTCACGCAGTACATAATAATAAACAGCTAATTGTGGGAAATTTTTTGCTTCTGCAGAATCGCATACATATTATTACAAATTATAAAGTAAGCGTAAACTCTTACGTAAGTTTTTTTTAACGCTTGGATGAAAAAGTTTAATTGCCTGTTTTTTCTTTCATAAACTGGTAGATAAGGCAAACTGCTTTTCTCATGACGCACGTGCACATGCATTAATCCATAGTGACTTGGTAGCACGTTGCGTTTGAATGGAATTAAAGAAAAGATGGATGGTTTCAAATGTTAAACACGATCTGCAGAATTTAATGAAAAAATTTAATTGATTGCTAGCGAAAGATAATTTTATAATATAAATATCTGGATGTTCGTATTTTATATAACAGACACCTTAAAATTTGTAAAATTTTTCAAAGATAGTTTCCCTTTCTAACAAAACATACATTACTATTTAGTTCATACGAAGTTATATTACATAACGTGTCGTGACATTTTAGCGGCAGACGTGCGTGCGGTCGAAAAGTAGTTATCGAGTGTTTAGCCAAAGTTCACTCAAATGGATTTAAGACATTTCATTTTTAGGTCCCGTTCATTAATTTTACGAACTTATGGTATCGTAACTTTTACTTTATTCTTACAGAGGTTATCTATAATTTAGTATAAAATTATTTAAACCTAATAGTCTGTTTATGTGTGTGTTCCTAAACTACAGCAGATGGAGGTATAAGCAAGCATAATATAATTATGTTTAATAGAATATAATCCCGAAAAAAATGCCAATATGTATATTATATAAGTCTCTGTTTAATTTTTTGTTAAGAACTCTTTAATATAAAATATCGCTTATATATTTTTATAGTGAAGTATACAGAGATACCGCTATACAAAGACAACATTAACAACCTTGGCGTTGATATTTTACATACACAAGGGAACGCTTGCTAGAAAGCACAAAGGCAGAAAACGGGCAATTTCACCATTAGAACAAATATTTACCCCATAAAGCAGAGATAGCATCGGTGATAGCGCGGAGTAGTCTATGGGCCGCGGCGCATACACACATGCTCGCATTCGGCATGCCATTGCCGATTCGGCTTCGGCAATCTAAATAAAATACTGACGGAAATTTCGATGAAAACCTATTTGATGTTTATTTGAGGTTTAGTGTGTTTTTCTTATTTGAGGTTTGGTGTGTTTTGTGGCATGTTCCACTTTGAACTTATTTTTATTAGCCCAAAAACCTGATAATTCGTTTAAATTACATACTCATTATTATTCGGAATAAAAAAAAAAATTAAAATTCCTGGTTTCAGGCCAGAGAATGATACTTGTTTTTCACAAAAGGATAAAATAAGCTTTGTCACTTATTCAAGCAGATTTCGAGAAAAGAAGTGTTATTTATATTTAACTAGCGACCCGCCCCGGCTCCGCACGGGAAAATGGTTATTGTGGGTTATCCTTAAGTATATTATGCATATGTTATACATATAAACCTTCCTCTTGAATCACTCTATCTATTAAAAAAAACCGCATCAAAATCCGTTGCGTAGTTTTAAAGATTTAAGCATACAAAGGGACATAGGGAGGGACATAGGGACAGAGAAAGCGACTTTGTTTTATACTGTTACGGACGTGGGGTTCGGGATTTGTAAGAAAAGCCGAATAACTTGATTTGAGAATTTATTCGACGATAAACAGGTCGCAGGTCCAATCACAACTGTAGCCAAATCGTAGGGTCGCTCGTAGTCCGTTAGTCACGCTGAGTTCACAGGTATCTTCAACTGGTCACTCTAATCACGTTATAGCCAAATCACAGGGTCGCTCGTAGTCCGTAGGTATCGCTTTAGTCGCAGGTTTCTTCCACTGATCGCTTGTAGATCGCTTGTTAAGATCGCTTCGGTAGCTCAGAAATGAACTGGCGTTGGCCGTCGTCTCGGGCGTTTTATATACCCCCCACGAAACAATGGGTTGTTTACGCGATGCTTGATTTCTGGAGTAATCCCATTGTAATCACGTAATCGGGAAATTACTAGAACATTTCCTTTGTTCTCAGACAATACTCGTCACAGAACAATGGGCGCGCGAGGTCACCAAATTCGAGTAAACAAGTGGCTTGCTTAGGTGATTTTGTGCCTTGCGGCGTTGACAGAAAGTCCATCTTCGTTTGCACCGTGATCCCTCTGTTTACGCAGTTGGAATTTCCCATCCTTTATAGTTGTATAGATGTACTTATATCGAATTTGAGTAGCGATCTCTCGAACTTTCTGGCAAGTTCGTGACACTGCCCTCCTCTTAGAGATGCTCGTCCCGAGCTTCTTCATTACTGCCATGGTAACGCGCCAAGCGGTCGACGTGGACCACTTTTAGTGCTCCTCTCGGATGCCGTTGTATCCGATACGTTACGTCATTGATTCGCGTAACTACCTTGAATGGTCCTTCCCATCTCGTCTGTAGTTTGGGTGACTTTCCTTTTCGCCGTGTTGGGTTATGGAGCCAGACTAGTGTTCCTTCCTCAAATCCACTGGTATTTGCTCGTCGGTCATATCTAGTCTTCATGTTTTCGCTCGACTGTAGACCGTTTTCTCGTACCATCGCATAAATCTCCCTCATTTTGTCTCGCAATTCAGAGACATAATCCTGTAAGGTGATGGGGTCCTCTGGTGTTCCTCCTGTTAGAAGATCAACCGGTAGTCTTAGCTCACGTCCGAAGTTCACATATGCCGGGGTGGCCTTTGTGCTCTCATGTTCCGAGGTTCTATAGGCGAGAAGGAAAAGTGGGATGTATTTGTCCCAATCTCTCTGGTGGTTGTCTACCAATTTCGCCAAATGCCTCTCCAGTGTTTGGTTAAACCTCTCCACCATGCCGTCGGACTGTGGATGATACGGGGTAGTCCTCGTCTTGTGCATGCCCAATATTTTGCATACTTCTTGGAACACGTTCGACTCGAAGTTCCGGCCCTGGTCTGAATGGATTTCTAGTGGTACACCATATCGGCATATGACTTCTTCCACTAATTTTGAGGCCACGGTCGTAGCTTCTTGGTTGGGTATAGCAAATACTTCTGGCCATTTGGTGAAGTAATCCATAACCACCATAAAGTATTTGTTTCCCGACTCCGTCACGGGGAATGGTCCGGCAACGTCTACTGCTATTCGTTCCCATGGTGCACCAACGTTGTAAAGTTGAAGGTGTCCTCGGCTCCTGGTTGATGGACCTTTCACTGCAGCACAAGTGGTACATTTTCGGCACCAATCCTGCACATCCGCTCGACAGTTTAGCCAGTAAAATCTTTCCCGTAACTTCGTCAAAGTTCTTTTGACACCCAAGTGACCGCCTGATACGCCATCGTGTACTTCACGAAGAACATCCTTGATCCGTTCTCTTGGCACGACCAGCTGCAGATGAAACTCTCTACCGTTGGGTTTTTCCCATTTACGGTAAAGTATCCCGTTCTGCAGGATAAAACTGTCCCACTGTGCCCAATATGCTTTGGTGATGGTACTCGTAGGCGCAACTTCATACCACTTTGGCTTTTCCTCGCCACGTTGCTTCCATGCGACTATAAGTCGTATATCTTCGTCGTCTTCCTGGGCTTCTCTCATTGACTCATCTTCCCAGGATCTCGGAGGGCTTGTCCTAGTAAGTTGCACAATTTCTTCCTTAGACTCCTGCTTGACGCAGTGCTTGCATTCCTCTGGACATGGTCTCCTTGAGAGCGCATCAGCATTTCCATGCGTCTTCCCGCTGCGATGTTCAGTGATGAAGTCATATTCTTGAAGCTGTTCGATCCATCTAGCAACTTGACCTTCGGGATTTTTAAACTGAAGCAGCCATTTTAAAGCGGCGTGGTCGGTGCGAAGCATGAACTTCCTGCCGATGATGTATTTGCTAAAGTGATGAAGAGTCTTAACCACAGCCAAGAGCTCTCTTCTCGTCACACAGTAGTTCCTTTCAGGCTTCGATAGCGACTTGCTGAAGTAGGCAATCACAACTTCCTTGTCCCCTTGCTTTTGAGACAGTACTCCACCAATCGCTGTGTTGCTTGCATCCGTATCGACGATAAACTGTCCATTTGCTTGTGGGTATCCCAAGATTGGTGTCTCACATAGGCATTTCCTCAATCTTTGGAAGGAATCCTCGCAGGCCTCGTCCCAGCAGAATGCTCGCTTATCTTCAGTCAGGCGGTGTAACGGCTTGGCTATCTCGGAGAATCCTTTAACGAAGCGCCTGTAGTATGAGCATAGACCCAAGAATGCACGTACTTCTGTTTTGTCTTTAGGAGTTGGCCAATTCTGTACGGCTTCTATTTTAGCTGGATCAGTCTGTATCCCTTCACTGGTGATCACGTGGCCGAGGTAGTTCACTTTGTTTCTAAATAAAGTGCATTTCTTCGGATTTAACTTCAAGTTGGCTCCTCGAATCTTCCTCAAGACTTTCTCCAGGTTAAGCAGATGATCCTCGAAGTCTCGACCCATAATGATGACGTCGTCCAAATATACGAGGCAGGCTTCTCCCACTAATCCTGCCAGTACACACTCCATGAGTCGCTCGAAAGTGGCTGGCGCGTTGCACAATCCGAATGGCATTACATTAAACTGCCATAAACCTTTCCCTGTAGAGAATGCCGTCTTCTCTTTATCCTTCGGATGTATCTCCACTTGCCAATACCCAGACTTCAAATCCAAGGTAGAGAACCATGTCTTGCCACTCAGGGTATCCAGGGTGTCGTCAATGCGCGGTAGTGGATAACTGTCCTTCTTAGTCACATCGTTGAGTCGCCGATAGTCCACGCAGAACCTTGTACTGCCATCTTTCTTCTTAACCAGGACGACAGGAGAGCACCATGGACTCGCAGATGGTTCGATAATCTTATTTTTCTTCATGTCTTCCAACATGTCTTGAACTTCTTGCTCCTTTGCTATCGGTATTCGCCTTGCTCGCTGTCGAATAGGTCCTTCGTTTCCGGTGTCTATCTTGTGTTGCACTAAAGATGTTCTCCCCAAATCTCCTTCTTGAGACGAAAACACGTCTGCAAACCGCTGAAGCAGGTGTTTGGCTTTCATGCTTTGAGAATAGCTCAGGTTTTGTTTGCTTCCTTCGAGAAGTTCCGCGATTATAGAACTTTCCTTGGTTTTCGTCGTATTCAGAGATGATTGGCACTTCTTTACCCAGACAGCTTCTTCGCATTTACCTATGACGTCGCCCTCCTTTAATTGTATCTCGTGATCATCTAAATTAACAACTCTGACTACTGCAGTGGTGTTTCCTTTTACAAGTGTCCTGGCCGCCAGAATCTTCTGTGTCGATTTTCCTCGGGTATCCTCTATCAGCACGCATCTATTCTTCTTAGCACGTGGTAGCTTCACTGGTACTTCTGCTTGCGTGCGTCCTGGTATGCAGATCTTCCTCAAGCACGTCACTTTTCCCACGGGTCCTCCCAGGATAAAAATCTCTTCATTGCCACATTTCAGAATTCCGTTGGTGACGTCGATTCTGCACTCGTATCTTTTCATGAAGTCCAGGCCCAGTATGCAGTCATCCATTATATCGGCCACGATAACGTTGTGAGTGTAGGATGTTTCACCCACTTGAATTGTGACCGAAATTTCTCCTAGGACGGGTATCTGCTGGCCGGAAGCGGAAAGAAGTCGACACTTGATGTTGTTTCTGCGCCTGATTGCGGCTTCTACTAATTTTGGCTTGATTATTGTCCTAGAAGCTCCTGTATCCAATGTCATCTTGCAGTTTATTCCGTTCACTGAGCCGTGTACCATCAAGCTGTTTCCGTTGCACACCTGGGAGACGATCGTTGTCGGGGCTCCTTCCGCTCCAGCCAGTACCCGCCCCTTAGTCCTGGCTGTTACTCGTTTCCCTGACTCCCAGCAGAAGATGGGGTCTCCTGCTTCTTGGTCACTTCGTCCAGGCGTTCTCTCAGCTTGCTTATTTCCTCGGCTAGTTTCGCTGTTTGAGTCTCCTTCTTTGGGCAGGTGAACTGTAGATGGCCCCTTTCTCCACACTTATAACACATGGGCCCGGTTGTTTTCTTCTTGGGCGGGAACGACGTCTTTATCTCCTGTACTTCCTCTATTACTTCCCGCACTCTGTGAGTTGGGCGTACGTCACGGCGCAGGGCTTCAATTTCCAACGCGTGCGCTAGGGCTTCTTTCAGGGAGACATGATGGCGAAGTCCCACTGCAGCCCTAATCTCCATGTCACGAATTCCATCGACGAATGCCTGAAGGGTGTTGGAGTCCACCATCTTCGCATCAGCAGACGGGTAGGCCTTGCGCACGAGCTTTTCAATTTCCAAAGCCCACTGCTGAAGTCCTTCTCCTGGGCGTTGAATCCGGTCACGTAGTTGGGCGCGGAAGACGTGTTCCAAATGACGCTCTCCATAGCGAGCTTCGAGTGCCTCCATAAGTTCTTTAAATGTGCTACCCGAGCCTGGTAGCGCCTCCAGAACAGAAAGGGCTGAACCTCGAAGAGCAACGGTGAGAGCTGTCAGGCTCTGCTCCTCTGTCCACCCATTTGCAGCAGCAACGGTCTGAAATTGCTGCCGATAGGCGGTCCAGGATGTGGTGCCGTCGTATGACGGTACTTTTATCCTTGGCGCGTGGCTGGTACAGGCGTGTTCACTCGATGCACCGGATCCTGCTGTTTGCAGATTCAGCACCTTCTTCTTAAGCCCGGCTAAGTCAGTTTTTACGCCATCTACGTCGGTTTCCAAATTCCCAACTCTTTCTTCTACTTGGTCGACGCTCTCTTGTAATTTTTTCACATTGCCCGAAACTGACGAAATGACAAGCAGCATTTCCTCCTGTTTGTGGCTCAGGTCTTCGCGCATTTCCTCTTGTTTCCGGCACATGTCCTCCTGTTTGTGGCTCAGGTCCTCGCGCATTTCGTCTTGTTTCCGGGACATTTCCTCCATCATTTTCATAAGTCGGCTGAGGTCAAACGTTGATGCTCGGGATTCCTGGACGCGGCTGGTAACCGGAGGTGTCGCTCGATGGGCGGTAACAGTAGGCGGGGCTAGTTGTCCTGTTGGTTGGGCTTCTGGTCCGGTGGGCAAGGCTTCTGGTCCAGCAGGCGGGGTTCCTGGTCCGGTGGGCATGTCTTCACGGGCTGTAGTCGTGGTTTCCGCAGCTAGCTGCGCCCTTGTTCTGACGCCGTCAGTATTCTCCCTCGGAGTCACTGGCATTTCCAAATCCCACTTCTGACACCAAATGTTACGGACGTGGGGTTCGGGATTTGTAAGAAAAGCCGAATAACTTGATTTGAGAATTTATTCGACGATAAACAGGTCGCAGGTCCAATCACAACTGTAGCCAAATCGTAGGGTCGCTCGTAGTCCGTTAGTCACGCTGAGTTCACAGGTATCTTCAACTGGTCACTCTAATCACGTTATAGCCAAATCACAGGGTCGCTCGTAGTCCGTAGGTATCGCTTTAGTCGCAGGTTTCTTCCACTGATCGCTTGTAGATCGCTTGTTAAGATCGCTTCGGTAGCTCAGAAATGAACTGGCGTTGGCCGTCGTCTCGGGCGTTTTATATACCCCCCACGAAACAATGGGTTGTTTACGCGATGCTTGATTTCTGGAGTAATCCCATTGTAATCACGTAATCGGGAAATTACTAGAACATTTCCTTTGTTCTCAGACAATACTCGTCACAGAACAATGGGCGCGCGAGGTCACCAAATTCGAGTAAACAAGTGGCTTGCTTAGGTGATTTTGTGCCTTGCGGCGTTGACAGAAAGTCCATCTTCGTTTGCACCGTGATCCCTCTGTTTACGCAGTTGGAATTTCCCATCCTTTATAGTTGTATAGATGTACTTATATCGAATTTGAGTAGCGATCTCTCGAACTTTCTGGCAAGTTCGTGACAATACTATGTAGTGATAGTGATATAAATAAACTTTGTTCTTCTATTACATGCTTTATGCACAGAGAGGATAACAGTGGACAGAAAAACAGTTGGCAATATATACTGATGAGAATTCTTTATATGTTTACATCCTATTTATTCATTTATTGTTAGTTAGTTTTCCAAATAAAATATAATATAAATCTTTTTTACGCTACTTAATAAAAATAATAAAGCTGACAGATCCCTGAGTAGGAAAACTAATCTACTCTACATTAGATTCCATTCGGAAAAGCCGAATATACCGAAATGAACGTGTGTACAGCGCATCTAAAGCTAGTCTATGGCACTGCGTCGCCCGAGGCCCTATTCTAATAAGATTTGAGTGATACGCGGAGAAAGTGGGCACTATAGGAGCCGAGGACAGCACATCAGAGCCCTAGGCGTATTGTATGCTCTACGGAGTCCCATAAATGGCGTTTAATTTAAACGCAAATAGAATGGTTGTAAACACAAAATAGAATGGTGGTTTATGAAGCAGAGTCGAGAGTTGACCTATGAAATGGAATGATTAGACCCTTCAGGTAACAAAGCCGGTACCCGCCGCGGGGCGCGGCTAAAACCAAAATCAAAATTGATAATCAGAGACGGAGCCCCTCAGCCGTCGTCTCGTTCACGATGTTTTTCAGTACGCGCTAGGCCTAGGTCCGAGTCCGAGGCTTCCTCGAGCCGCCGCCCCTAGTCGCGTTGGTACATGACTGTTTTTTTGGGGTAGAGTCTTCCGCTCCCCCGCAAGTCCGGTGAAGCTTGATCCGTCGTACTTTTTCGACTCAAGCATAGGTCAATAAAAAAAAAAGGAATGATTAGAGAAGATTGAAAATAATACAGAATACGAGTATACTAATCAATTAAAGAATTACTTTATATTTGCCGGTTCGGTAACTTAGTTCATTACCTAACAATACGTTTGGTACTTCCTAGTCCTAGCTCTAAGTCCCGCCCAATTCCACTGATCTATAGATCAAAATCAATTACCCAATAGCGAATCAACATTAAAGTCGATATCCAATTAGATCCAATATAATCGAGATCGGTGGTTAAATTAAATGAAATGTAGATATGTTGCTAGAAAGTATTTACTTGTCAAAACATAAGTACAGAAGCCAGCGCATGCGGTTGGACATTCGCACTACGAAATTCACCCCTATCTCAACGGAGTGCCGGCGTTCTTAAGTGAGCTGTATTGTATAATGTAATTTTATTTTATTTTGGAGACAAACAGTGAATTCCTTAAACATATAAATATAACAAAACAAAAGCCTGTAAATTTTCCACAGTTACACGTAACATAATTTCTAGTGTAAGAAGAAAAATACAAAAGGAGAAAACCAATCGACAGGAAACAGACAAAACAAAAAAATAAAGTTAAATTAAATTAAAATCAATAAACAATTAAAATGTTAATGCAACAAACTCTTAACTTCTTTTAAGAATGAAGGGAGTGAAACATTAAAATTCGGCATGTATATAAATCGATATCATAAAAAAAATGCACATCAAAATAAATGGTTTGCACGAAGGTTTGCACCATAGATGTATGATAAACCTAACCCTAACCTAACCAAATGTTTAGTGTGCAATCCAATTATTTTGGTGAGCATTTAGTATTTTTTTGAGTGAAGGTATAATATTTCCCTTAAAATTTCTACTAACCAATACAATGTAATGCAACCATAGTTTCGTTTAATCGGTATTAATAGAATATAATCGCAAACTGTGTCTGCGCAGAGGAACCACCACTATCGATAATGCGCTTACATGGAGCGAAAGTCAAGACTAGTTTTATGTTTTTGCTCTATATAATAATACTGGGTATTAAACCGCCACTTATTACTCACTAAATAATGTAAAACGTGGCCCGTTATGACATGAGTAGTATAATCAATAAGTTTAATCCTACTAATATTGTAAATGCGAAAGTTTGTCAGTATGGATGGATGCATGTTTGTTACTCTTTCACGCAAAAACTACTGAATGGATTTTAATGAAATATTACAGTAATCTAGCTTACACATCAGAATAACACATAAGCTACTTTTTACCGCGGCAATAAATACCTCAGTCCCACCGCGGGGCGGAATGCTAGAATTAGTTATATTTTAATATCAATGGAATCATTTTGTAACCCTATCCTCATAAACATTTTCCTTCGGTAAAAACTAGCCCACGTGTAAAATCTGGACTTTTATCAGTATTAGTTTTCCATAGATATCTGTTTAGATTTTTTTTTAAAGACTGATAGGGTTATAGGTTTCTTTTATCGCGGAAAATAAATTATATCGACAATAAAAATAATCCATTAGGAAATTTAGTTGCATAAGTGAAAAAGCTCTGCATTGTAGCTTATAACACCTTAAGTGTTTTATTGGTGATAAAAGCTCGGATTATAGCGCTTATTGGATCGTTAACGGATCAGACAGTTGCGCAATGACAAGAGGATGTAACAGTTATTAACAATAACTATTATAGTTAACTGTTAATATAGAAATACTTTCTATGCATGACCACGTCTGTACAAGCATTAGCAACAACAGTTGTAACTTTCGATACCTTGAAGTTTTATTATAGAGGGTAAAAACTATTTTTTTTAGTTTAAAACAATCAGCTATATAACTAAATATTTTGTCTAAATCTAGTTTAAATAATAAATATTTAAATGATGTAAATATTAAGAGACAATTATTTTACATTATACATTTGGAAATATTGCATTTAAATATGGTAATTTGGTAGAAATTTGCACATCAGCAATATGGCTCCTTTTGTGCATTTTTATTTTTGTGGTTTTTATTGTTTGCTATGTATTTTTGTAAGCAAAAAAGTATAATATTTTAGTCTAAATTTTAATTAGATCTCTATCATTAAACGATTGAAACTAAATATTATAAATAGACAAGTAGGTTCAGAATTAAAATACAGCCATTATCAAGTAAATTTTATCACGGGATGAAAAATATTCCCATTGGAAAAGTATAAAACAACGAGCTTATCCACATTACGTATTAGTAGATATAAGAAAGTACAATTTTCTATAGATATATGATATTGTACTTACAAAACTGCGTGTTGCTGGGTGGTCCAACCAAACCAAATTATATTTATTACACCTTTATACAGCTTCCATACTTACCTGCAAAGAAAAAAAAAGATTAACACCTTTATAGGACTATAAAGAACTCAAACAATAAAAAAAAATAACCCCCGACACAAAACAGTTACTTGATCCTTTCAACAACAAGAAAAGAGCTGATAAAAGAGCTGATAATCTTCAAATGGCTGAAGATATTTTCTTGGATCATAGCTAAGAACTCTCGATTGTGACACCTTGCAAACAAAAAAAACTAGATCAAAATCGGCGCATCCGTTTAGGAGCTACGATGCCACAGACAGACAGACAGACACACACGTCAAACTTATAACACCCCTCTTTTCCGTCGGGGGTAAAAAATAAGATAATTGCAGTTATAAAAAGTCTTAAAAAGTAGAGCATTCATAGGCAAACAAAATTCAATTAAAGCTACAAAAAGCGTTTTGAATCAATTTCACGAACAGACAGACGGACGCACTGGCACATACAATATCCGGTGGCTTTTCTCGCGTTAAAACTGACACTTTCATTTATTTGAGCGATAGGTAACGAAAAAAAAAGGAAATGTTAGTGAGTAGTCTATTGTTATGGAGTGTTCTGTATTCGGGTTTAATAAAACCGTTTGTATCGTTATAAAGCTTCTAAAGAAACATTGTTTTTTTTATTGACCTGTTTTTTTTGTACTTATGTATGTCATTCTCATACAGTCTTTAGCAGCCCACAGCTGGACTTAGGCCTTTTCTATAGTATGGCAATGTAATCTGTCATAATACTAATGCTTGACAGGTGGCTCAGGGATCACAGTTGTTGTTTACACATGTCATAGCTTCTTCTTTCCTTCTTTCATTCCCTGAGTTTAATATCTTTTGTCGCATTTTACGACAGCCACAGGAAAAGTTGAATTAAAAAGGAAAAGCTTAACGGATGAAAATTGTACCTTTTTTATATAATTTAATTCTTTTTATATAATAGAAATGAAGCTTCAAAATTTAAGGAACAGCTGACCCAAATTGGTTACTATACTTCTTTTTTGTTGTTTGTTATTGTTATTACTGAATAAAAGCTTTGGATAAACGGTCACTTTCTAAACGGACCCCTAAAAAAAGACAAAACGCTTTCAATTAACCGAATTAGTTGCGTAATACGTTTATACTAAATCAAACAAAAGCTTCGTATTTTCGACTAATGTTCAGACAAATGTTCATTCTAATTGATTTTCTTATATAATAGCAAGTGCGTAGTACAAGTAACACGTGATTACAAATAATAGATATTGATAGTCATATCATACTTAACTTACTGAATTATAAGGAGGAATGATTTGTATTTGTGTGGTGTGTGTGTTTGTAATGAATAAACTCAAAAACTACTGTACCGATTTCAAAAATTCTTTCACCATTAGAAAGTTACATTCACCCTGAGTAACATAGGCTACGTTTTACCGCGGGTTATGCCTCATTTCCCCGGGGAAAACAGTTAACGCGAGCGGAGCCGCGATGAAAAGCTAGTAGTAAATACTTTGGTCGTTAAATTCGCAGAGAGATAGTACTGACTAATCCGTGTAAGGATGTGCACCCATTTCATAAAATGCGAAGGCAAATTAGACAATCAAAGCGGCAAAAATACCTTCGTTTGGCAAAGTTGTTTTTGCTGCCGCTCTACGACCACAATGTTATAAAAAAAGTACAAAAAGCGCAAATAAATTTGTAATCGTGCGCTTCCTTACTTTTTAGACGCGGATTAGTTTGTTTTGAATATAATTTTATAGAAAACTTAGCTTTCTACCCCTTGGATCCGCTTGCGTTAAAAGTTTTTCCCGTAGCAATGAGGTTTGGTTAAAAAATATTCTAAATATTTCAGTTACATATCATGGAAAACAGGCTATCGTAAGGGCGACTTTCGGAAAGTTTACAAGACAATAAAAGACGCAACACAAAGTCAAATTATGTACAAACAACATACAGAATGTCATTTTTTTTATTAGTACTAGGTAGATTCTACTGCAATGAAAGCCGTTTCGGACGGTTGGTCCCACCGCTAGGTTCCACTAGAGGGTCCACCTGGATTTTTAAGTACTTATGTCTCCACTGTATAGTATTGATGGGGCTATTTGGATTTGGAAATATTTATGACTCCACTACTGTTTAAAAGATACTGGCCATCTAATGCACTGGCATTTGAATCTTTTCAAATTCTTTTCTGATTTCTTTTTCTTTTTCTGGCTCTTGCCAGTGAAGTGAGTAGCCTCCATTTTCACATCTAGACATTCTTTTTTTTTATGGCCTGGTTTCAAGACCTTTAGGCCCAGGATTTCCTTTCAATTTCGTTCAGAAAACTTTTGTGTCAATGTTAATAAAGAATGGCGGCGTATATAAACTTTCGACGGAGTTTTACGTTGCAGATTGTGCTAATGCCAGCTAAGCCGATCTTACCTTTTACGGGGAGATATTTGCTTTTCCATTTTACTTACTGTTTGTCTAGTAGCTTGTAATAAAAAGGAACAGATAAAATAATGTATGATTTTATGAGGATTTTATTAAATCCAAGTACCTATAATATCTAATTTTCTGCTAATACAGGTATTCAAGATGTATTTTAGGTGCATTGAAGAAAGTAGAGGTGAAATTCAAATAGTATTAGACAGCACATGTTGGATTTGAAATCATTGCTATATTTTATGGTAAGTAAGGTAACATAAGTCAAATTAAAAAGATGTAGATAAAAAAGGTAGGGAGAGCGGGGCTAAAAGTTACCGAGGTAAGTTGTTCCGATTGAAATAACTTCGCGAGGAAAAGAGATAAAAATATCGAATAAACACTTGCTAAAATGAAATGCCACAGCGCACCGACGGCACCTACCTTGAACCAGCCAGCGGCGCTCGGACCATCTGAACAGCACCTCGTGCGCCGCTGGTACACGTGAGTAAATATTTTCGTATTTGGTATTTTTGGTCTATCTCACGAATGATAACAATTAGCTTTTAGTGTTTCTATGTTTTATTGTAAGGATTTATCTACTGTTTTGATACACTATGCGCAAATAACGTATGTTTCATAACCAAACCTAAATTTTGCTGTTTTATTAAAATGGGAAATTGGGGCTAGATGTTCCTTTCTTCGGGGGCACGTTGTGACGTAGGAACAACTTGCCCCAATTCATTAGAAACCAAGAATAGAACATAGTATTTAATATTTTTCTTTTCCTTTTTAGCATGCGGACTTATATTCGAAAATCAACACGAGGTTCTGCGTCACATAAGTTGATGCAAGAATTGATTGCACGTTGGAGCGGACACACCTTTTGAAAAACTTTTGTGCAAAGATTTAGGATAATTGGCTACGAAATAACCCAGAAATTGTTAGATAGGCTCTACCTCTAGAAGTGCCTCACATAAACGTAAACGGTCTTATGACCCCTGTGTTTTTACAGTTTAAAGTCTAACATGAGGTATCTTATTCACGGTATACGGCCACCACATAGCTCCATACAATGCTCATGCCTCATGGTCTCTCCAAGACCCAAACAACAATTTATCCAGCCGAACTCATAATCAAGACGATTATGCTTGATCGTATGTTACAGATCGTCCTTTATCTTTAATCAACGCATCAGTGGCTTTAGGCGTTTAGGCCTAGGTTAGGTTTAGGTTTAGGCGTCAGATGACATTGTCACGAATAATTCAGAAGAAGTGTTGGAGAGTTCCACTACAACAGGCGAAATATTTGTAACTGTACACATTGGTGCTGATGAAAGACATATCATTGATGAGCCAGGGCCATCGAGGGATATTAATTTGCCTGCATATTCTGGTGTTATAGAAGAACAACTCAGAGATCAAGTCCCTTTCTCTCCAGAAGCAGTACGTCCTCTTCCGAAGGTGGTACCTGGTGGTGGAAGGAGTGGAACAAATAAGAGACGTCTTAGAAAGTCCGCTGTTGTCATTGAAACTCCAGAAAAATAAGCCTTAGCAGAAGAACCGAACAAGAAAAGGAAAGTGTGTATTAAAAATGAAGAAAAAAAAGTGAAGGGTAAAACAAAGCAAGGAAAAGGAAAAAAGGAGAGAAAAGGGGAAGTCTGTTAAACGACGGTATTATTGTCTGATGTGCTGTGGCAGTTACTCTTATCCACTTTCTGTGTCAGAAGAATAGTTCAGTGTCAATAATGTAAGAACTAGGCCCATTGCAGATGAAGGCAGAATCAAGACTTATTAATCTACCTATGCTCAAAGTGATTCGTACGATATTGTTGATTAACACTTACATAAACAGGCTTAGTTTAATCATTTATGGTTTTTTTATTTTACTGATAATAGCATTCACAGATATGGTAACAATTTACCCCGGCTTGTTAACAACTTGCCCCAATTTGGGGTATGTTGTTACTTACCGACACGAGTCATAAAAAAATTCATTAAAAAAAAATCTTTCCATATATTACCCAAATAACTATCTTAATACCAAAGTCACATATGTAAGTTGATTTTGATCGCATTGTATGAATACTAAATTAAAGTTTTCATAACAAATTTTCAGGTTAACTAAAAATCGGAACTTTTAGCCCCGCTCTCCCTACTTAGTTTAACATAAATATAAAAAGTATTATTTTTTTAAATTACCTTCGTACGTGTAGCAAACTTGGCGTATCAATCAATCAACACTTGGATTTCTTTTGATAAATATCACACAGTTTTCTATGGCACGTATTACTGCCACCGTAAATTCAATAATGAAAAGGGCTTTTCTTTCTCTATCACTATTTACCACCAATAATACCACTGATTAACCTATTTCTAGCTCTATTTTACTAACGTACAATTCTGAAGTATGATTTGATGATCATTACGTAGCCAATACGTTTCAATTTAAAAGATTTTTATTTATTTACCTGTTATTTTATTCATTTATTTTTTACATTCGATTTTTGTCGTATGTACTTCTGCATTTGTGAATTGTGGCTTAGAAAATGGGGGATCTGCACTCAAATTTTCCCCTATTCTTATAGAAAGTGAAATCTTGTTCTCCACAAAAGCAAAAGGGTCCATATTCAATGTCCCACGTCTCAGCTGTCAGTGGTGAATAGGGATAGTAGTCGGTACGTATCGATCCCATTATCTACGCCGTCTGCAGCCCCCTAACGATGTCGGCTTGATTGGACCTCACTTTGTAAGCCGGATTGTCTTCCTTACAAAGAAAATTTCACTTTCGTTTTTGACGTATAGGTATCCAACTAAGTACAGATGTTATATGTCATGAGTGCGGGCGAGCCATACTTGTGTGTGTGTTGTGTGTGCATATTGTGTTTGTGTGCGTAGCGCTCAGTTTAGTAGTACACACACAAGAGCGCGTGTCTATACGCACACAACTACAAGTAAGGCTCGCCTGCACTCGTGAGATATAAAATATCTTTACTAAGCTACGCTAAGTAAAGATATTTGCGACGCTGAAGAGCGTCGGTGGCCAAGTGGCTAGGCCCGTTGACTTCCGTTCCGAAGTTCGATGGTTCAAACCTCGGCACGTACCAATGTGTTTTCGATTTTCGAATTCATATGTACGTTTATTCGACGCTCTTACGGTGAAGGAAAACATCGTGAGGAAACCTGCACACACCTGCGAAGAAATTCAAAGGTTGTGTGTGAAGTTGACCAACCCGCACTGGGCCAGCGTGGTCGACTAAGGCCTATTCACCCTGTTATCAGGGTAGGCTCGAGCCCCTCGGTGGGGACATATATGAGCTGTTAACGAAGCTACGCTAGGCGAAAGGTCGACTATTCTAGACATTTAACAACGATAAACATATCTATCACATACATACAAAATTTTTTAAATTTCAGTTGCATTGTATTTGGTGCCATAGCACCAATGCTTTTTTTAGTATTAAGCGTGATTCCCGGAAGACGCACTGCAAACAGTCATGTAAACGACGACGCGACGACGACGACACGGGGCGATAGATGCATGTCTCTGCGTTTGACGCATAAACGAAAAACGTACCCTAAAGTAAGTAAATTTGAGTTGAGATTGATTTGCTCCGCAAAACACCAAATTTTCACTTAGCTGCCCAGACCATTTCCATTAATACTTCACTGCCTTCTACCAACATCAAAACGTCTAATAAATCCAGCGTTATGTTTCTGTGAAAATCGCCACCATTCCAATGAAACTGAACCTAACCTAACCAATAATTTAAAATTAACTCAACTTTCTTAAACAAACTTTACAGTCTAGAAATCTTAGGATTAGCATTCAAGCATTCTATTACCAATCCAAGCTCACCCTCTAATAATAGGCCCAAGCTATAATGATATGTTATACCTCGTTATTCCTAACCATTCAACCATCTATAAACTTTGCGACTTCATCGTATAAAGTCATATGCATTGCTGCGTTTGCTCACATTTTTAGAGTAGTAAACACAGCTAAGGGAGCAATGAGGAGTGTTTTTTGAGATCGATCAAGGGAAGGGAGATAAATAATAGGTACCTAAGTATCAAAGGTTAGCTTTAGGCTATTCTCTCCGGAACTAATAGTAGTATTCGGTCCCGTGGTTATTGAAGTTGATTAAGTTAGTTGGATTAAATAAATATAGCAATGTTTTTTTATGTATACTAGTTGAGTATTTTCTCTTTTTTATCCTAAAGGGTCTAGTCTCTTAGTCACGTTAACAAAACTCATGTCATGAGGATGTTTCTTTTCAGCATTATATCAAGACACTATTAAAAGTCCCATAAACAGACCTATAGGTATATAAACAGTTTTAATACATACAAAGTCCGTGGTATTTAAAGTAGTGATTCAGGATTTTAGTTTCTCTTATAGTGCCTTACGTACAAGGTAGGTGGAAGGAAGTATTTTGAGGTATCAAAAATTACTTTGTAAATGAGCTGAATTTTATACTCGTTTAATTCATACTGTTTTTAATTTATTTTAATAATGTCTGGCTGGATCAAGACGACTTTTCCTACGATTATACCAACACCTCCCTTTTAAGGTAGAAAGTTTTTGAACTATTACAGGTTATTTTAGTGTGTTGTTTATTAAAAATGATGTATTTTATTGTGATAGATGAAAGACACTGCACGTTAATTATAGAGAAAGGTTCACGATTACTTACGACTTCCATTCACTCAGCATTGTTAAGAAAGCTCGATTTCAAATATTTTGTTATTATACTACAATATACACTAGGTACATGACGGCCCCGTAGCACAGCCGGTAGCCTATACGCCTGCCTTCGTATTACAAGCTCGCGGGTTCGGACCCGTGATGAGCGCTTGTGTTTGCCTTGAATCTGGATGTTATATTATATATTTTTATGTATGTATCATCATCATCATCATCATCATCATCATTTCAGCCAGTAGACGTCCACTGCTGGACAAAGGCCTCCCCCAAAGATCTCCACAATGATCGGTCCCGCGCTGCCCGCATCCAGCGGCATAAGTATGTATGTCGTCGGCAAATTGTAGAAAATGCTACGGAATTTTACAAACGCTCGCCATACTGTAATATATGCCGAAGGCAAATTGTAAAATGACAAATTCTACAATTTGCCGAAGACATGTAGCTGTCTTACACCCATAGGCATAGGCTCAGCCTAGTTTGGGGTCAGATTCCGTGTGTGAGATGTCCCGGCCCATCCCTCATATTTATTTATTAATGCACAAAAGAATATAATAAAGATACCTCAATGCAAGGAGAACAAATACTGTCCATTAATTTCAACCACATGCATTACGACTAATTCTGTAGGAGAAGAAACACAGCACTGCAGGGTGAATACCACAAATGGACCATATTTTCAACACGTACCATGTATTCTAATTAGATTTCTAAGTCTGCATCTAATTAAGCTTGCTTGAGCAGATGTTATCACGTATTTTAGCACCCTGACATTCGTTAGTAAAAGTAATTTAATTAACCTACTCGCCAGCTTTCTCTGCGAATGACAAAATCTAGAATTTGCTTGAGAGGCTTATAGACTATGTCTTGAAAGTTTTACAGGTTTTACATGTAAATTTACATGCAACAAATCTTTTTAAATTGTACTACGGAAATGAAGAATTTTCCTATACTAAAAAGTTGTTAAACTTTCTCAAAGTCCATGTATCATTTTCATCTCAATTCGTAGAGACAGACAAACATGTAATTTTAAATTAGCTTCTTGGTTTATTATCGTGTTGGTTTCGAAATTGACCTATCTCACAAATCCTGGTGTCAGAATAATTATTTAATTTGCAATCAACTCATAATCTTTCCAACAGTCTACCCTAAATATTGGTGTTCAAACTTGAGTCGACCACACTGATGCAGGTTAGCCAAACCAGTATCTAGTAGGTAAATAAAGAAATCTTTTGGTTAGCAAATGGTATCGTACAAAGAGTATTTTTTCTTCTATCGTAAGTAGTTACAAACCTCCGGTTTCGTACGCGGACGGAGGCGGCTTAGCTGACTTGTTGCTTTTCTAAGCAAGTATTTTGTGAAGAAAAAAAAAAGAAAATTTTAATATTGTCGAATAATCATATTACATAGGTGCGTAACTTGGATCGAACTGGCATCTCCTGCAAGCAGCGACCCTACCCACCTAACTTATAATTACTTACTCTGATCGATCTTGTGTTGTCTCGACCAAGTCACATTTTAGAGAAAATTGATGCGGGATGCCACAGGGAAGTGTCCTAGGGCCGCTCTTATTCCTGCTCTATATAAACGATCTTCCTGAGGTAACAAGTCACAAATATATTATGTTTGCTGATGATGTGTCCGTAATTATACCGCAAAAAACTGACTTTACGAATTATGAATTGGACATGAACTCTGACGCAACCGCGGCGCGCCCTGGCGACAAATTGTTGATGAACGGCAGAAGTAGGAATAATTTCACTGGGATGTTATTTACAATTTATCTACAAAGTGCTATTTTAAAACTAATTTTACATTTTTACAAAGAAAGACTGATAATTTTGAAGTGCGACCGACACGTTGAAGAAGAAAACAAAAAGTGAATAGAAAAATGAACGAGATGACGGATGAATGACGAATGAATTCCAAAATTGAATATTACAATTTAGACGAAAAAGAAATGGTAAATATGATGAGAATTAGGTGGCATGCAAGGCACCTCATTACAGCTCTATATTTTATTCTATGACATCACAAATTCTCTAAATTATCATCGAATCTTCGTCGCCCGCGCATCCAAGCATTCTAAACGACCTTGATATTGAAAAGAGACAGCCGAAATGAAAGTGAGACTGATTTGTTTTCTCTTTCGTCGGCACTGTTACGACTGTGTCTATAACTTATCTAATTCAGAGTTATTTTGGTGCCATTTCGATTGCATTGTTAATTCTTGGAACTTGATTGGTTCCGATAAGTGACAGTTCGTTCAGATTTTATAGAACCACAAATTACACGTTACAAATACCATTTGGTGTTCATTGAGTGGCTAATAAGTCTGAATTGTGAATTGTTATATTCTTATTATATTAACTGCGTAATGTACTTTAAAGTGTAGTTGGGCTGGTTTCGTGAAATAGGTCCCTTATACTATTTATATATTAACTCATGTTATTACGTACGTGCATAGGCGAACGAAACCGTAAATATTGTATTTCTATGAAAATATTACTTTATTCAATAACTACTACTTGTCAGTAGAACTGGTGCTTTCCATTGATGTTTATTCAGGAGATTTCCGATTTATTGTAAAAAAAAATGTATTATAATAAAATTAGCCCATAATATATGAGGAAGGAGATTTTTAAGATTTATACAGCCGCCGAAGTATTTTAAGTTACCGGGGTTTCTAAGACTGAGTATAAAGACTTAAAATTTTTGTATAGGTACCTATAAAAATAGTGCATAATAAGGTACGGGCGCCGATGAAGGCCCACTTAATTTCAAATCCTTGTAAAATCTTGCAGTTAAGTAAAGTAAAGAAAAAACATAATGGAAATTATAGTATATTTATTTGGGAAGCAAGATACCTAAAAAAGTAGTACAGCTTTTGGCATTTTAACACAAAGATAAACACTTTTTATAAACTTGGTATTGGGCTATCTTGGGAAGCTGGTCGCCGAAGATGGCCCGAAAAATATTAATGGAAATATATGCATTATAAACATTTTAACACTTTTAACATAAAATATCAAAATGAAACACAATCTTCTCATAACATTATTCACAAAAGGTAAAATAGTTAACGAAAAATTCAAATGTGGGCCATCTTAAATCTATCAAAATATAAATCAACTATAAAATAAAAACTAACTACTAAATAAAAATATATTTTACTTTTAAATTAACTTTGAAAGTAACTTATCGAAAATATAAAGAAATCAATTCTTTTTTCTAAAACATTTTTGATTAGTAGGTGGGCTATCTAAGGCATACTGATAATTAACTTTGAGATCAATCAAAATAAGTGTACTTATTATTAAAAACAAATAAGACGCTATTGTCTTTAATTATGTGCGTGTATTCTTAACAAAAAAATAAATTATCCCAAAATAATCTGAAAAGCGAATGGGGCTATGTTGGGGATCATATTATGGGCCATGATAGGAAATTACCCCCAGTTTAAGTATAATCTCGTAAAAATACAAAATAGGTAATAAAATAATAAAACTCATCTGTAATTTCGTTGATTAATAAATTAAATACGAGTTTTCACAGTTTAGAGCAAAGAGATTTTCTTTTAATTTGCAAATTTTCAAAAGAAATGACATCGTGGAGTTTATAAAACGTGTATCGTCCTGACATGACCAAGCAAACTGTCGTCTGTCTTCAAAATGGTGACGTCCCGGTAATGAAACACACTTGCACTATTGTCTATGATACTAGTAGGCATAAACCCGCGTAATTTCAAATGTTTCGAATAATCATAACTGTATTTTTTTTAAAGTGGGCTATCTTAGGAGCCGGGCTATCTTCGGCGACACTACCTTATATTGAAATTGGCTCCGTGATATACTTCATGTAGGTACCCGAATATTATTGACAAAATGAAGCTCAATATAATTATTATGATTTTATTGTTCTGATTTTCTTTATTTTTCTCTGGTTAACAATTACTTACTTTTTTAAACTGATCTAAGTTTTGTGTCGCAAGATCGCGTCGTAAATTCTTCACCGCACTTACCTAAGCATTAACTGTACCTCATTCAAATCTCCAGGATCTCTTCCTGCATTCAATACTACCGGTATTTAGACTCCGCGGATCTTATCACTTTTATCTATAGCTTGGCACTCGGATTTAAAAAGAGACAAACACCTTCTATACAAATTATCTATCTAATATAATATACAGGATGCTTAGCAAATTAATACTGAGAGGACCACTTTTTTAAATATTGTTTTTTATTTCAGAAATCAGAAATATTTATTTGTAGGACATCACAACACAGAAAATGACAATAAGAAAATACAATTAACACATAATAAACTACACAACATAAAACAAAAACGATACAACTATACACGGATACATCCCCCTGTGTTGCGACACCCACCACAAGACTGAAACGAAATAAGTAACTATTATTTAACTGTTATTTGACTCGGATACTGAAATTACGCTCTCTTACAAAATTGTCACAACATTTTTTTTTTCAGGGAATTTTTTTTTTCGGAAAGTTGGTCAGATCATTCATTGAACATGTCCTTTGAGTTTTTTCTAAGCTGTCAAGCCTACCTAACACCCTATACCCTATACTAATAAATAAGACTATAAATTATATCGATAAGCCTTTCGGATTGACATAAACGTTTTGGTTTTAGATATTATTTGGTCCTGAACTGCTCCGAATAACTTTAAGGAATGATTCGGTAGCATAAGGGTTAATATTGGGTTTATATTAGAAAATAAAGTATGTACAACAAAAAAATAAATTTAAGAAGGTTTTTATTTGTATTTTGCATTTATATTATTTTGTATTTTAATTTAATACATTTTGAAGATCATATTACGGATGTTCTTTTTTATATCTTTGTAGAAACGTATGCAATCTTGTAGTATGTGATAAATAAAACTAACCTATATTTAATTAAGTTTGAGGATGACTTTACAACTCATTAGAAAAGAAGAATTTTATTTGTAATGTTGGTTGCGTTGGATTACCGAGAGAAGAGCCGCGGGCTCGAATCCCGCCGGAGAACAATCATCATCATCATCATCTCAGCCGAAAGACGTCCACTGCTGGACAAAGGCCTCCCCCAAGGATCTCCACAATGATCGGTCCCGCGCTGCCCGCATCCAGCGGCTTCCCGCGACCCTCACCAGATCGTCGGTCCACCTCGTGGGGGGCCTGCCCACACTACGTCTTCCGGCGCGCGGTCGCCATTCAAGAACCTTTCTGCCCCAACGGCCGTCGGTTCTACGTGCAATGTGCCCAGCCCATTGCCATTGCCGCCGGAGAACAACCTATAGTTTATTTTTTAGACTTTTTAAAAACTCGTTACTTGGCTTTTCAAAGTATTTGTTAGAATAACAATTAAAACCGGAAAATAACAATTTTCCTCAAGGATTTCCACAAGAATAAATTTTATTTTTTATAAATTTATCGATGTCTTTTGTGTCAGGTGGTTTTGTAAACATTATAATAGGCTGTTGTTACCTAGCTAGACATATATTTTCAGGAATTTAAGACTTTTAGTAGGAATTATTTTTGCAAACGGCTTTCAGTATATTTTAAAACATTTAAGATCATAACAAAACCATAAACAAGATCATTGCATTTAAGTATACCATCAATTTACTTTACACCTAATTTGATTGCCATTTTACAATAAATTGCTTAATTAACTTTGTTGTTGGATTAATTTTCTAACTCACTTATATATCGCCGTTTAATTTCACAATCATTACAAATAAACCTAATTGTGTACTGATTAGAATCTACTTTAAACCATAGTTAGGTATCAATGCTGTTTAATTATGTATGAACTAGCTTCCTACCGCGGTTCTGCTTACGAACGCTTGTATAACCATTGTATGATTTGTATGGTCAGTGAAATATGGAAGTGGCGAAATTTTTTATGTCATTGTTTTGGTGATTGTGTAATTTGATGTTTGTACTAATTTTATCTGTCTGTGTAATGTATTTTAAGCAATAAAGATAGCCTTTGTGACTATGTGTAAAATGTTTAGAAAATTTCTACCTTAGAGAATAAATCCCAGAATTTTTTCTATTTATACTCTAAGATGTCTACATTTTTATGTCAAATAGTCTAATTTAATTATATGTCTACCAGAATCTGATGGCAAAAAAATGATTGAAAAATAGCGATTTTCATATGGAAACAAAAAAGTCATCTGTCAACTGAAATTTCGAGGAATCGTTTTTGGTTTGGCTTCAAATTTAATTTAAAAAGCGGTGAAAATTTCGAGAAAACCTTGCTAGCGTCAAATTCTTTTTTCCCTTTTTACCATCAGATTCTGGTAGAAGACCTATAGTTTGTAAGTAATTAATATTTTACCAAGATGTCCGTAATTCCGAATTTGAGAAATGTATTAGGTAGTAACGCACAAACAGCCGTATGAGAATCAATAATATACATTTTTTTATTCATATACTTAACATTAATTACTACATTAATCGATTCTCTTGAAAAACGCATTGTGAAGCTATCCTCATAAACATAAAAAAAAAGATGTGAAGTAGACCAACTAGTACCTACTGGGTATAACTAACACTCGATTCTTTCTTATTTATTACGAAAGGCTCGAGCCTCTTTGCTATAATATTTCCTAACTCAATTCGTCAATTTTAAAGCAAAAATTTGTGCTTTCGTGCACTTTCCAAATATCCGGTTAGCAGATTACGGTTTTCGAATTACCACAACTCTTCAAAAACGGATATTTCCGTGTGCGTAGATAATTAACTAGGCCCTACCAAGTTCAGAAGAGGTATTCTACTTAGAGCACCCGCCCGAATAGCACCCAACCTATTACACGAAGAGCACCGATCAGTTTAGGTAAGTGCTTAAAAATAAAGAAAATATATAATAATAATAATATAATAGCAAAAAAAAAACAATATTTGTTGGTTACCTGAAAGAAATAGCTTAGCGATAAGGCCGCCATTTGCCTTCTCTTTTTGTGTTTCATTTGTACTGTACGTAAAAACAAGACTTGTTTTTTATTGTGTGCAATAAAGTACCTATATTTAAACTTTGTTTTTTTTTTGGCAAGTGCTCTTCGTGTTTTTTTGTTTTATATTTATTACTATTATTATTTCTATTATTTTATTTTTTTCTAGAGCACCTGATAAAAAAAATATCAGTGCAGTTTCGTGGAATAAGCTGGGTTCTAAGTGGAATATCTCGTTCAGAAAAGACTGACCCTGTGGCCTATTTTTAACACGAAGGTAGAAAAAGTGCTAACTGCAGTTCGAATTGGAGAAACAAGCGTAATTGGCCCTTAATTTTGGGGCTCAAATTTGAATTTGTTCAAACGTGTTCAATGCGATCATAGTTCTCAAATCGTTCTAATTTTTTAGATTTAAAACGTTCAAATTTACTACAAAGCAGACAAGTAACGTAAAGACGTGAAAATCTATAAACTAGCGATTTTCAGGAGGGTTTTTTACTTTAACTATGTTCTGTATTTAATTATTTACTTTCAGACTAAAATAGATTTCGAATAACGATTTACGTATGGTGTTTCTGAAACAACTTCTAGAATGGAGATTTAATTCCTAAATACGGATAACATTCATATAAAGCGTTTTTTTTTAAAAAAGAAGAACTGAATTTCGAAATGGGGTCTTTCTCAAACAACTTGTAGAATGGAGATTTAATGCCTAAATATGAATAACATACAAATAAAGCGTTTTTTTTTTTAAAGAAGACTGAATTTCGCAAAGGCAATCCCCAACGACCTCACACTCTACCTTATAGACGAGAGTAAGAGAAACACAAGTCAACAATGCTTTTAAATTCATTCGCAATTAGCACCGCCCTCACAGAACAATTAACATAATTCCCTAGGAATTAAGGCCTCATTCACCCTGATCCCGATTCCATCAATGAACGATGGATTCTCGATTCGGAGGTCGATCGATTGTTTTGACTAATCGATGTCAAGAATTTGTGTTGACATTGTTTTAATTGACGAGTATTTTAAGGGCTCTGGGTACCTATTTAATTTATCTCGGATTATCTGAATTTTAATATTTTTACCAAAACCTGTAGGTACCTATACTATGTTTGTGTAGCATTGTCATATACTAAGTATAATCACCTGTAAGAAGTGCATCTTTGAAATATAGTAAAATATTAATAAATTTCTCCCTTAATGCCTCGAAATATCTCCAGAACTAATTCATAATGAAAAAAACATTTTTTACATTAAATAAAATTGTACAAAATGACACACAGACACACATTACATGAGCAGATTTCAGGGCGATCAACTTGTAGCTACCACAGACAGATCTCTCTCTCTCTCTCTCTCTGCTGTTGGTTTTCCAAATAAAATAAAATAAATAATAAATACTTATTATACAAGATTCGTATACAATATATTATTTAAAACAAAACATAAACGATCTACATATCACAACCATCACAATATTGGTGTAGGGTGAAGCTTTTATTACTCCAGTAAGTGTTAATGTCTCTGAAAATAATTTAAACAAATCTATGAATTAAATCATTACTAACAATGTACGATTTTCTTTTATTTTAGTAGTTTTTACTTGAGGCTTATAAAGTTACTATAAAGTAATATGGCACGCTGAACAAAACATCGCATGACTGTGGACGAAAAAGAGACGCACAGATTAAAGTCATTTAAGACTTAACACTTTCACCAATCAAGTAGAAATTCACTTAAATTGTTAGTAAGTTTGTATCTGAATTTGCACATGTATAATTTTATCATATATTTTGTTTTCGTAAGTAAAATTCTCTCAATGACATTTATTTAAAAAGCATTTATTTTTTCAAAATAGAAGAAAGTACAATGCTGGATTAGAGAATTGATATAGATACCTAAATAATTAGAGAGAGAATGTTGACAGACTAATAAAGAAAAACATTTTAGAAAATGACAAAAACAATATTCTGTATGTAAAATTAAATCGAATAAGAACATAACGACATAAATTACGGTTTTAGTAAAAATAACAAACCTTAAATATGTTAATAATATCCCTGACTAAGATGTACGCGGGTTATTTTAGATGTTTTTTTTTTTGTGCGTGGTGCAATTTTATGGTACGCGCGCGAGTTGAATACATTTGTTTAATGACTTTCTTTCTCATATCTTATATTAAGGTATTTTAAAATGTAACTTTGTAGCATATAGTTTCTTTATATACTCTTGTAACAGAGAGTATAATCTGATTTATTTTAAAAATTAAAGCAAAATTAAATGTAAAATAATTAATTAAAGCAAAGTAAAATAATTGGTACAAGGAATGAGATCATGAGACTCTACTTACTGACAAATACAATAAATGCACTTATTTTGACATTAATTTATAGCACATGAAGGCGTGATGATTACACTGTGAAGTCATCACTATAGTAAATAGTGTTCGAAGGTTGACATGTAGTTGACAGTTGACAGTTGACACACCTGAGGTGTCAAGGCTGATAGCTCTGACAACGAGTGATGGACGCCATTTATAAATGTAATAAAATAATAATTAATATAATAATGTCTCTGCTAGGGATGTGAATGAGACATGTATAAAATATACAGTTAAAAAAAGAATAGTATATTTTATATAGGCTGTTAACGAACGAACGAATTAGCTAATAAATATATATTTTTATATATTTTTTGGATAATTAATTATAATGTTATTTTGAAATACAAAGCTTTTTAGTTTTAAAAATATTTAATTATCCAATGCGTAATGTATAAAGATTGTAATTTATTATTTGAAAATTTGAATTCAAGACAAGTTTTAGAATTATTTTTTATTTATATACCTGTTATTAGTTTGTAATACTCTTCCACTATAATTGATATCTAAAATAAACAACGTAATCGTTGTTACCAAAAATTACATGCTACAGTATTAAAACAACAATTTTCTTTCGGTAACGGATGTTTAATATTAGAAAAAAGAACAGCGATATAAAAAATGAAGATGTTTCCCATCACTAGTAACTGTATTATTAACTTAGTAGACATTATACATTACTCAATATCACACATGATAATCGTTGTATTATAACAGGTACATTAGTAACGCAAGGTCAGATGATATTTGATCCTCAACAGCAATATAGTACTTCGCCATGTTTCTACTTGCATCACTCTTTGTAACGAACACACGATATCTATTTAGTTAATTACCACAAATAACAGTGAAGAGTACTAGGTTCCCATAGCGAGGACCGTGACCTGTTAACGCAAACAGCACTGTATCTGTTAATTATACTGTTACTGTTAATTTTTGAGATAACATCTGCAAATAACAGGTGCATTGAGTTGCATACTCTGTGTCATCACTTTGATGAAGTAAGTATTGCATATGAAAATTTCATTTTATTTCACATTTCATGCAAAACATGTCCTATCTTGTTTTCTTCGCGTGTGCAGTTTATCATCAGGATGTTATCTAACATTTTGGCAATCGGAAAATACTTTGTTTTTGAGAATTCATGCGTCGGGTTCTCAATTACTATTTTTTCACTATCAACGTATTTTAGCTTTCCACTACTTTTTCTTGTATCGCACTATAAATTATGTGAAAAAATACAAAACTGTCCAAAAGGTTTCTTCTCTTCTCATATTCGGTCTTTTAATTTTATATTTCCTAGAAATCACTATCACTACATAGTATAAAACAAAGTCGCTTTTTCTGTCCCTATGTCCCTATATCCCTATGTCCCTATGTATGCTTAAATCTTTAAAACTACGCAACGGATTTTGATGCGGTTTTTTTTAATAGATAGAGTGATTCAAGAGGAAGGTTTATATGTATAATACATGCATAATATACTTAAGGATAACCCACAATAACCATTTTCCCGTGCGGAGCCGGGGCGGGTCGCTAGTAATGCATATTCCTGTATTTTTTACATTTCCGGTTACATTCATAAGCATGAATGTCAATATCTTGTCAATATTATGTGGTCTCGAGAGGTGAACGGTGGGTAGGAAGGGATAAAAATCACTTCGTCACGTTGTTAGCCGACAAAATGTATTTACCAAAGCGTTATTTACTCGTAGTATATAATTTGTGAAGTATTTATGGACTCCTAGTTAGGTACAAACAATTGTATAAATAAACATTAATCATAGCAGGTACTGCGAAAAACTGTATACCGTGTTACTTTGTGTTTAATTTTTAAATAAAATTCTAAATGAGAATGCTTGTAATCGAAACGAAAAAAAAAATCAAAATTTTTAATTTCATTTAAACGGCGGAATGTTCGTGAAAAATATAATTATTAGGTGCATCTGCGTAGCAGTGCAATTTCACAAGTTCAATTAAAAAATGAACTTCTTAGGCAGTGAACTTGCCAAAATAAAAATGTTTCCGTAGCAAGAAAATCTGAAAAAGCTCAGTGACAACATTTTAAAAATAACCTTGAAAGTAAATTATCATGTTCATATATTGAAGTGCTAAAATCGTCGCTTTCAATTTCAACAGCTCCATTGCGTTAATGTATAAGTACTTACTAAACTCTTACTTTCGCATGCCACATTACAAAATGGTCCACATGTCATGTCTGTTAATTAAGATATCCAAATATCAATTTCCTGCGATACGTCTGGAAATTAACTTATCAGATTTTAATTAACAAAACGATCGCCAAACATCCGACACGTTTGGATAGAGATGGAGCTATAAAAACTTCATTTTGTATAGCACTATCTCGCTTAATGTGCAAATATATTTTCGATCTGCAAAATTTCACATCTGTCAAATGCTATCAGAGTCATCTTGTAATTTTTGACGCGTACTTGACAATCTCAATATGTAGTTACATATAAATCATAGATATACGTTATGTAATCTTTTGCCGATAATATCTTGTGCGGTATCATAGATATGCACTATTTTATCCCGTTATCTGGGGATCGAGACAGGTGATTTGGTCTAGAAAAAATGTTTAGACTAAATAGTAAAGAGCTTGAGCTACTACAGCGAATAAATACGAATCATTCATAAAACCTACATTACACTCTACAATTTACGAAATACCACTTTCCACGTGATGAAAACTGAAAACCAAAAATTTTCATGCTATTTTGGAAAGGTAGATTTTATATTGTACCTTCAGAAAAATTGTATAGCTTGAATTTCTATTTTTTTAACATTTATCAAACATATCATATGAAGATTTTACTTACTACTTATTTTAGATTTTACTTATACTTACTACTTGAGATTACTCAACACACTTTCACACACAGCACACACTCACACATACACTTGCTTTCAATTTTATCTTTTGTTAATTTTGTAATTTTTTCCTTTCATAGATTATAAACTGTTTAACTACATTAAAATATCATGTTTGAACCCAAGTGGAGGCCTGGAGTCCTAAATCACAGGGTATCCTAGTTTAGGCTCCAGCTTTTGCAAATATTATAAATTATCTTGTAACTAGGCTATCACTATTGTATACCCGATCATATATTTGTAAAGGAAATAAATAAATATATTACTTATTTACTTACTTACTTACTATCAGATTATTATGGGTGCGTAATAAATGCTATAATATAAAAAAATATAATTTTAGGTGATATAACGTTCAATTGGTATAATTTTCATACACCATAAAAATACTTGCTATAAATTTAATTTGTATAACGTTCAATTTCTATAACATTCATTTGATATAATGACAATTGTTATAACATTATTTTCCTATAACAATCATTTCGTATAACAATCATTTCCTATAATAAACTTCATTTTTTGTAATTGTACGGAAAAGAATATTCGGTCTCAGATGTCGTCGTCGTCGTTAACAGCTCAAATATGTCAGATTTTTACAAAAAAAGAAATAACATTATTCATCGGATTAGGTATGGGCAATGTGGGTCATTAAATCTAGGTAATATAAACAAATAGGGCGGGTGCGAGCGCAGCGAGCACGGGAATTCGGGGCACCCCGACTTCTGTTGGTTAGGTTCGAAGGGTATGGCGGAAGAGATGGGCGAGCAAAGCGAGCCCAGCTCGCCCGCCATACCCTTCGGGTTAGGTTGACATGTATGCATGCCTGCACGCTTGCTTGCTTGCATGCTTGCATGCTTGATTGCATGCTTGATTGCATGCATGCTTGCTTGCATGCTTGCTTGCTTGCTGTTACAAGTTCATAATTTTATTTGGAAACAATATTTATATCAATTGTAAATTATAGAAAATCATTATTATATCAAATGAAATTATATTATTTAAAATTATAGGAAATCATTATTATATCACATGATATTATATTATTTGAAATTATAGGAATTGTCTTTTATATGATTTGATTATTAGGATAAGTAAAATTATATAATCTGAAATTATATCATTTAATCATTATAACTTTTGAAATTATGGAATATATTACACACCCGATTATTATACTTACTTTTTATGTTTCTGTTATTATTCTTATTCTGTAATTTATTTATTTTTTCTTTTCTGTTACTTTTTAATCTTAAACTATGAATGTATGAAATCGAGGTAACCGTACACGTCATCATACCAGAGTTAACGTTTTTCCTATTAAAAAAAAATTAACTGCAGCGTAAATGAAAGAAGGGTTATGTTGATTGAGCATACAATTTGACCCATTCCGATAATACTCACGTACCGTTGTGTGCAAGTATAATTTTAAGTACTGTCGGCACTTCGAATAAAAACGGTATATGATGTGAATATGTCGGTTCTGTAGCGGCATTACAGCCTCCGTGGTCGAGTGGTGAAAAGCTCGCCTGACATTACGGAGGTTTCGGGTTCGAACCAATCCCGGTGAGGAATTAGTCGAACAAATATCACTTTGAGAGACTTTCCTCAGTTTGTTAGGACATTGCAGACTGAATCACCTGATTGTCCGAAAAGAAAGATTCTTCGGAAGGCACGTAAAGCTGTTGGTCCCGGCTATGATCTACAGATATAATCGTTACAGGAGCCATGTCAGAAGCCTAGGCGGTTCAATAATTCTGACACCAGGGCTTGTGAGGTAGGTTAACCTCGAAACCCATACGATAAGCAAGCATCTCGTTAATCATTTTAGAGTCTCTTGTGTGTTTGTTGATTAATCAACAACTTTGTTTTTATCCTGTACGGTAATTTATTTTTTACCTCTAACATATTTTATTTCATTTTCATAATTCTCTTCTTTCATAGGCGCTTTTAAATGTTTATTATCTATACGTACGTACACACGTACGTTTAATCAGTGAGAATTCATATAATAAAATTTTCTTTGTCGACTGTACGGTAATGTCATTATTACAGCGATGTGACCAATTTAGAGTCAATATAACACATTGAGTGCGTGCAGTAATACGTCTATTATTATTATGAGGTAATAAATGACAATAACACATTATAAAAGAATAGAAAATACTGGTTTTATGTCATACAACACTGTTTTCTAATTTAGCAAGCAAAATTATTTATATTAAAGAAATAACCTTTTACTAAGTATCTATCTATTCAGCCCACACAGAGACCACATCAGTTCACTGCTGGACATAGGCCTCTTCTTTTTTGTGCCATTCACACCGGTCCTGAGCCTCCCTGAGCCACTGTTTGCCCGCAACAACAACGATGTCATCTGACCATCGGGCGGGTGGTCTGCCGACTGAGCGCTTTGCAGTTCTTGGCATAAAACTTGGGAATAAAGAGTTACCTATATTTTAGATACAAGAGTATGAAAAGGCTTTCGGAATTCAGCCATTAGAATAATAAACTTTGAAATATAAATTTAAATACTAATACACTTAACTAAAGATACTGAGATACAAAAATACATGTACGTACACTTAAAACTGGTACTAGTCATACATATTGGTACACATAATATAGGTACGCCGGTGGTTAAAGTATTCAAAGTAAATAACTAACGTGTCATACCGCTGACAGCCTTGACAAGTATTGCTTGGCTAATCATGAGAACAAACAGCATGAAACCGTCAATAGGAAGCATTTTGTATTTGGAAACTGTGAAGATTTGTTTGACGATCTTACGTCAATTTTAACTGACCATCTGCCTACCTATTTGCTATTGCTGTGCGAAAAACCTTGAAGAATAAATGAAGGATTTAATGATCAAGTCAAATAAAGACATACATTCAAATCACACGTAGGACATAACTATTTAAAAATAGTAGTTCAGGATAGATAAAGGAACAAAAAAAACTAAGAACCAGTTTAGTAATATTAAGAACAATCACGTATTTTATAAGTAGGCATAGCACAGCCTAAAAACTAAGAGCAAAAAAATGTATCAAATTACATAATTTACATCCTAGAAGGAGGTAATCTTGAGGATCTGATATCCCGAACAAGGTTCATGTCGGTAATTTAATCGAGCAAAGTGTAGTAACGCACGACTGGTTCTATGGTATAATTTTTAAGCAGGCTTATTTTAAGGTGCTTTGGAATTGCGATAGTGAACTTGAAACGTAATGCTAATTACAAGAAACTAATAAAAGCAAGGAGAATTTGTATTTTTATACTCGTGACTCTGGTCTTTTGATTTTATTTGCACTTAATATTCATACATAATAGGCTATTTGACAATGCGAAAAATAAAGTGTTAATTACTGTAATCAGTATGTAATGTAAGTTTAAAAATGGATATTTACTATGGGAAGTTGAAAATAATAATTAATTTATGTAAAAATCCGTAAATAAAAATGTATTTTTTTTGGCGTTTGTCACGTGACTCAAAACGCTCCTGTTTGGTCGGGTATAGGACATATGTCACTAGCCAGTAAACATCGTTTTCTACTTAAGCAACTTGTAGTAGTAGTACTGGCTAGTGACGTCACCGATGCCATTGCGACGCCATATTGTCAAAGTAGCGTTTTGGCGCGCTACTTAAATATTGAATTTTTATTTTGATATTTTTCAGGAAATATGTACCAGAATTAAAAAATACAACTATTACTGGGATCCACAAACTCTACTGAATAATAAAAAATAGATTTTAAAAACCAGTCAAATAGCCTATTATACTTGGAGCTTTGAGATAATTTCGAGTAGAATGCTGCCAATGAGTGATTTTAAATTTAAAATATGTACTAATTTCACTACTGTGGTCCAAATTACAAATGTCACGATCCAGATTTTACACATGCTACCGAACATGATTAATTTCTTGGTCTAAAATTTCATAACGAAGATTTGCGAAAGACATGACATAATTAAAAGAACTGAATACAACTAAAGAATCACAGTGCAAAAACGACCTCGAAATGATAAAACATTACTTCATATTATAACAATAGAAACTACAGTTATGAAATGAAATTGTGAACTATCACAAATCTGATATTTAATTGCGGTGGATATCATGAGGCAAAAAATGAGCCGAGAGGCAAAAGAGGTTTGGATCAAGCAAAGTTCAACAACGGAGTGAGTGAGAATAATTTCTCTACAAAAAGAACGAAAGCACATTAGTTCGATGCCGAAAGCGAACTTGGAAGAGTAAAAAATAATAAAGTTACCGGCGCTGTGAGGCACAAAGAAATCAATAGTCGTTTTGTGTTGAGTTTTTGCACATCTGTTTTGTCCGTCAGATTGTACACATGGCACTTTCGTTTGATATAAACTCGTCTATTATAGATCGTCTGAATATGCAAAAAATCTTGCTGTTTTATTAGATATTTCTCATCGAAAATGTAAAGTGGATTAGGTCAAATAAAATTAACATAATATAAACTAAACTGTTCCTATTAAACGATTGTAATATGAATTATGTATTAGGTGAAAAAAGCCTGCGAAAATTGCATCTCATAGTAATAAAAATAATTTGTTATTCAGGAAATAAACTGCAAACACTACAAAAAGACCGCGACAGCAATTTTATCGTTGACAAAGTTAATGACCACGGAAAATTAAATAAAAACTGCCATTGTTTGTCCACTGACCGACATACTTTTTTGTTTTACCCAAAATTAAGTTAGTTTCATAGAAATTATTGTTCCATTTTTTTACTGTGACAAGGGCAAGGACTGTTTCAACAGCCGTCGCGGCTAAGTAACTGTGACTAAAGTGGAAATTCTCCTCAGTTGCGCCGTATCCAACTTTAATTGTTTTGTTAATTTAAAATTCTTCTACGTTAAAAGACCTGACATAAATTTTTACAAACAAGTTTAACGGCACCAATTTTGTACTTACTGAAACTTTAACAGCACGGTAGCAGTTGCCGACCTTAAGTTTTGTTCTTGAGTCAGTCCAGTCTTCCTAAAAAGGGTAAATTGAAAATCCAGTCACTGACACTGATCACTGCACTTTGGAAAATCAAGTTAGCACTTCACGAAAGTCCTGGCGCGGATTCCCGGTGTCCGAGACTCAAGACAACAAGACTAACCCGTTTGGGTGCCAATATTTGCCGATCCGGTTTCGGGATGGGTCACTTCGTTCGAAGAGGGTCCAGACCAATCCAGTTCAACGTTTATCGGGTTGAAAGGAAAGTCTCTTGGAAAGTTTCGTGTATAAACTTTTTACGCGATGTTCGGAGGGGCGTCGCGGCGCCTTTCGTACGGGCGTCGCGGGCGGCGGCACACTGCGGACTGCCGCGCCGTCCTACAAGCCAGTGTGCAGTCGAAGCCTCCTCGTCGCCACATGATCGCTTGCATGTGTTGCGGACTTGCAGATTCTTTTACTACGATAGCTTTACCAGCCGCCCGACCTCTTTGCTTCATTTCCATTGCCGAGTCTTTTCATACAACTGTAACTTTCATCGCTTCTTCATCAGTAATGGTTGCGAGTGCTTTAGAAACTGTTAGTAAGGGATATATGAAAAGTTTTACCGGGCAAGGCATCAGGTTCTGGAGCTTTGCTCATTTATTGTTATGGCCTGCAGTCGGGTGCATAGTTTTATGAAATTGACTTTTTGTTCGTGCCGTCTGGGTCCCTAAGGAGAGCGGTTTAACACTCATTATTAGGGGCGCTGAACTTAAAACCTACGTTATGTTGTTCATTATTAACACTAATTTGTTAATTATTCATGTGCGTACTGTATTAACATATTCAGAGCTTAAAATAAATTCAAGTCATGAGATGGTCTTGTTTTGATAAGAAATTTCCAACATTTTCACTTATTTTATTTGGTAGAGTTAAATGTTTTGCATTTTCGTAAACTTGGATATTCTGTTAAAGCAATTTAAAACAAGCGAGGTTGTTATTTTGAAATGACATTCTTATAAATATGGTAAAAGAGAGGTCCTAAAATATTACCCTGTAGAATTTTTCTTTTCCGTCTGCGCTTTCAACGCACTTTAGATTTAAGTTTACATTCGTGTTTGTTTGACAGGAATATAAATGTGAATGTGGTTTGTTTTGTTTTAGTTGGGTGCATTCTGTGCGTTTATGAGTCAGGCTGAGACGCGGCGCAGGCGCACGCGGCGGTAATGGGAGCGGAATCGATTCTAAATTCGGAACAAGATTGCGGCCAGGATCGGCGTGTGACACACACTGGCTGGCGATAAAGTACTGCTTTATTCCTTTTTATTTGCAATTCACTTTTTTTAGAAATGGTAAAATACCGATGTGGATTTAAGTTATGCCTCATGAAGACATACCTAGTAGTATTTCGACGTCGAAAACTGATTTGTAAAATCTTACTTCGAATAAATACATTTTGAATTTTGTTTTTTTTTTTTTAATTTTGAATACTTTGTTATTATGACACTTGAAGTGTCTGATAAAAGTAACTAATAATTTGCGTTTATTTCTGTTTTATTTTTATGACAAAATTAATTGAAAATTATATGGAATCTATCAGACGATGATGATAATTAAATGCATCAATACCTAATTATAAAATTAAAATGTACCTATTTGTTTGTAGTGCAATAACGCATCGATCGATTTAAGTAAGAATAAAAAGTTAAAAATGATGCAATATAAAAATAAGACAAAGACAACTTTAATCGCGGGAAAAAATCAAATGGGAAAGTAAAAATATCGGCAAACAATTAGATAGATAGATAGGAGTAATCTGAGGGCAAAATTAGTTGTAAATGAATGTTATTTGTTATGAATGAAAATTACCATGGTCCAAGAAAACAAGGTCTAACAATTAGACCACGTGACTGACATAAGCCTACGTCATTTTGCGCTGTTCATTCTTGTCTATTACACGCATTCGACAAGGATGAACAGGCAAAATGACGTAGGCTTGTGTCAGTCACGTGGTCTAATTGTTAGACTTTGTATTCTTTGACCATGTAATGTACTATGCGCCGTGCGGCATTTTAGTGGCCCGTCGCCGGCGCATGACAGACAGCGCTATCGGGTGTCGACATACAAGCTCCCGTTATCTGATGATAGTCTATCGGGATCGTAAACACCCAACTGTTTATTATCCAATGGTATACATAGGATTGCATTAAAGTACTATTAAACCAGTTTGAATTGCAGTTCTGTAGCTGAATTTGCAAGTTTTTTCTTTTCACGTCGATCAACAACTTATTATTTTGATACATTATATTTCATTACAGTACTAACGTTTAACCAAAGCCCCGTCTCACATAGCTAGTTTTTATTGTTTTTTTGGAAACATCTTTTTATTGTTTATAAATGCACAAGTTAGTTATTTTAAACAAATTACACCAATAATTATACATTAAGACTTAGTAAATAAACAAATGGGAAAATATATTAGTGCAAGTATTTCTCAATAAAACCTTGCATGCACGGATTAGCATTTTGTTGAGTCTTGAGTTAATTGCTTCTAAATGACAAATTACCTAGATACCGGATAAAATTAAGCTTATCCATGTTGTGCCAAAAGTACATGAAAAAACTCTACCTATTCCGATCATTGGTCATAGCTCATAAATTTTTGTTCGCACACGACCCAACTAAAGGGTGACTGACTAGTCACTTCTTTAGGAATGTATGGGGATTTTCAAATTGGATTATGGATTTCTGTTCAAAAATTTAATAGTCCCCTTCGTAGGTGATTTTTAGACTAAACCAGGTTGAGGTAGTTGGGCGGGTGAGTGAATAACTTCGGAACGTCTTCAGAAATGATCTCTTACGTGAGATATATTTCGCTGTGGGTTCCATAGTTCCATTATTCGCAGCATTATAAATACTATATAGGTCCTGCCGTATGCAGGTGTTGGAAGACGCTTTGAAAGGTAATAGATAAGCCTTTGTTTGAAGAGACCACACGTTACGTAGCGGGTAATTTATATTTTCCTTCAAGCTGAGTGAAGTCCAAAGTTTGGGCATTTCTAAAGATGATGTAAAGGAAGAAAGAAATATTAAAGGTGCGACAGTGGAGCACTTTCGTTTCATACCCAGAATTTTCGTGCAAAATTAAACGCTGTATAATAGAATAATTAAAAGCTCTTTTTATACCCCGTTCAGAGCTTTTTACATAATACATTGTAAAAAAATTATATTCTTTTCTAAATTTAAAACTAAGCTTTTGGAGTTGGCCAGACGATAATGTATTCCATATCCAAAAGTCTTATTTTCTTAAATCTAAACAGTAGAAAAATCGGATATCGTTTTACAAAGTAACAAGTGTCATGCCACATGCTTAAACTAATGCTCAGAATGTTTAGGGAATACAAAGAGTATTATAATGGGTATAATGGTGTATAGTTTTGTGCAATCGACGAAATTCGCATTGGTCCCAACATGGAGACATGAGGCGTGTCCACAGACGGGTTCGTTTACTTGCGGTGCGGTCACACTTTTGCCGAACGGCGAATGTAGGCGAACATCTAATTATTGTTCGTACCATGGTCTGATAAAATTTCTCCTTCTAAGAAAATTCATCCTTGTCGAATGCATTAATAGTCAAGGATGAACAGCATGATTACGTGGGCTTGTGTCAAGACACGTGGTCCGTATGCAAGCCCTTGGTTTTCTTAGACCATGGTTCGTACTTTAATTTTCGGTATAGGGTTGAATCTTAACATTGCGAAGGTAAATGGTTAAATCTTGCAGTGAATTATTTTCATCAAAGCAAAAAAGTAGAATGCAATAAGTAAACTTGTCATAAGTATCAAAGTTAGATGTAATTGATCATGCGATAAAAAAGTTTTACTTATTTTTATTTATTAAGCCGACGTTTTCAGTATTGGGCAGCCTAAGAATAAAACATACAATAACGTCAAATTAGGTATACACTAACATTCAATCTGTGTAAAACCGAAAAATTAAAGACACGTCTGCATCTGAAATTTATTTCGTCTTTTCTTAAAAATATGATATGATTGATAAATCTAATAAAAAATCTTAACACGGTCGAACCAATTGTAAAAAATCTTACTTAGTCGGTAAGATTTTCAAATTCAGTTTTATATGACTAGTGGAGCCACTAGTTCTAAAAACGCTGGTTAAAACTAATGCAGTTGGTTACACTACCTATACGAACCTATAAGTACTTGAAAATCCAGATGGACCCACTACCTCTAGTGGGTCCCTCTGGTGGTTCCTCAATCTAGCGGTGGAATCAAACGTTCGAAACGGTATTCACAGGATCCGTAGGTCTAGCGAACGCTGTTCGCGCAGAAGTGTGGTCGCACCCTGATGACGAAACGCGGGTCTCCCACGGTCTACATCGTGTTTATTTAACCCGGCTCTGCTCAGCGCTCGCTCGTAATGAACACCATTTACGTACTGCTAATGTTTCAGCATATGGATGGAGACGTCATATTTTCAAAAGGATTTGGTAGATAGAGTGTCAGACGGTTAGTTCCGCATAATTCATACGGATACTATTTCCTATTAGTTTGAATGCAATTATATTTGTAGATATTCTATTGAAATAAATTTGATGCTAACATACAAGCTTCATCTCAAAATGTAACCTGGAATTTCCTTTATGTGATACGAACGTTTTACCACTCGATTTTGGAAACTGTACTCACTGAAACTCACAGCATTATTTGTTTTTTTAACCTAGCCGCCGCGCCGTGTGGTGCGAGCATTATTACCTGAAGTGTAATTGTTACCAGAAGAGAGCCACGCATTAGAAAGTGACAGAAAAGTGGCGAGTCTCGGGAAGTTTTATAGCCATGCAGTAAAAAGTGTCAGACACGTGGCGAGTTTTGGGAAGTTTTATAGCCACGCACTAAGAAGTGATACACACACACATACACACACACATACACACACACTCACACACACACACACACACACACATTTTTTAACTCACTAATAAACCCACACAAACACAGCATTGTTTTTAGCATAGTTATTAGCTACCTTATCTTCCCGCATGAAAATGTATCATCTTATTAACTACATCTCATTACTATTCTTATCTGCAACTCCTATAAGTATTGTGACACTGTATCACCAAACTGCCATTGGATTGTACCCCTCTATCGTGGTGACGCTGACGCTATAGTACTGGTTCGACCCATTTTAGCGTCAGTATACCTCTCTCTGTATGTACCCCTAGCCCTAAGTTCAACTTTATGTGTCATCCACTACAAATGCTCTGTAACTATTAATTTTAAGGCTTTCTATAAATAAACATTATTATTATTATTATAGACACGTGGCGTATCTCGGGAAGTTTTATAGCCATGCAGTAAAAAGTGTCAGGCACGTGCTGAGTTTTGGGAAGTTTTATAGCCACGCACTAAAAGGTAACAGAAACGTGGCGAGTTTTCGGTAGTTTTATAGCCACGCAATAGCTAGAAAGTGACAGACACGTGGCGAGTTTTGGGAAGTTTTATAGCCACGCACTAAAAAGTGACAGACACGTGGCGAGTCTCGGGAAGTTTTATAAGCAAGCAATAAAAAAAAAGTGTCAGACACGTGGCGAGTTTTGGGAAGTTTTATAGCCACGCACTAAAAAGTGACAGACTCGTGGCGGGTCTCGGGAAGTTTTATAGCTATGCAGTAAAAAGTGTCAGACACGTGGCGAGCTTTGGGAAGTTTTATAGCCACGCACTAGAAAGTGACAGACACGTGGCGGGTCTCGGGAAGTTTTATAGCCACGCACTAGCTAGAAAGTGACAGACACGTGGCGAGTTTTGGGAAGTTTTATAGCCACGCACTATAAAGTGACAGTTACGTGGCGGGTCTCGGGAAGTTTTATAGCCACGCACTAGAAAGTGACAGACGCGTGGCTATACCGACTAGAGAGGAGACAGCCACGCATGTCGCAAGAGCTGAAAGCAAATACGTGCAGGTCGATAACAGTTAAGAAACAATCGGTCGTACGTTCCCAGACGATCGTATTCGCGTGTTAATTGCTGAAAGCACGGTTATACACACGGCTGTAAAGAAGGCTGAATAATATCCCAATCCTAGTCATAAATCGTGTGTGTGTGTTTAATTAATTAGATCAGTGTATCCAACGAAACTAAAATTACAGTACTATTACTGCTCGCAATGTTTTGTAGGTGTTTGGAAAATTTTGAAGAACAAACTTTAGTATACTTTTTCTACGCTCAAACCTTAGTGTGATTTGTTAAATATCGAGTTTTGAAAGTTAATTTTTTCTTATTGGATTCACGAAAGTAAGCAAATTTTAGCATGAGATAAATATTATGTTTTACTAGCGTACAAGTTTATAATATTTTGACTCGTAAAAGTACTTACTTATAATTAGAATCCACGACAGCTAAAAGCTGTTTCTCCACTCCACGTTTCCCAAATTTTCAGTCGAGGAGTTATTCTACACCTACATAAAAAAGGCGCATCAATCCATGGTTCTGTTTTTAAACGTGAAACAAAACATTTCATATATTTTCACAGTTTTAATACAATTCGCGCTTGTTGCCATTATGAGCCGTGTGTCACTAAGTATAAACACAGTAATTGCTCTGAGGTTATTCGTTGCAATTAGACAGGGCACCTTCCTTATTATGCGAACACTTTAATAGGGAAACATCGCGATGTCATCACGACCGACTCTGATACCTACTTGAAATCACCAGCCTTCTACAGGAGGATGTCAAAATAGACAAAGTTCAAATTTTATGGAGTAAGTACGTAGGCGAAGGCTAAGATATAATTTGATACCAATCTTTCTTGCAGGCGAGCGGAGCGCTCTACTACAATATAAATGTATTAATAGACAAGGATGAACAGCGCAAAATGACATGGGCTTGTGGCAATAGACGTTTTTGATTTCTGAGTCTAGTCTAAGGGCATGTTCGAGGGTTCCATGGACCATGACCAATTACGATGGTACAGAAAACATCGAGAAGGAGACGTCATCTGAGGTGCTCTGCCTCTACTATTATTGAATTGACCCGCGCTCCGCCGCCGCATTAGCACTGCAGGGTAATTATTACCCGAAGGGTACATCATCATCTCAGCCGAAAGACGTCCACTGAATAAATGGTTTTTCTTTCTTTCACTGCTGGACAAAGACCTCTCTCTCCCCCCAATTCTTATAACTAAACAAAACAGCCAGTAAAAGCTCTACATAATGCTACAGCAGAAACAGAGAGAGAGAGAGAGAGAGAGACATAGAGCAGAGTGCAGAGTATCGTTTGCCGTTATTTATTGGATAATTTTCTTGAAATAGATAAATATTATAGTAGCTTATTAAATAACCAGAGGGCACAATAAGTAAAAATTGCTAATCGACTCATTTGCTGGCATTATCCACTATTGTTACTGGTCACTTTACAAGAGTTTGGGTCTTTTGCTGTCTTTGCTTTTTGGCTTTGCTGTCCCGAAATTGGAACAATATAAAAGATAAGCGAAGCACCCTGTACTCTCTGCGGCACTTATACAAAGCTTCCCTTCTTTCCGCCTCAGTAACATTATATTCTTTGTCACGACTCCGATCTAATTTACTTTCGTAGAATTTACACTGGAATTTAGCACGTTGATATTAAAGTTTCTAAATGTATTAGGCTAGATATATGTAGAACATAATAAGACATATACCTACCCGAGACATTAGGCCCGATTCTACATATTAAGCTCTAACTTAAATTTAAAAATCTTATGTCCCTTTCACGTTCTTTAGGAACAAAAAGGGACACACGTCAAACATCGATTTTACGTGTAGTTCGCACTAGTTTAGAAAACATCCCACTTAAATTAAGCTGAATTTGACAGCTGCGCTGCTTATTTTAAATATCATTCATTAAATATTTAATTCATTCATCTCCCATCCTTTTCGATTCCCATTTATATGCCTGAAAGAGACCAACAACTTAAATTTAGAAATTTTAGCGGCCACGCCGGAATTGAGCTCATTATATAAGTTAAATTCAACTGAACTTTTTTCATTCATCAAAGCAAGTAATCTAATTTTCTTAGAAACGTAATAAAGAGTCGTTACACATATTTTTAGTCTCTTGGTTGAATATTTTGGTTGTTAAGTTTTATACTTCGAGTTTGAGTCAGAAGCATAAGTAAATAAAAAAAGCTTGCTTTAATGTTGTATTTGCTCTTAATACCCTGTCCGAAATCGAAAAATAAAATAAAAACATTGATACCACACAGGAAGATGTTTTTAATTCTGAATGAATACACACTTTCACAGCTTTAACAGTATAATTAATGACGCAGTGCGTTTCATTTGCAAATGCATACGAAAGCGACACTGCAAAAGGACCACAATAATAATTTCACAACAACGAGCTAAACACCACAGAGGATTTATATATCAAAACATCAAGCGCCATATTGCTTGTTATAAAACTTAGCAAAGAATATTCTTGTTAATATACAGAGAGGACACGCTATAAAAGCATGGAATACCAAATCGTAGTCCCTGCAGAAGTTTCAATTAGCGACCTGATTCAAATAAATAGCAACCTTAGCTCCGTTATAGTAAGGTGCAATTAAAAATCATACGGAACTAACTAAAACACGAAGTAGCTGCCTCTCTTTCTATCGCATATCGCATTGATTCACGCCTCTCTACTAACACGTTTAGTTCCCTATCTAAAATCTCCCGGGAGGGCGCATTGGCCGATCATACCTAAGCCGCGAAGTGACACATGCCTGTTATAAGTCATGTTTCATTCATTTATCATGGATTATTTCGACCCTTAATTTAAGATCAGTTAAATACTCGTATCTTACAATTTCCTAAAGAAGCACGTTAAAGAACCAGTACCTGGATAAATGCTGTAGCAGAATTGCTCATTATTCCGGTAACAAAAATATGGCACTTTTAATATGTTAACGATGATGATGATGATGAATATGTTAACAATTATTGAAAACGCTGATTTGATAGGTGAGAAACAACAAAGCATAGCCTATATGTAATGAGAAAATTACCACACTAATCACTCTACAATTATTTTTAATGGGTAATTATATTTTCTTCTAATAGGTATTAAATATTGCTCTTACGGTGAAGGAAAACATCTTGAAGAAACCTGCACACACCTGCGAAGTAATTCAAAGGTTGTGTGTGAATTTGAACACTGGTCAGTGCGGTCGATTAAAGCCGATTCACCCTAATTTCAGAGTAGTCAATAATACATTTTGAAATAAGCCTCAAGTCACACATAATTCGCGACTATTAGTACTTTATATATAAACTCAATCCACACACGCTATAAGTCTTCGCTAAGATGAATGAACCGTCCAGACGTTTGCATATTCATGAGGGCCTGGCCATAAACGGGAAAAGCCTGAAGGCGTCCGGGAAATGAAACCAAAGCTGGTTATTCTAGAATTAGGTGGATGTGACATAAACCGATCTGGGATCAAGGTGTACTTAGGCTAGACATAAAATCTGTAATTTTACAGCAACGTATCGTTTTCGATTTCGAACCCAATCAAATTAATGTTTTAGTATGTTGATACATAACTTTCTGAAGTTATTTATGATAATAGATCGTTTATTTAAGATAAAAGATATTATTAGTATTTGCCCTTTTGTTGGTTTGTCCTTTACGTTTATTTATGATAATAGATATTATTAGTATTTGCCCTTTTGTTGGTTTGTCCTTTACGTTTATTTATGATAATAGATATTATTAGTATTTGCCCTTTTGTTGGTTTGTCCTTTACGTTTATTTATGATAATAGATATTATTAGTATTTGCCCTTTTGTTGGTTTGTCCTTTACGTTTATTTATGATAATAGATATTATTAGTATTTGCCCTTTTGTTGGTTTGTCCTTTACGTTTATTTATGATAATAGATATTATTAGTATTTGCCCTTTTGTTGGTTTGTCCTTTACGTTTATTTATGATAATAGATATTATTAGTATTTGCCCTTTTGTTGGTTTGTCCTTTACGTTTATTTATGATAATAGATATTATTAGTATTTGCCCTTTTGTTGGTTTGTCCTTTACGTTTATTTATGATAATAGATATTATTAGTATTTGCCCTTTTGTTGGTTTGTCCTTTACGTTTATTTATGATAATAGATATTATTAGTATTTGCCCTTTTGTTGGTTTGTCCTTTACGTTTATTTATGATAATAGATATTATTAGTATTTGCCCTTTTGTTGGTTTGTCCTTTACGTTTATTTATGATAATAGATATTATTAGTATTTGCCCTTTTGTTGGTTTGTCCTTTACGTTTATTTATGATAATAGATATTATTAGTATTTGCCCTTTTGTTGGTTTGTCCTTTACGTTTATTTATGATAATAGATATTATTAGTATTTGCCCTTTTGTTGGTTTGTCCTTTACGTTTATTTATGATAATAGATATTATTAGTATTTGCCCTTTTGTTGGTTTGTCCTTTACGTTTATTTATGATAATAGATATTATTAGTATTTGCCCTTTTGTTGGTTTGTCCTTTACGTTTATTTATGATAATAGATATTATTAGTATTTGCCCTTTTGTTGGTTTGTCCTTTACGTTTATTTATGATAATAGATATTATTAGTATTTGCCCTTTTGTTGGTTTGTCCTTTACGTTTATTTATGATAATAGATATTATTAGTATTTGCCCTTTTGTTGGTTTGTCCTTTACGTTTATTTATGATAATAGATATTATTAGTATTTGCCCTTTTGTTGGTTTGTCCTTTACGTTTATTTATGATAATAGATATTATTAGTATTTGCCCTTTTGTTGGTTTGTCCTTTACGTTTATTTATGATAATAGATATTATTAGTATTTGCCCTTTTGTTGGTTTGTCCTTTACGTTTATTTATGATAATAGATATTATTAGTATTTGCCCTTTTGTTGGTTTGTCCTTTACGTTTATTTATGATAATAGATATTATTAGTATTTGCCCTTTTGTTGGTTTGTCCTTTACGTTTATTTATGATAATAGATATTATTAGTATTTGCCCTTTTGTTGGTTTGTCCTTTACGTTTATTTATGATAATAGATATTATTAGTATTTGCCCTTTTGTTGGTTTGTCCTTTACGTTTATTTATGATAATAGATATTATTAGTATTTGCCCTTTTGTTGGTTTGTCCTTTACGTTTATTTATGATAATAGATATTATTAGTATTTGCCCTTTTGTTGGTTTGTCCTTTACGTTTATTTATGATAATAGATATTATTAGTATTTGCCCTTTTGTTGGTTTGTCATTTACCTACGTTAAATTGGAGAAAGCCCTTCAGGTAGAAATAACGATAAATTTAAAGGCGAGAACGCAACAGTCATATTTTAAAAAATACCTGTACGTACTATTATTAATTCGTGCCTGTACAAAAGTCTCATCACTATTTTGTCCTGGCGTCATGTCAGCCCACTTTGTGCAAGTCCGATGAAGCTTGATTGGTCGTACCTTAGCCCCGATTTTGATCTAGTTTTTTTTGTTTGCAAGGTGTCACAATCGAGAGTGTCCTTAGCTATGATCCAAGAAAATCTCTTTAGCCATTTGAAGATTATCAGCTCTTTTCTAGTTGTTGAAAGGATCAATTAAGTAACTGTTTTGTGTCGGGGTTATTAATTTTTATTGCTAAGGAATCTCTGCCAGGCAATCTTTTTTAATTTAATATCTATTCATTTCTCTTTGTGCTTCTACTTGTTATTCTTTGGCCTATAGTTGACAAAGGTCGGCTGTGCGATCACGACTGCCCGCGCGGCCATGGGAACGGCTAGGTCTGCCCGACTTACTCATTGTTATTGCACGGGATATCTGGTATCAGATGTTAACATGCCTGCAGATTATTTACTATTGTAACTGGAAATCTATTGGCTCATTACGAGCTTTAAGTCTAAATGTTAGATATATCTGAGCTATAATCTGTTGTTAATGTAATCTCGTCAGATCCATCAGAATAATAATAATGTTTATTTTCTCCCACATACATACATACATACATAAACTCACGCCTCTTTCCCGGAGGGGTAGGCAGAGACCACTTCCTTCCACTTGCTACGATCCAAACATACTTCTTTCGCTTCATCCACACTCATTAATCTCCTCATACATGCTCGTTGGTTTAGAGTACTCTTGACCCGACCTTTTGTCAGAACGTCCCCGATTTGGTTTTGGAACGTTCGTCTTGGTCTTCCCCTTCCAACGCTTCCTTCCACTCTCGCCTTATAAATCTGTTTAGTCAATCTCTCTTCACTCATTCTCTCAACGTGACCAAACCACACATTATAATAATAATCCATTGCAATATATTTTTAGAAAATACCCAGTTTTCTGTCTCCAATAAATGTTTAGTAAATGATAAAACCAGTCCTAAGTATTTATTTTTAAACCTTGCTCGGAATTTTAAAATCCTACATAATTGAATAAATGAGTCATACCGTATTACACTGTCAGTCTAGGTAAGGTTCTTAGTTTAACTAACTTGTTCCACTTGGCCTAGTAATGGACACATTGGACAATGATTCTATTTCCATCGTTAATGTTTTTTATTATTTGACAGCTCTTGCAATAAATAAATCCTGTCAACCGAAAGGGATGACGGCAGGCAGCACATCTTTACATTACAGGAAATATGAAGAAGATAGAGATGATCGCAAGATCTAATCTGATGTAACCTATAGATATTAAGTTTAGTGATTATGGGGGGACGGCGCGTACGCAGTCCCCACTACCAAAAATTACGCACCCGAGTTATCCACATTAGGGATAATCGCAGGGGTCAACCCAACCGCAGTGCAATGGGAGGGCCTCGCCCTGGGGGAACCGCCTTCTTGATCACGGTGTCCCCTGTAGACTTGGGTGATAAATAACGTCACAGTGAAAAAGTCACAGTGATCAGGTGCCTGCAAAAGTCACTGTGACTTTTTAGAAAATAACAACGTTCCAAAATAACGTTGTTACTTCGCGGCTTCCAAGTCTTTCCGAGCGCGACCGCGCCGCGCGTTATTTGTCACGGTTGGCGCCAAGCGGCCGCGCTCCCGCCCGGTCCGCGGCGGCGACCAATCATCGGTAGGTAGATTCGGCGATATAACCAATATGGCGATTATTGCAAGCGCGCGACGACGACAGAGCAACAAGTATAGTAGACACGGAAACTATAAAAAAAATTCTTATTTGATTATTATTTTTTTCGTTACTTATAGGATAATGTAACAAATATTTAGTAATTACGGAACTTGGAATTAAAAAGTGTGAAGGATATTTTGTGATCAACTGTTCAGTCAGTCACTCTCGCCCGCGCTCAACTATAATCGACTATCGTTATGATTCCAAGTTCCAACCGTTCCACCTAGTTATCTAAGTTCCAAGCCCAATGTCGTTCCATGTAACCGACAAGTAACGACGTGACAAAGTCACGGGGATTTTTCACTGTGATTTTTTTGGAACTGGAACGACAGTCACGGTGATCGCAAAATAACGACTTAGCCCATGTCTAGTCCCCTGTGCCAGGTAAGTATGAGTTGGGAAATGTTAGCCGAGGGGGTCATTCCCAGAGAAAAAATCTCTATACCGCGTTTTAGAAAAAGCGACGATTCGAACAGCGTCATCTGTCGTCAAGTTAGGGTACTACAAAGCGACAACCAACTAACTTTTTGCTTAAGTTCACAGTCTGCAGCTAGTGACATAACAACATCATTATTAATTATTAATAGCTCTCAGCTTAGCGTGGTGGCTTAGAACAAAATGTTGAATAAAAATATATTCTAACATTTACGTGTTTGTCACTTATTGTTTCTCCTGTTCTTCCATTTAATTTTATTGTCATCTCCTTCCATGTTACTCATGATGGACAGTATGATAGTGATGGTCAACCAAACCACAGAATACTAAATGACCAAACCCTGTGATCGATCATAGTGTAATTTTTGAGAATTTTTTAAATTGTACTTTTAAAGCCAAAACTAAAAGATTAATTGTTCTTTTTTTTTTCTTTTGTTTTTCCAACTGTCTTTAAAAACGTAACCGAGCTCTGTTCATCTACTGTTAAGCCTCGGTCACACACAGCGATTAGTCGCTGCGAATTGGCACTCCCAACACATTGATCTTGGTATTGATCGACGCGTGCCCAGGCGCAGGTGAAACGGCCGCGCAAGGCAAACTGCCAACTTGTACGACCGGCTTACTTATAGGGTAGGTTAGGGTGACATTTTGTGCGTTTTATACTAGATTCTTATCCTACCCATTTCTTAATGCCTGAAGATGGATTAGAAAAATTCACATGCAACCTTAGATTTTTTCGTAGATTTGTGCAGTTTTTCTCTTGACGTAAGAGGTTTTCTAATTTTCTTTATTCAGTCGCTGTCAAAACGTTCAGGACTTCAAGGAATTTGACTTTTAACCTTTGCTTTCTATAACATAGTTAAGTAAGTTATATTGTCTTTTCTGGCAAACTCAAAAATTTGGTGTCTTCTGTGAAGAAGCACTGAAAAGAGATACAAATATCGGAATTAACTTAATGACTTTTTTAAATGACGCACGGTGTGCCACCTTAGGTCTTCACAATTTTATGCGGAGTCGGTACTCCGCATAAAATATTTACCTAATTGTGAAGAGCCAAAACTTTAAAAAGTAATTCAACCCAGAAAATATATTGTCTTTGTAAAACAAGGAAAGGTTTGTCTTCGCACAACAGTTATATTTACAGGACAAGTGAATTATGTAACTAATTACCCTGTGTGTTTAGAATAAAAAGATGTTAGTCACTTAGTTACTATTTATTTATGTTTATGTATTCTACATCAATAACATTAAATTAAAATAATTATAAACCCCCGCCACTAAACCATTAGTTGATCCTTTCGAATACTAGGAAAGAACTGATAATCTTCAAATGCCCAAAGATATTTTCTTGAATCATAGCTAAGAATACTCTCGACTTGTGACACCTTGCAAACAATAAAACTAGATCAAAATCAGCGCATCCGCTTAGGATACCACAGACAGACAGACAAACAGACACACACGTCAAACTTATAATACCCCTCTTTTCGTCGGGGATTAAAAAAGGGTCTTCAGAGAAGACTGCACGCACATGTTGCTTTGCTGAGCCACCAAATGTACCTAATTGACTTGCACTAAGTGATGTAGAATGACCAAAAGTTATCAGCAAAGTAAGTTAAATAATTTTGAATGTTGTATAGTACAGGTATATCCCATGGTCACCCTACCAACACGCGCTACACACGACTGGGTCGTCAGTACCAGTCCACAAGTCCACAACACATGTCGTCACCCTGTTAATAGAGCAACTTATTACCATCACTCACCAAGGAATGCTGACCACTTTCAATCCCACATTAAATAAGGAGTAAATATGGTCTCTTAGCGATATAGGACTAGTAATATGTTCTTTTAGCGGCATAGGTCTTGGGCATACACACGACAAACAAATTAAATCGTCGAAATCATATACGGGACTCACTTTTTGTACGAGTGACCGATCATTTGGAGGATGTCTATACAATAGCTAAAATTATAACTAAAATAGTTGTGTAAAATTATCATACTTTACTTGTTTGAAACATAAAACATTGTTCCAGTCCCATTGCATTAAATCAAACCCAGACTATAACCTAGACCACAATATACGCTATTTATGGCTAAGCTAATAGCTTTTCATGTCACTACATTCAAAAATTCAATATTCTTTTATTTTTATTCATTATGGGCTCCCTTAGAACACTTAATGACGTCATTTCTGAAGTTAATAAGGTTTGATTAAACCAAGACCGGCTCTCATCTTAATGTACAAGTCTAAGCAATGAAAAAGAGATCAAACCTAAAAAGAGGCGATGCGATATCAGTATGAACATAACTGGCAGGTTCGCGCAATGTGTGCGCTGCTGTGGAGAAGAACCCGCCGTGGAAACTCCACAGGAACGCATCTTTTGTATATTCCTCCTTTTTGAAGAATATGTTAACGTATTACGTTTAATAAAGGTAGATGATTCCGTGCTTAGAACTATCTCTATATAAATCTACGTATGTAATCGTAACCCGGTCCACTTCAGAAGCCTCAGTCGGCTTTAAGGTTAATGAAGTCGGTTAAAAGACTCACAAGATAAGAAAGCTTCAACAAGCTCCTCGTTCTTGTAAGTAAATTACTTACAAGCTTTCTTATGTAAGTCTTTTAATCGATTTCATTAACCCTAAAGCCGACCGAGGGCTTCTCAAGTGGACCGGGTTACGATTACATAAGTCGATTTATATAGAGATAGTTCTAAGCACGGAATCATCTTCCTTTATTAAACGTTATACGTTTTAATCATATTTTTTAAAAAGGAGGAATATACAAAAGAGGTGATCCTGTGGAGTTTCTTCGGCGGGTTCTTCTCCACAGCAGCGCACACATTGCGCAAACTTGCCAGTTATGTTCATAAGAATATCGTTTATTACTCCTGCGTCAGACGGACAAAAAAGTTGGCCGTGTGCGTACGCATGCAGGTGTAAGCTGTTAGGCCGGGAGATGATGACAGAAATCTTTAGGTCATTTGTTACAGTATGGCGGTTTTACAGGGGTCTTAGTACTCAATGACAAAAAGAAAAATGATGGTCATAGCGCTGGTACTGGCGGCCCAATCGCGAAAAAAAAAATTGCAGATTTTCGGCAGTATGACGACCATTTGGAGCCGTCCGAAAAGTATGGCATGGTGATTTTCGTAAATGGCTGCACGAAGATGATCAAACTGTGCAAAAATTACTCTGGTACAAATGGTTGAATTTTTATTATTCGCGTCGGTATGGCGGGCTGTAAGTCACACCGGAGAAGTATGGCATGACACTGTAGTCTAGTTATTTTTTACGGGCTATCGGAAAATACTAAAATTTTTGTGGTAGGTACAAATCGTTTGACTTTCGTAATTTATCCGACTAGTTCACTAACGCCCACGCGATTGGGCCGCCAGTACCAGCGCTATGACTATCATTTTTCTTTTTGTCATTGTGTACTAAGACCCCTGTAAAACCGCCATACTGTAACAAATGACCTAAAAATTTCTGTCATCATCTCCCGGCCTATGTATGTCAACTGCACGTCGAAAGGAAGTGGATCGAAAGTGATAATAACATGATTTTATAAGTAAAACACTGTAAACACATACTTGACCACAAAGATACATGTGCAGCCGCTGCAAAAGAGAGTTAACTAGGTTATTTAACAGATTTCGCATTTAGCTCTACATTTTTTAAAAGCAAAGAAGAATTCTATATCGACCCTATTTTTTGTTCAAAATTATATAATTTATATTTTTATTAAATTGTGGTTGGTCACCCAGGATTTAAACTTTTATCTTTTCGATAATCTGAGCTAAGTGTTTATATGAAATAGGCACATTCCCTGTTGCAAAAATAACAGCTACAGGTGTTTATAAACAAATAAATAAATATGTGGGACACCTCACACACTGTCATCTGACCCCAAATTAGGCCGAGCCTGTACTATGGGTGTCAGACAGCTAATATACATACATATAAAAATATACAACATCCAGACACAAGGCAAACACAAGTTCTCATCACACGAATGTTTACCCTGGGCGGGATTCGAACCCGCGAACCTGTGCTTCGAAGGTATATGTACTACCAACTAGGCTACGGGGCCGTCGAATGTTAGGACGTTCGTATCTATACATAATTAATTTATAATAACTTATAAAAGATCATAAATTTATTTATGTCTTCAGTAGTAATGATCATTACTAATCAATATTTTTACCATGGATAGATTGTTAGCAAATCGCCAAAAAACATGACATAACATAAACATATGAAATAGCCAATGCGACTTTGATTTATTATGGCGCGTGCGCATTATAATATAGGTATATAATATATAATATATACTAACTTACTTTCATTATTACAACTTCCATCTTGGAGTTATAAAAACTATCTATAATTTGTAACTCTACACTGCTACCTATTGGTATAATTAGTTAAGACGCTGTCAATCGCCAATGACCTTGAGAAATGAAATTATAAGCTCCGCCCATACGGCTTTCGATAACGTAGCGCCTCAGTAACGAACGGTAAAAACCGTGTACTACTACTGTTCTAACTGTGACTAGTCAGCAAACAAATTGATGAGTAAAAAAATGCTACTACAGATAGATGGCGTTAATATAAGATTATTTATTTTTTATTTTCTTTTATACCTACTTATTATTATTTTATTTTTATTTTTTATATTATTTTTTTATATTATTTTTTTATATTGTTTTTTCTATATTTTTTTTTTATTATTATTTTATTACTATATTTTTGCCGTTAAGTTTTTCATTAAGAAAAAAGTAGCCTATTTTTCCGTGAAAGACGAACAAACAACACTTACTAGTATTATAAAGAGGAAAGATGTGTATTTTGTGTGTGTGTGTGTGTGTTTGTATGATTTTAATTAAGTAATAAACACTAAAACTACCATCTATCACATCAATACTAATATTATAAACTAGCTTTCCGGCGCGGCTCCGCCCGCGTTAACAGTTTTTCCCGTGGGAAAGCGGCATTAACCCGCGGTAAAAGGTAACCTATATTACTCTTCACCCTAAGTAGCTTTCTAATGGTGAAAGAATTTTTGAAATCGGTTAAGTAGTTTTAACACTAACACACACACAACAATACAAATCTTTCCTCTTTATAATATTATAGTTTATAAGTATATGATATAATAAGACATTTTAAAACACTAATTTCAATATATTTATTTCAATCAGTATATATCATCATCATCATCATCATATTTTATATTATTTTTAAAGTACTTTTAGTGAACTTCTTGGTTAATTTTACTATAGACCTTAGAACGCATATTATGTAGAAGTGCAAAAATAAATATGCATTATTTAAAAAAAAAAAATGCTATGGAAAACTTATATAAAGTAAATGTTAAGTATATGTTAGTATTAATTATAATTTTTTAGCTGTTTGATCATTTATATTTTAGTTCAGTTTCATACATCTCCTGTGTTACCACCACCACCCGAGAGGTTCAGGTTCAGCGTTAGTCATAATAGAGGTATGATTAGGTAAAGCCTGACCAATGAAATAAAAACATGGCAACAATTTCCCCTATAAATTAGTTGAATTGAAATTCCACGATATGGCGAGGTTTTTTATTTCTCTGGTCGGGCTTTATACAGGGCGTCCCACGGCTATGCCACATGAGGGAAAGTAGGTACCTTAAATATTTTAGATAGAACATTTTACTGAAAGAAGACTTTATTTTGTTTCTAAAAACTATTAAAACTGCATTCATACATTTTTTAATAATTACATGGTTGAACCGGGAATCGAACCCGCTATACGAGAAAAAAATATATACTGTAGTTTTATCATACCACCGATAGATATTATTCCTGCCACCGCACAGCTGTTGACTGGTAAGTAATGCTCATCATTAGAGTCACTATCTATTGTAAATTTTAGATTGCACAATTTACACTGAAATGTGAACTTTGAGGTCCACCCATTTAGTTTTTCGCCTACTAAATCAATATTACTCATGTTGCAACCTAGAGGACCATGATCAGATATTTCTTGCAGTTTTTTATAGAAATGGGACACATTTATTATTCGTCGCCCAACGTAGTTTGCCTTTTGAGGCTTACTTGCTGCAACCTAAAAAATAAATTAATACGATTAACTGTTGTGTTACAGTATAAACAGCAAAATATTTTGCTGTGGTAGATAGAACGACGTTCAGACCACTAGAACACGAACGAATAAAGGCACGGATCCACTTTATATGCCAATTTTATATTTACCTCAAGGTCTGGTACATTATCTGGTCCGGATTCAGCTGATTCATCAGACAACCTATGAAGAATAAGTTTATATTATGAAATTATTATAATTATGTTTAGATTGTCAATCATATTTCAATTATTTTCAATACAAGCGTCTATAGTAATTCAACTAACCTTTGAGAATTTTTTGTTACATGTTTAGGGGCGTCATAGCAGGAATCCGATTTTTCATTCGGTATCACGATTTCTAATCTGTAAATAGATAATTAGAGATAAAACCATACACTAAATTAACATAATTTTCTTAATATTTTTTACGTATGCCTGGTCTAATGATTTCATAGGTCTATGAAACAAACTAAATATTTTTTTCACCGAGTATACATATCTTACTTGATTTAGATGCAGAATCTAAAAATAACAGAAATATATTTTTTCACGTTGTTTTGTTTTGTTTTTTAATTTAGGTACAGTAAACAGCACATGCGGCTAGACACTCGCACTACGAAACTCGCTTCTACTTTGTGAATAAAATCATGTCGCGTGTTGTAACAAAGTTACGCACAAAAAAAAAACTAGGTGGGATTTCAACATAAGCCCAATTCCATTTAGGACCCACGCGGCCACGCACCTTATCCCCGCGACCAACACTGACTCCAAGAAACGACTTGAAATTTTATTAGTCCCTAGTTTTGTACGGATTAGTACTATTATTTTCTTCTGTGGTTTTGTTTGAGAATAAATTATTACTACTACTATTACTACTACTAGTTGATTATTTTTACTGAAAATAGAATAACATTCTATTTAAAAACTATATTCGCCAGTACTTACTCCTGTAAATCGACATTTGAAGGTTGACAATTTTCAAAGGATGACGATAGTTTTCTTTTTATGAAACGAAATATTATGTCGTTTATTTAGGTATACATTTAAATCATATCAATAGTAAAAAAAAAACATACAAATGAAAAAAAAAATGTATTACTGAATAACAAAATTGTTAGAGGTTCGAACTCTGTCAATTTGTCATGGTATTCAAACACGTCATCCTTTAGGCCATACTTGCCTGTCATGAGATGATGAAATTACCAATCTTGTTCTTGAGCAGTAATTGTGTTGTAATGTAACTTCAATACAGTATGCGAATTATTAGTCTGAGAATAAATTACTACTACTACTACCTACTAGTTGATTATTTTTACTGAAAATAGATTATCATTTTATTTAAAACAATAGTATCTATTCGCCATACTTACTCCTGTAAATCGACATTTGAAGATTGACAATTATCAAAGGATGAAGATAGTTTTCTTTTTCTGAAACGAAATATTATGTCGTTTATTTAGGTATACATTTATATCATATCAATAGTAAGAAAAAAACATTTAAATGAAAAAAAAATGTATTACTGAATAACATAACTGTCAAAGGTTCGAACTCTGTCAATTTGTTATGGTATTCAAACACGTTATCCTTCAGGCCATACTTGCTTATCAAGAGATGATGAAATTACCAATCTTGTTCTTGAGCAGTAATTGTGTTCTAATGTAACTTCAATATAGTATGCAAATTATTTAAAGTTAGGTAACTATTTCATAACAAAATAATATACTTACTTTACAATTTCCACCATTTTTTGGTACTTAATTGCGTATGAACGTTTTCTTGCTCGCTTTAAACTTCTTTGTTTATTACCCATTTTAATTTTTATTTACAAAATATATTTATAACTCAATTTCTTATTTACTAATATTATTATTATTATACACGTACGGAGAAAACACCAAAATATTGATTTACAGTCTATTTATTTACGAAATTACACGAAATATTTTTTCGAGAGCGGGAAACAATGGCGGGACTCGGCGGGAGAACACGCGACACAGGTCCGTCCAGCAACACGCCTCAGCGATCACTGTCGTTTTGGGTGCGGGTGACAGAGAAACAACGAATTTCGATGGGCGCGTGCATTTTATTTGGTACCTTAGTTGGTAAATTAAGATTTACAGACAAATGTATAGGGTTAATTGAAAATATAAATAGCTCATGTCCTTAAGTATAACATAGAGCGTTATTTCCCCAAGTCTTATGAACATAGTGCAACAAATTATAAACAATCTCTTTCTGAAAGATTTTTTTAGGGCACGACTTTGTAATTTTTTTTCATCGAATATATATGATAAATATATGTTTCTAATCAGCTCATGTCCTCAGTAATATCCTCGAGATTAACATATTTTTTTTTCAGTGCAATATTTCGAGCAGATTTTGCTCACGGAAGTCTTAAAAAGGGTGAAATTAGCTGTTCTCAGCCCCTTAAACAACAAGTCGTTTTAAGTTAGACTTAGAGTATAAAAAAAGAAAAATGTGGTAGGGTAGGAATACATATTATAAATGGCGATAATTTAAAAAACCATTACATAGAATGTGAAAGTCAATAGTATAGATTTTTCCATTTTTTCTTGAGCTTTTCAACCAGTATCTTCTAAGGATTTCAAACTTTCGGTACGTATAAGACACATTTTACGTCTTTTAAATTTTGTCTCTTTTTAGTTAAATACATTAATTCAAGTTTAAAACAGAATATGAGATTGGCAATAATGTAGGTTTATCTTGGCTAGTTAATAGATAGAGTTTATCTTGTAATGGTTACTTTATCTTGAATTGTGTAATATAGCCGCAAGGAAATTACCCAAGCTTTAATCAAAAGCTTATAAAATTTACGAAAGTAAGATGTTACCGTAATAGCAGTACAATTATGTAGTACATAATACTATTAAGTATACTTTTTTGAGACACCAATATTATACAAATCCAGAACTACAATATGATGAAGTTAAGTCGGTAAAGGTCGGTGGCCAAGTGGCTAGGCTCGTTGATTTCCATTCTAAAGTTCGCGGGTTCAAACCTCGGCACGTTAGGTATACATAGTTTTCGATTTTCGAATTCATATGTACGTTTATTCGACGCTCTTACGATGAAAGAAAACATCGTGAGGAAACCTGCACACACCTGCGAAAAAATCCAAAGGTTGCGTGTGAAGTTGACCAACCCGCACTGGGCCAGCGTGGTCGACAAGACCTATTCACCCTGGTATCAGGGTAGGCTCGAGCCCCTCGGTGGGGACATATATGAGTTGTTAACGACGATGAAAAACAACCTCATTGTTAGAGGTAGCAATTGCCTGTCAAGCGATGGCAACACTGTCGGCTACATTGTAAACAAACTTCTCCGTAATTATTTCGTGATTTAATATATTATTACATATTATTCCAAGTTCATCTATTTAGTAATACGTTAAAATAAGTGTGTTAAATATTATTTTATAGTTTAAGTGCTAGAAATACGAAAAATAATACTGTGTGTGGACTTAGTAAAAACCGTTACGTACTCACTAGAAATATTTAAAATATAGCATTGTTTGGCAGGTATTTATGGTGTTTTTTTGCATAATAAATATTCAAAACACGTTAATATATTGTAATTGCATAAATTTCCTGCATAATAACTTGCTATATTTACAAACCAAAGCATAACCTCAAACTAAGTAGGTAACTGCTTATCAGCTGTGCTTCGATCTTGTTTATTGATATTCAATTATTATTTATTATTTATAATGCCTACTACCAGAAGTACCGCAGCCCGTCAGTTGGAAGATAACTTGAAATTCGCTTTACATGAGCTTAAGCAGTGTAGGGAAATCAATAAGCAGTTGCTTACAGAGAGGGAAGAGAGTGAGAAGGAGGTGTTACTCATAGTAGATAAAAATAGAAAAATGAAAAGTGAGATGACAGAGCTGCATAACCAGCTTGTGGACATGGCGGGTGACAGGGATCGGCTCCAGGGTCTGGTGGACAGTTTCGACCGGGATGGCAGCGCGTTTGAAGATTCCTTGGCTCGTATCACTACACTGGAGAAGGAGCTACGTGACGCACGAGACAAGATTCGTTCGCTGGAAACCATTATCGACGACCTCGACTCGGCCCAGACCCAGACACTCTTCGATGAGCTGGTCACTACACCTGCCCCCTCTGTTATCTCACCGACCGAACAACAACCTACTGTAACAATTGATTTAACATGTGAAAGTCCCAGTAGGTCACAATCGGTGACGACAATGAGCTGTAGTAAAAATAAACTTAAAAAATATGTTAAACTAAATAATTATATTAAAAAAACACAAAAATTAGCCAACAAAAATAAAACGCTTTGTAAAAATTTAAATTGTAGTAAAGAACGTGTCGACTTAATTAACGAAATTGATAATTATAGATTAAATGTAGAAAAAATTACACAAAATTATGAATGTGAGACACGGCGCCTTGAGTCAGAAATGTTTCTATTAAATTCATCATTACAAAGAATTTCTCTCAAATATGAGTCATCGCAAAATGAAATCAAGGAGCACGTATCGGCTATGGATAGTTTATTGGAGATGTGTCAATATAATTACGATACGTATATGTCTATGGCAAACAATCACTGTTGTGATTGCAAGTTAACTCCAGCTCCAGTGAACTATGCCGCGCCGGCGCCGGCCGCGCGACGACGTTCCGACTCGGTACAACAGCTGCCCGAGCAGCTGATACTGACTCAGGCGCCGCCGTCCGTCGACTCCGACAACAATACCACCTCCCTCTCACCAACTAAGGACTACGTTATGTATAGCGATGAACTTGGAAAAGGTATGGGTTTACAATTAGGCCGGCATTTGGGTAATACAGTAATAAACAATTGTATACCTGGGGCTACATATTCCCAAATACTTGCCAAAGTGTTGACGGCGCGATTTACAAAACCAACTATTTTATTAATTTTAATTGGAAGAAGGGAAAATTTATCAAAGAAAGATCTTATTAAATATTTTTCCGAATTGAATTCAGTACAAAATGTAACAAAAATTGTTTTGTTTGCTTTTCCCTTCAGTCAATCTTTCCAGTCAAATGAAAATGATAAACGACACAATTATAACACGTTAATGCATACACTGACATGTCGTCATTGTGACAAATTTCATTTTATTGACACCAATATTTATATTGGAAATTATTTTTATTTGACCAAGGATAGGTACTACCTACCAAAATTTTTTACCAGACAGATAGCACAGATCCTATCATATTGTATATTAAATTCAGTCAGTTCACTGACCAATAAGACTATTGCTTCTATTGAGCAAATTAATTGTAACACCTTGAATAATTTGGAATATGTTCCAAATTGTTTAAATTAATTCAAAAGACAATAGAGAATAACTCTGGCATTCCCACAAGTATCCTAAATATACCAGTATATAATAGTAGTAAAAATATTTTAAATCTGGTACATCAAAATATTCAAGGTGCAATGCATGCAAAAGAATTGGAAGTTGAGTTATTCATGAACTGTAATAACATAGATATATTGTGTATAACAGAACATTGGCTGAAAAAGCATGAGTTCATGTTTAGCTTTAACAACCATCAGGTAGGAAGTTCGTTCAGCAGAACCGATAAGAAATGCGGCGGTTCATTGATACTCATTAGAAATAATTTAAAATTTAAGGAACGAGTAGACATAGTGAGCCTCTCTGTTGAACATACTACCGAGATAGCCTGTATTGAACTCGAGCAACTTATTGTGATGAGCGTGTACAGGCGCCCTAATTCGTCTTTTGAAATATTTGAAAAAGTCATGGATGATGCACTATCAAAAATAAGTGACAAGCGTAAATATATTTTTGTTTGTGGAGATTTTAACGTTGATCTCTTAAAGAACTGTAACTTGTGTCAAAGACTGCTATCTTTATTTTTATGTTATAACTTAAAGAATATTTTTTTGGAGCCTACAAGAATCACTGCCAATTCTAAGACTTGTATTGATAATATATTTTCCAATATTGAACCTTACTTTAAATCAATTATTAATCAATTATCTTCTGATCATTCAGGTCAAATAGGATCTTTTAATATTAAAATTGAAAAAGAACCAATTAAAAATTTCACATGCGTGCCTATAAGTGACACTCGGCTTCAACGATTCAGAAATAATATCATGGATAAATTACCTGAATTATCATATTGTGACAATCCAAATACGTTGTATAATTCACTGACTAATTTAGCTAAAAACGAATATGATATAATATTCCAGCCAAAACAAATCAAAACTAGTAATAAATTATTGTTCAGTGATTGGGCAACAGTGGGAGTTCATAAGAGCAGACAAAGGTTATATGAGCTTTATGAAGAAAGATCATATAACAAAAGTAGTACGTTTGTAGACTATGTTCGTGAATATTCAAAAATGTTTAAGCGCGTGTGTATTGTAGCTAAATCTAATTTTATTAATAATAAGATAAAATCTAGTAAAAATACAATTAAAACCACTTGGCAAATTATACATAACGAAACAGGAAAATCTAAGCCAGCAAGCAACAACTTTAAGCTTAAAATAGACAACCAAATTTTGAGTTCTGACTTAGAAATTGCAAAAGCTTTTGAAAATTTCTTTACTGATATTCCTGTTTCGACAACCAAGTCTTTGAACTCGTCTCCCACTGAGGCTGAATCCATACTTAAACGTAACGTTGAGGAATCCAAAACTGTTTTTAAATTTAGACATGTCAACAGCGACGAAATTATAAAGGTATTCAAATCCCTGGAAATGAAAAAGACTCCCGACGTTGACGGAATTTCCGTGAAAATAATAAGTTCCATAATAGATTGTATAGCACCTCATCTAAGTTTTATATTTAACCAATGCGTTGATAATGGTGTGTTTCCTGACCTGATGAAACTGAGTAAAGTCATACCCTTATTCAAAGCCGGCAGTACAACAGACCCCACCAATTTTAGACCTATATCTATACTGCCGACACTTAGTAAAATATTTGAAAAACTTATTCTTAATCAGTTGCAGGGTTATTTTTATAGAAATAATTTAATGCACGTAAATCAATTTGGATTTACTCGGGGTCGCTCAACTGCTGACGCAGGCGTTGAGCTCATTACTAAAATTTTTGATGCCTGGGAAGATTCAATGGATGCCATTGGCATTTTTTGTGATTTATCCAAGGCTTTTGACTGTGTCGATCATAGCACTCTGGTCAGGAAACTAAATCATTACGGTGTAAAAAACCGGGCGCTCGATCTTCTTGAATCATATCTTACGAATAGATTCCATTTGGTCGATGTTAATGGGAAAAGATCGCCTGGATCTAAGATAAAAATGGGCGTCCCGCAGGGTTCCATTCTTGGTCCTTTTTTGTTTTTAGTGTATATTAATGATTTGCCATATCTTATAAAAGAAAAACATGGGTTGGTACTGTTTGCCGACGATACTTCTTTAATTTTTAAAGTTAAAAGACAACAATTAGTTTATGACGACGTAAACAATGCTATCCATGATGTAGTTAACTGGTTTACGGTAAATAATTTATTACTCAATGAAAATAAAACAAAATGCCTTAAATTTGTATTACCAAATGTTACTCCAGTAGCAACTGATATAATAATAAAGGGACAGAGAGTGGACCTTGTGGACTCTGCTGTATTTCTTGGAATTACTTTGGATGCCAAACTGCAATGGGATCCTCACATAAATAAATTGTCGAACAAACTGAGTTCAGCGGCGTATGCAGTTAAACGAATTAGAGCTCTTACTGATGTAGATACGGCTAGATTAGTGTATTTTAGTTATTTTCATAGCTTGATGACCTATGGAATTCTTCTATGGGGACATGCTGCAAATGCAAATAATATATTTACGCTGCAGAAACGGGCTGTTCGTGCAATTTATAAATTAAGGTCTAGAGTGTCACTTAGGGAAAAATTTAAGGAAATTAATATTTTAACATTAGTATCGGAGTACATTTACCACAATTTATTACATGTAAAAAAAAATATAACAAAATTTGCAAAGAATAGTGATCGACATGCTCTTAATACTAGAAATAAAGACAAATTGGCATCTCACATTAGTCGATTGCAGAAAATAAAACATTGTTTTAAGGGCGACTGTATACGCTTTTACAATAAGATTCCTACTATTATACAAAACTTACCGTTAGATAAGTTTAAAGTTGTAGTTAAGCAAAAATTGATTAAAAATGCATATTACAAGATATCTGATTATTTAGAAGACGAATCTCCATGGGAATGAGGTTGCTTGAGTTGGCTATTAATATAATTTAATTTATTAAGATATATTGTACCTATAATTTTACATATTAAAAAAAAATATAATTTTTAAAAGATGCGACGCTTGTGGAGTTTATTCGGCGAGCTCTTCTTCACAAAAGACCGCACATTTTGCTTTGCTGAACTCGCCACTAAATGTAACTTTGTTTGACGTAACTAAGTGTCCAAAAAAGTGTCCAAAAGTTAAAATAAATGATTTCATTTCATTTCATTTCACACATTATTGTAGAGGACGCATTCCTAGTAAGAGTTTTAGGTCGTGTTTGAGTTTTAAAATGTATTTATTGTTTACTAGCTACCTGACCCGGCTCCGCACGGGAAAATGGTTATTGTGGATTATACCTAAGTATATTATGCATGTATTATACTTCACTACATAGTATAAAATAAAGTCGCTTTCTCTGTCCCTATGTCCCTATGTCCCTCCCTTTGTACGCTTAAATCTTTAAAACTACGCAACGGATTTTGATGCGGTTTTTTTTAATAGATAGAGTGATTCAAGAGGAAGGTTTATATGTATAATACATGCATAATATACTGAAGGATAACCCACAATAACCATTTTCCCGTGCGGAGCCGGGGCGGGTCGCTAGTATATAATAAACCTTTCTCTTGAATCACTCTATCTATTAAAAAAAACCGCATCAAAATCCGTTGCGTAGTTTTAAAGATTTAAGCATACATAGGGGTATAGGGACAGAGAAAGCGACTTTGTTTTATACTATGTAGTGATTTATCATTACCTTCTCTTGCAGAGGTAAAGAACCTCAAAAAATATTTTTCGCTAACAATGTTCTCAATCGACGTTGTTCTGAACCCGGAACCTCTAAAACGAAAGGCTAACGTTCTACGACTGCGCCATGAAAGCTCGCGGTGTAACGTTTATTATAAGACTAGGTGGAGACAGCCATAATTACTGAACTATTAATTCCTATGCCTAAAGCACACGGAAACTTGGCTCCTAATCATAGGACATTTTTCACTGCGTCGCCATTTTGAATCTATGTTATTATAGCACATAACTGAGCGCAAAATAGAGGGTACTTGCAAATTTAGTTATAAATGTTGCGTCACAGAGCATACGTTGAAGATGCTTAATCATAGAGCAATGAAATGGTATGTTATGTTATGTTAAACTATGATCTATTACTATCGTTTAATCTGTGTTCATATGATTGTGTTCTATAAGTTTCTAAATATAAAGTATTTATAAAAATGCATCCATACCTGCAGAAAAAAAAAACATAATAATAATCCTACTTAATATTATAAAAGCGAAAGTTTGTGAGTATGGATGGATGTTTGTTAGTTAGTAACTCTTTCACGCAAAAACTACTGAATAGATTTTAATGAAACTTTACAGTAATCTAGCTTATACATCAGAATAACACATAGGCTACTTTTTACCGCGGGAAAATACCAAATTTCCACGGGAAAATCGGTTAACTCGGGCGGAGCCGCCGGGCGGAAAGCTAGTAATAACATAATTTTCTCGTTATCAGCGTTATCAGCTATCATATTTCTACACCGATAAGGTCTCCTAACCTGAATTCAGGGTAAATATACCTTATTTACCATCAGGCCAGGTCGAGCAAGTTATAAAATCGACATTACATTGGTCGTTTCGTAGTTCGAACTACTTCGAACTAGTTCGAACTAGTTCGAACCCACGCTCGCCGCCCAAATGGAAGACAGACAACCAAAAAATAGTCCGAATCTACGCAACCGAGGCGACATTTCATGGTCTAAGAAAACAAGGTCTTCTATTCGGACCACGTGACTGACACAAGCCTACGTCATCATGCGCTGTTCATCCTTGTCGAATGCGTTTTAATAGACAAGGATGCGTGTTACTCGTAATAGACAAGGATGAACAGCGCAAAATGACGTAGGCTTGTGTCAGTCACGTGGTCCGAATGGAAGACCTTATTTTCTTAGACTATGCGACATTCTAAAAGCCGTTCAATTTAATCAATTTAGTCACTTATAAAGGTCTAAATAAAATCGTGACGTCTGGACATTTCCTGTATTTAAAAACATTATATAACTACCAATAATAAATTTAATACCTACGTAAATAAACTACAAACCTATTGACCTCCTGTCACTAAGTCATGAACCCTTAAATGAATGAACCACGAAACCATCATTCAAAATCAATACAACCTCATACTAAATGTACCTGCTTTATTATTACAACATATTTGTCTTCTAACGAATCTACGGCATTAAAAGTCTGTGGGGCCATTTTCACTGCGCCGCTTTACTCGAGTGTTAAGTTTAGTTTATAAATTGTTTATACAAATTTACATAGTATACAGTAAAGTATTATATCGTCTGTGTTGGCGCCGGGATTTTAGCCTCGTTTAGCTCCGTGTGCGTAGATATAAGCTCTGTTCACCCCTCCAGGAAACGAGCGTACATAAATAATTATGTATGTATTTTATGTCATTCATTTATTAATACCCGACGACGGCGAAACCAACAAGGAAGGGTTCTTCTTCTTCTTCAGCCTGTTATCTATCTATCACCCATTGTTGGGTTGGATTATAAAAACTAAAAATTTGAAATGGTTGTTTAAACACCAAGTCTCGGTTATACTAAACTACGGTTAGCCACTCGGTGCAAGTTAGCCTACATCATTTTCCTAAAGATCGCCACTTCTTCTGCCGCATTGCTTCACTATACAATCTATTGATCAGTGATCCATTAATTCTATACTGTGATGGATCACCGTCACACCGAATATGAGAAAAATGAATCGCCGAAATAATATACAGGGCGTCCCACGGCTATGCCACATGGAGGGAAAGTACCTTAAATATTGTAGGTAGAACATTTTACTGAAAGAAGACATTATTTTATTTTTAAAAACTATTAAAACTGCATTCATACATTTTTTAATAATTACATGGTTGAACCGGGAATCGAACCCGTTATACGAGAAAAAAAAAACACCCTGTAGTTTTATCATACCAATCGAAAGGCTCCTTCATAAGGATTATTTTTTGATAAATAACATAGTGTCAGAAATAAAAGAAAGATCATGAATTTTAACATTTGATGTGGTCGCCGAGATTTTTTTTATGCATGGGGTTACTAGCGACCCGCCCCGGCTCCGCACGGGAAAATGGTTATTGTGGGTTATCCTTTATTATATTATGCATGTATTATACATATAAACTTTCCTCTTGAATCACTCTATCTATTAAAATCAAAATCCGTCGCGTAGTTTTAAAGACAGGGAGTGAAATAATCAAAAGAGTGCGACTTTGTATTCAACAGCGTAGGGGTCATAGCAATTTAATAAAATTGATAAATTTTGTATTAAAAATGTTAAAATACATAGTCTTCCTTTTATTTCTGACACTATGTTACTTAGCAAAAAATAACCCTTATGATGAAGCCTTTCGATCGGTATGATAAAACTACAGGATATATTTTTTTCTCGTATAACGGGTTCGATTCCCGGTTCAACCATGTAATTATTAAAAAATGTATGAATGCAGTTTTAATAGTTTTTAGAAATAAAATAATGTCTTCTTTCAGTAAAATGTTCTACTTACAATATTTGAGGTACTTTCCCTCCATGTGGCATAGCTGTGGGACGCCCTGTATATTACGCACATCACTTCAAGCTGCACTGAAATGGGTAATTATTTTTTTGCGCTCGTTATTTTCAGGGCGTTTGTATGAAAATATAATAATGCGGTGTGTCACGATTTTAAATAGTTGGTATGAAACGTGGTTGTAAGCTCATCTCATCTAACATTTAAATTTGGTTTGCTACGGCGTAGCTCGTAGTAGGCGTAGCACGCGTAGCAGGCGTAGCAGATACGTCATCAAAGTCCATATAGTACGGTCCTACTGTCTATACCACGTCTAAACGTAGTACCCAGCTGTTTCCCGTGCTTATGACGAAAAAAATATAGGTATACCATAAAATATTAATATGAGATAATTGCCTACAGAACAAACTGTGTACCAGTTACGAAGCATTGTAATTTTTGGTTAATACTAAACATAACCGGTTTTACTGCAAAAATTTAAAAATGGGTGTCCCATAAATTGCATAATATAAATATCCCTATTATGAAAATCCATAACAGACTTGCCATAACTTTAAATAGTATAACAATTAGAATCCATAATTTAAAAATACATAACATTATTTAGCATAATTATTAAAATCCATAATCCGTAAATCGTTCATCATCTCAGCGAAATCATAAACTTAAAATATTTTTGTAAAAAGAACATAAGAGAAACAGCATTTTTGGTGATAAAAATAATAATTTAATATTATTTTTACTATATTTGTCAAATTTATATCATTTCATTATTATACATACTAACAGTATTCGTATTAAAGTTAGGGCTTTTGAATATAAATGTATTTCAAAATTATGGATTTTAATCATTATGTCATTTAACCATTATGGATTTTCAATATATACATTTTCAATTATGGGTTTTACCCGTTATAAACACATTGACCGCGTGTCTATAAAACCATCGAGGAGATTGTTCATACAAGTTTTAGGCAAGCGTTTAACGTGTACGTACCTATTTTACTTTTTTGTGGAAGACCGATTTTAATATATTCGCTGCGGTGTAAGTATCGGCCGAAACACGCGCAAACTCGGGTAAATTTAATTATTACCATAGACAGTCGTCAATCAATCATTGTAAACATTAAACACTTAACCGAATCGGATTAGGTTATGTGAACGAGAGTGGGATGTTAGTTAAATTGAAGCAGGATCGAATCCCCATCGAGGGGTCGAATACCCATTGAGTTTAAAATAAATAAAATAAAAATTGTTCCAGGGGCTCTACATATTCCCTTTTAGTAATTTTTCCTTTTTCTTTTAAATAGTTAAATTTCCGATATGTGAGCTTTTTTATTTTTTAAACGGTTTTCACAAGTCATGACTCAAATAATTTTTCTACTGTAATTGTTTTCTATTATTTACTTATTGTAATAGAAAAGACTTGGATTTGTGATGTTGTTCGTCAACAATCCACATAAAAACTAAATAAATTACATTTGCCCTAAATAAACAAGTCATTTAACCGGAAAATTATTGGAATGACTCAAGATTTTCCTCATCCTAAAACCCCCTTCGTGAGTAAAGTGATTCGTATCACTATGATAGATGACTAATATTGTAGCAGAATGCAGGCGCCGGCACAAGTAAAAGCCTATTACCATCTTAAAAGGAAGGGAAAGATTTGGGTTTTCCTATGAGTAAAACTTGTGTTTTTGAGTCATTCGTCTAAATATATCCCTGACTTGTAACGTATACTAGCATGTTTATTAGACATGAATAGAACATGAGTATGATTATATGGATGAATAGAGTTACGGATTTCAAACTAAAAATTATCGTAAAATTTTATAATAACATTGTAACTACTTTTTACTGCGGAAAAGGTCTAATTTCCACTGAAAAGGTAACACTGTGTGTACCTTAAACTATTTCTATTAATTTTTAATTCAAAATGGTGTTTGTTATTCAATTTGATTAGCAAAGAAAATACACTATATTTTTACAACTTAATCTAATAAACACACGTCTTTCTCAACACCTTCGTAACTTCAATAAACACGGTTAACCTAAATAAATAAGTGATTAGGCGTTTTGAAAAACTTCTAATGATCAACACTTTACACCATGCAATACTTATTGACATAATTTTATTTCAATACAACTTTCGCTATCTTTTGTTTGGCAGTAAAAATTTAAAACCTTTGGTTAAAACATGACCCAACGAGGCGGAAATATAACCTGTTAATAAGTTAGTAATGATAGATTTATAACCGCATAATAATTTGTCATGTAACGATGAGACAAGTAAAGTACTTATTGATTTATGAGCATTTGATGGTTGTTATAAATGCCAATATATTTCATAACTCTTATTATGGTATTTTCAACACACCAAATTGAATATGGGGTTAGTAAGATTTTTTAATTGACCTAATGCAGGTGCCGAAAATTCGAGAAACTATGCAACCGTATTTTGGCAGACTGACTCAGAAAATAAGTAGGTACTTAACTTGACAAGCAAAATATCAAAAATATTTCCTAACAAGCTTTTTATAAACTGTAACTACACTAACCTAAGAAATTTTACTTTGGCTTAAAAAGTTAGGTCTTTTGTCCTCTAGAAAGGAGCAATCATTTTTTTTAATTCAAAAGCACTCAAAAGCTTGTATTTCGGATTAGTTGCTAAATTAAATTTAGTAAGAAGAGGAGGAGGAATATATAGATATTATGTTAAAGGAAAATCCAGAAATGTGTACAATCCGGCATTCTATAGGTCATTCTATGCGATAACGCTTGCTTTCTAGATAAGTCTTTGCTCTCTCTCTAAGCGCCGTCAAAATATGAACAAAAAAGCCATTTGATAGAACCAGTTTTCATATAAAAACAATACAGGTATGTATTGACAAAATGCTAACATAACATAACCTCACATAATAGCCGTCTGGCGAAAGCATCGTGATGACAATAATCAATGCGCACACGCGTGATTGATATTTGATGTTAAGGGGAATATGAAACTTTTTTTTATTAAAGGTCTCAAATCTCAAACCGAAAAAATATATTATAGAGTTTGGCTATTGAACGTAGACAATGAAAAACGCGACAAAGGATGATGACCATTTTTATATGAGCCCCCCCCCCCCCTCCAACAGATCTTTTGTATGTGTCAATAGGTTCTTATGGATCTATAGAAAGGCTAGTAACTAGTTTTAACTTCATGATCAATAGGATTTGAAAATTGAATGCTTACAATCTGTTATTTTGGGTACCAATATTAATAGCAAAACGAATTTTTTTCGGAATATCCCGCGTCTTTGAAAAATATCGCCAAAGTAAAAAGTAATCACATAGCTAAGACGCATATACTGAGATACAATTCAAATCTGTTGGTCGATGTTATTAGTTTTTTGTTTTTTGGGGGGACGTTTTGACACATCATCCTTTGAAAATCATTGTGGCAACCCCGATTCTATGGATTTACCCAACATACTTTTATTTTTCTATGTAACTTTGTTGCCAGTACAAAGTTTTCCAATTTCATCGATTGTCTTTCAATAGCCAAACTCTAATCGTGAAATTGAACTGTATGTTTATCCGCAACATAGTTGTAATACTTATGAAACTGAACAACTATCCTTAAAGGAACATAAGTTAAAATTTCAATCTCAATACGCTTACGGAAAAAGTCGTTACATAGGTATTTCAGGACTCACGGATTTACCCCGGCCGCACAAGTTCTGAAAAAACCGGACGAAATGCAGATTTATCGCGCACACACCAAGCGAGCTATATGGCGTCTGCCGCTTTTTCTATATGACGCCAAAAAAAGTCATGTACCAACGCGTCTAGGAGCGGCTCGAGGGAGCCTCGGACCTCGGCCTAGCGCGTTGATACTGAAAAACATCGTGAAGGAGACGACGCCTGAGGGGCTCGGTCTCTGATTATCAATTTTGATTTTGGTTCTGGGCGCGCCCCCGCCGGCGGGTACGGGCACTGTTACCTGAAGGGTAGGCGCCTGCCTGGTCCGAGTAGCTCGCTTGGGGTGTACTGAATTCCGGAACGAGTGCCCCAGGGTTAGAGCTGACGGCTCGTACAGTCAAGTGCAAAGTAGAAGGAAGACAAGCACCGCAATTCTATTTCTTACGCAGACGATATAATTGCGTTGTAAAATCCGAAGTTCAATTCAGCTTGCTTTGACTGTACTGTAATAGTAATAGCAGGATTTATGAGTCGGTCATCGACTTGGCAACCCAAAAGATAAAAAGATAGTGCCAAAAATTTAACCGAATGCAGTTGCTAACAGATAGTTAGCAACAAAAGAACTAATTTGCATTTCCTTCTGCACAATGTAACAACATTTATTGTTTGTGAACAATATCCATTGTTTTTTGCAATTTATTTCACCTTTAACACAGAAAAGGAAGAATACAGAAGTAGATCGCACTTTCGTCTCCCAATCTTCACTTATCTTCAATTAAATTATTATGATTTAAAGTAGAAAATATTATTGGCTTTTGTTTCGCGATTTTACACAAGAACAGCACGTCAAGCTGAACACTTTGGACATTGCACCCTTATATCCATTGGATAAAGGATATATTAAGCCTCGTCTACTCTTGACTGTACATAAAAATCGTCCCAATGATGATCACCCGTTCGTATCTCGCTCAGACTGATAATGAAACGTCCAAACATTTTAATTAAGTTTCGGATCTTTTATTTTTTTTTATTGTGTTTGATGCTTTTTTGATTTTTTATTCTAGGTTTTTCTTTGCTAATACGCACACGAGAGTTCATCATCATCATCATCATTTCAGCCGAAAGACGTCCACTGCTGGACAAGGCACACGAGAGTAATGGAGTTTAAAATCTGTACCCTATTCTACCAGTGCCTGTTACAACAATTACTTAAGTATCGTACTCGTGACGAGTCGTTACACTAAATCATGTTTTCCCACGAGCTGAATTACCTAGGTAGCCAAGCTATTCAGTAATAAATAACCCTATGCTCTTTAATTACAGCAGTAATAAGGCTTTTTAATCATTGTTCCAGTTCTCAGGTCTAAATGTCAGTAGTTAAAAGTGATCTTTAAGAATACGCGGATGTAATAAAATTTGTCAGTACCTAAAATAAGTGACACTTCAAACGGATTAAAATTTACATCGATACTAAAAGATCGCTTGAATAATTTCTTCAATTTTCAATATTTCATTCAAGCGAGGTACTCGTAATTCAATTCATAATGATAATAAAATATTCTTCAAAGATCACAAATATATCGCGAATTGTAAAGAAAATTTCCTTTCATTTGTATAAAAAAATATAATCCCTTTAAAAATAACCAATCATACACATTGTTTTGTAACTTTTTTTTGTATTTTTACTGTACATTTTGTTCTGTGTGGTGCAAATAAATATTATGTTCTTATTCTTATATTCATTCATTTTACATCGCCTTAACAGTACAAGCTTTAAGTCATACGTATGAGATAATGTTATTATTGGGAGGCATATAATCTTCCTCGTCGCCATACAATTATTCATACAGGTCCCCATAAAAAACGCTTTCTCGGTACCCTTGCCAAAAGTGAAACTATGCAAAAAATATAATGGCTCCGCGATTGAAACTATAAAGTGATTTTAGTTGATTGAATTGATTGATCTGCCGCGCCTATGTCGTTTGTAAACATTAATTGCGAATAATTTTATGGCATGCCTAACTTAGGTTACATCCGCATGTAAATTGTTTTTGAGAAACTTTCGTCCTTTTAATCATTCATTATACATGAAAACGTTATGTAGAATTTAAAGGCAATTTTATACATAGGTAGCCTTCCGCTGCGGCTACGCCCGCGTTAACAGTTTTTCCCGTAGGAATGAGGCATTTTCCCGCGGTAAAAGGTAGCCGATGTTACTCAGGCTGAATGTAGCTTTCTAATGGTGAAAGAATTTTTGAAATCGGTTCTGTAGATTTTGAGTCTATACATTACAAACATACACACACACACACACACACACAAATACAAATCTTTCCTCTTTATAACATTAGTATGAAGTATGATATGATATGATTATAATATTAGTATGATGATAGTATGATATGATATGACTAGCGTTCCGCACCGCGCTAACAGTTTTTCCCATAGGAATGTGGGATTTTGCTACGGTAAAAGGTAGACTATATGTTTTTGTCACGTATAAGCTTTAATATGGTAAAGTTTTTTGCGTAAAAGAGTAACAAACATCCATTCATCCATCTTTATAAACTTTCGCGTTCATAATATTAGTGCCTACGAGTAGCACTAAAGTGATTTTTATAGCATAGAATAAATCAAAGAACTATGAAATTGGGTGATGGTGAGCACTAACCCAAATGAAGTTAGTTTATTATTGACGAAGAACAATCATACCTACTTTTTTTTTCTAAACTTCATTTCGGTTAGTGCACATCATCCGTTTTCCCAGTTCTTCGATTTTTTCTGGTTTCACCCGTAATAAGAGGCTACATAGGTCATATTATGTTCTACCTATGAGTAATTTAAATCACTACACTATCAAAACAATATCCGATACTAGTTACAAATTTTAGCCTGATCTTCAATTGAATTTGCAGAAAGTTGAAGTATAAAATCAAATGGGTCCAGTCTGCAATGCATTTGCAAATAGCCCATAACAATCTAAGTTATCAACGTGTTACGACATAAACGGTTATCCCACCTACAAGTCGATTGTTACAATCTTCGAATCGACATTATCATACAATTAATGGTTCGAGAATTAAACGAACATACAACATGAGCCCCGAGGGTGAAACCTAGATTTTTGGCCCACTTTTTTGATAGTATACATTTCTTATTCCATTTCAAGATGGCAGCCAGATTAGGACGGTAGAACCAATTAGGTGTTAGAAGAAAAATAGTAAAAAAAAGATATAGTATTGCTTTAAAAAAATATCTAACTAAACAAATAGTTTTTTTCTTTAAAGTTTTACACTAATTTATTAACACTAATTAACTGAATAGAATTCAATAAATGAAAAAAAATCGAACATGTCTGAAAATCGTGGGCAGCTTCGGGTTTGGTTCTGGAGTGGACGCTACCACCCTGTTTCTATACAATTTGTATACAATTTGAAATAATAATAATACATTGAACAACAATTTTATTCGCATAAGTTTCTAAACACTCGATTAAAACTCGATATTTTCAGCAATTGTCATCTTTTAACTGAAAAAAACCGTGAAGACGTGGTGGTTGATTAAAATGAAGTGATATTAGTGTATTTATTTATTTTCTAATAAATTTTAAATTTATATTCAACATTACAATTGCTTTGTTATCAAAATAATTTCTGACGCGCCATTATCGTTTAAGCCTGTAGACGTCCACAGATGGACAAAAGCCTCCCCCAATCATCTTTACAACTGCGTATGCTTGTAACATTAAATTAAAAATTTTAATAATCCCCGACACTAAACCGTTACTTGATCCTTTCAACAATTAGAAAAGAGCTGATAATCTAAAATGGCTTAAGATATTTTCTTGGATCATAAGAACACTCTCGATTGTGACACCTTGCAAACAAAAAAAAACTAGATCAAAATCGGCGCATCCGTTTAGGAGCTACGATGCCACAGACAGACAGACAGACACACACGTCAAACTTATAACACCCCTCTTTTTCTTCGGGGGTTAAAAAGTATCTTACTTAAAATATTCTTGTTAATAAACAGGTCCTAAATGCATGGTTCTAATTCGGTGCAAGTGAGACATTATCGGGGGATGTAACGTTTAGGTTCAGTCAACTACAAACTAGAAAGCTCTTATACACCGTGCTTTTTTAACCGTCTTACAAACGAAGCCCAATGTATATGCCCGTGATATAGAATATCTTGGCAATGTTTTTTTTTTTTTTAAGAAAAAAAATCTAGGATTTTTTCAATAAAATAATCGATCGAGAGATCGAAAAATGTGTTTATCTCATATTTTTCTTTTGTTTTCCCATTATTTACGATTCTCACGCATGCGCAAATTGTTACTAAATTGTAAATATTATGTACAGGTTGATTCAAAAATATTTTGCATTATTTTATTTTACTTCACGGTTTTATTATTTTATTGATAAAAAAAAAATAACATTGCCAATATATTCTATATCACGGGCATATACATTGGGCTTCGTTTGTAAGACGGTTAAAAAAGCACGGTGTATTATTATATCGTTTAGTCAAATTAGCGAATTGCTTGTCAAGTTCATGTAGAATGGTTTGTAAACTTGTCGTAAGCCAATCACCGTTTATCATCGCAATTTCGACGATCAAAATATGTGCTTCTGTATAATTTATTGCCGTCCAATAGCTGCTTCAGATTTCACTTTCATGTTAACAGGAATGTTGTTTATTACAACTGATATATTTTTATAACTACATATAAGTATTCGCCCCGCGGCTCCGCCCGCGTTAACAGGATTTCGGTTTTCCCGTGGGAAAAAAGAATTTTCCTGCGGTAAAAAGTAGCCTATGTGTTATTCTAATGTGTAAGCTATATTATTGTAAAGTTTCATTAAAATCTATTCAGTAGTTTTTGCGTGAAAGAGTAACAAACATACATCCATATACTCACAAACTTTCGTGTTTATAATATTAGTAGGATAGGATTATTATTGTAATTAATTATGACAAATTATTATTGATGTTTATGTCTTGCTTGATGTTGAAAGGCAAATCTCTGCGCAATGGAATTCTTTCTTTCCTGGCCATTGTTGTCCCACTGCTGGGCAAAGGTCTTCCCTCATTCCTCCACCGTCCCCGATCTCGAGCTAGTGGCACCCAGTCCAGTGTCAAGTCCGGTGAAGCTTGATTGGTCGTACCTTTTCGACACAAGCAAAGGTCAATTGAAAAAAAAAAAAAACCAATCCAGTTGGTCAGGTCATCCTGCCATGACTTCCGAGGTCTACCGCTTCTGCTCCTTCTGATCAACTTTTGCAATATTTATGAATAAATAAATAATAACAAATAAATATTGAGAAATCTCAGTCACGGCCATCTGACCCCGAACTAGGCAGAGTCTGTACTATGGGTGAAAGACAGGTGATATACATACATTTATAAATAAATATGCAACATCTAGATACAAGGCAAACACAAGTGCTTATCACAAGAACGTTTGCCCTGGGCGGGATTCGAACCCGCGACCTTGTGCTTCATAGGCACAGGTACTACCAACTAGGCTACGAGGCCGTCAAATACTTGTGTGTACATCATACAATAATTTAAATAATTCCAAAAATGTGTAATAAAAGAAAATCATTTTTGTAAGACTCTTATTCTGAAAAAGGCTATGCGTTTATTTCATTTAAAAATCCATAAATCAAAAATGTTCATAATTATAAAACTAACTTTTGCTTTGGCCAAGATCTAGATTTCTGCATCGAGTAATTAGTCTTTAAAAGGTTATCTAATATTACTACAAACAAAAAAACTAACATATAAGACGGATATGTGATGTGTGTATAATAAACATGTCCATCCTTGATTGGTTCCATTAAAATAAATAGCTAAGTAATGTATTGCAGTAGGTCAAAAATTGCTATCGACAATCATTTATCTAAACGAAAATCAAAAGAGATTACCAATGCAATATCATCATGTAACATATCATGATCTATTCAAAACATAGCCATCCATCTTGTATTTATCGAAGTATTGATGGATCAATTTAGCTAAATATGTAAGTGCGGGCATTTTGTAAGCACACTTCGGTAGAGCTAGCGGCTTCACACGACCCTCACCAGACCGTCGGTCCACCTCGTGGGGGGCCTGTCCATCCTACGTCTTTCGGTAAGGACGCGACGCCGCCATTCTGGAACCTTTTTGCCCCAACGACTGTCTCGGTTCTACGCGCAATGTGCCCCGTGCCATTAAAACTATACATACAGGGTGGCACGTTGATAGATATTTAACAAAGATTCTTATGTTTAAGTAGTTTCATATGATTCGTTAGATTTCTTTGGCATACTACATAAATTATCTTTATCTAGATGACGAAATGCGAATGGTAAAACGTTTGCTTCTTCGTAATTAAGGAAGACCTGGCTTCGAATCGCAATAATTGTAAGACGTTCACCAGTTTGATTAGGACATTGCAGGCCGAACCATCTGAAAACAAATATGTTTCCGTACTTTGAATGGCCCGTAAAGCTGGCTTACTTATCGTGTGGGTTTATTACCCGGCAACCCAATAACTCTGACACCGGGGTTAATGAAATCGGTCAACGACCTTACAACCTGCACGATTAGATAGATCCCCAGAAATTATTCCAGAACTAGCGACCCGCCCCGGCTCCGCACGGAAAAATGGTTATTGTGGGTTATTCTTAAGTATATTATGCATGTATTATACATATAAACCTTCCTCTTGAATCCCTCTATCTATTAAAAAAACCGCATCAAAATCCGTTGCGTAGTTTTAAAGATTTAAGCGTACAAAGGGAGGGACATAGGGACATAGGGACAGCGAAAGCGACTTTGTTTTATACTATGTAGTGATAGTGATATTGATTAGCTTACCGCCCAGCGGCTCCGCTTACGTTAACAGTTTTTCCCGTGGGAATGAGGCATTTTTTCTGTGGTAAAAGTGTGTGCAAATGTACAAATGTGTTAATCCAGGATGTCAGCTAACTCCATACCAAATTTTATTAAAATCGCTCCAGCCATTTAGACGTGAAGAAGTAACAAACATAAACACTCACACACTCACAAATTTTCGTCTTTATAATTCGTGAATTGCTAAGAGCTTATGGCTGCAAAAATCAACTAGGTATATAAATTATAGGATGAAAGTGACGTCTTAGAAAAAAATAGCAATTTTATAAGAAACTTACATAAAATAAGGTAGGTATTTATTAGTGACGGGGCTCGTATCCGCAACTCACATAAATAAGAAGGAACAGCTTCAGCCACTACGCCGCCGCCCCGCCGAGACCACCACCGACGTCCCCGCTTAATTAATTCGACATTTTCAATAGCAAATAAAACCGTTTAATTACTACTTGCATTGCGATATGTATTACGTAGATAGTTTATATTGCCAGGAAAATTAGAAATGCAATGAACGTATAGTTAATTGTCTACTAGAGTACTAAAGATTATGAAATCGACAGTTCTAATTATATTTTATTTTGCGTCTGGAAATGTGCTTTCACCTCGCCGCGCCCCGGTATGTTATGTTAAAAGTTATCTTATAATAAAAAAATGTTACCGTTTTAATAATAGGAATTATATATTAAATGTATCACAGAATAATCAATTAGTACTAGAGCGTACAGAAATTACACTAATCATAATTATTTAAATAAAAAGCAACTTTTACTATAATACAATAAAGTCCAATTCAGATCGCACAGCACCGGTTTATGTACACTAGAACATAGAATGAAAATAAATAAAGGGATCGCTTATGTATAATTATTCCTGTAGCAAAGAGTGCAAAATTGTCCAGCCTTATTGTATTCAAAATAAATTAGGTACTTAATAACATGGATGGATATGAAAGGCGCAAGTGGCTTAGTCAAAATCTGTAAGGATGTGCGAATCTGATCGATTTTCTTAAAGAACATGACGTCATGGATATGAAAAAAAAATGCTCCATACAAACTGTCCGATCAAAACAATTTTGTATGTGTCCTTTGTATTCGCTTCCGAGAAAATTTTTTTCGGGAAAAACCTAACTTACATTTTCATTACTAACTGCTCATATATGTCCCCACCGAGGGGCTCTAGCCTACCCTAAAATCAAGGTGAGTAGGCCTTAGTAGACCACGCTGGCCCAGTGCGGGTTGGTCAACTTCACACACAACACTTGAATTACTCCGCAGGTGTGTGCAGGTTTCCTCACGATATTTTCCTTCACCGTAACAGCGTCGAATTAACGTACATATGAATTCGACAATCGAAAACACATTGGTACGTGCCGAGGTTCGAACCCACGAACTTCCAAATGGAAGTCAACGGCCCTAACCACTTGGCCACCGACGCACTACGACGCACTGGATAATAATACAAGGTTTAAATAGATAGATAAATAATTAAGAAGTAAAATTGGCATATTTTATCCGCCGATCAATATCGACAGTCGTTAGAAAAAATTATAGGAAACACATTGGTACGTGCCGAGGCTCGAACCCGCGGACTTCCGAATAGAAGTCAACGGCCCTAGCCACTTAGCCACCGACGCTATCTGTATAAAATAATAAACAGTCGTTCATAATGTAGTTATTCACCCACCTATTATATAAAAGGTTTTTATCTGCTTCCGAATCGCCACTTCAACCATTTACCAAACAAATGCATAAATCCTTAAAAACTCCACCCAGTTCTCACACCATTGTTCTTTCACCTAGATAAAGTATTTATTACCTTATAGAATTAACTACTTTACACCACCAAGAATTCGGCCGTGGACTGTGACATAATATCGCATAATACTAAATAGACGTAATTCTGAGATAGTATCGCATACACGCTGGATTGAGTTTCATTCACATTTATTTCCTCGAATGGCACAGAACAATGAAACTTTTTAATAGAAACGTCTTCTCACATTGTGTGTGAAACATAATTTACTTTATTATTACAGGATTGATTTATTAAAAATAAATATTTTAACCTTTCACAGTGAAAATGATCAGCATTTTAGGCAAAAGTCGCACACTGCCCGAAAATGGATAAATAAATAAAGTGTCCGTCATTTTGTGACAAAATTCGAATTCCTCCACTGACCTCATAATAAAAATGTACATACAAATTTTTGAAGATTAGTTTTACATAAACATTATTATTAACTTTCTCTGCTATGTACTAAGTAGACTGCTGAAAATACTGAACTACTTACAAAATAATTCAGAAAACCGATTTTTTTATTGATATTTAATGAAAATAATTTTAATTTTTTATTTAATGTTCTAGCGTAGTGTTTCAGCAAATATGAAAGAAGTCGTTAACTAGAATATACAAAAAGGAAACTTCCTTTATAGTATGGACGTAATAATTAGAAGTCATTTCTATCACATTTATGTCTTCTGTTGTTTGATCTAATTGCGTCACATTCCCATACGATAGTTTTTCAACCTCGGACAGTTTACGGAAGCTCCGAATAAATTATATCAGTTTTGTTTGACAATGAGATTCACACCTCTTAATAAATGGCACAGAGTCTTAATAGTTAACATGCATATTTATTACATCACTATATTTTCGCCGCGACTCCGCCCGCCCGTAATTTATTTATTAGATATGAAACTATTATACAACGTGTTAAGGGGCTCTACCACGCTAAGTGGCGCCGCCACCCTTTAAAAAATAATAACTCGGGAAATAATAAATTTTTCAAAAATCCGGACCACAGAACTGGAGTCGGGGTGCTGTAGGATATATAGAAGCTATTAACTTTATTTATTGTATCTCGCTGTAGTTAGAGTTAGGAAATTTGCGAAAAACGGCCACTTTTCGCATTTTTTCTATCTATAACTACATTGAATTATAATAAACATATGTGATTGCTTCTATATATTTTACAGCACCCCGACTTCAGTTCTGTGGACCGGATTTTTGAAAAATTGATTATTTCCCGAGTTATTATTTTTTAAAGGGTGGCGGCGCCACTTAGCATGGTAGAGCCCCTTAACACGTTGTATAATAGTTTCATATCTAATAAATAAATATTTTTTGAAACTAAAGCTAAGGATTAAAGGACTAAGTCAAGAGTCTTATAAAAAGACTCAGTCATTGAGCCCTTTTTGGCAGGACACGAGTCCTTTGTACAAAAGACTCTAAATTCGGAAGGTTTCTAGTTCTAAGTATCATTTATAAGACTCAAGTCTTCAAAAAAGAGCACGAGATCTGTTAAATAGGAGTCAAAGACTCGAGTTTCCTACAACGCTATCCTGACATCTAATTAACTGAAAAAAATAAATGAAAAATTCATGCTGTGTTAGGGAATCGAACGGATATCTAAAACTCAATTTTATTCTTATACCTACAACATTTTTTTAATGTATTATCTACACTATCTACGGTGTAGTGTAGATTCTACACTTAATATTATAATAAAGAGGAATGATTTGTATTTTGTGTGTATGTTTGTAATGAATAAACTCATAAACTACTGTGCCGATTTCAAAAATTCTTTAACCATTAGAAAGCTACATTCACCCTGTGTAACATAGGCATTTTACCGCGGGAAAATGCCTCATTCCTACGGGAAAAACTGTTAACGCGGGCGGAGCCGCGGCGGAAAGCTAGTACTATATTATATGCAGAACAAATTGTGACTTCGCAATAATGGTCCTGTCAAAGAGAACAATAAGCCACAAACTGACCTCCTATTTCTTAAAACAAACGGCTGTCTCGAATCAGTTACAGTTAACTAATATATGAATATGACATAACGTGGACCTTCTCACGAATAAATCACACGGCAATTAAGTAAGGCTGCACCATAGACTAATTGAAATAGGACCACGCTCATCATCACCATTATTTCAGCCTTTAACTGCTGAATTAAGGCCTCCAAGAGCGCATTCCCGTGGCCTTTAACTTAACATGTCGTCAGTCCATATTCGTCGAATGATAAAGTTTCGAAAAGAAATAGTAAGAAGCTGCAGCAGCAGTGTAAAATAACATTCACTACTGTCTGCCTACGGTGGTTACGACAATAAGCACACACATATCGTTAAATTAAAATTGTTAATCAAATAAAGCATAAAAAGTATTTACTGTCCAAAAAGGAAGTCCGTTTTCGTCAGAATAAAAAATCAGCCTATGTTTTTCCTGTCCAAAAAATAGAAACAGCCTTAAATTATTTTGTACGACAAAGGAATCTAAATATTTTGTAAAAATTCCAGGGTCTACACGCGTTACGCCTTCGGAATCGATAGGACCACACTCAAGGGGTTGAAAAATATCGCACACCGCTCAAGGATCCAGAAGGGAGATTTCCATAGGTTTTTCAGGGCAAACAGTATAATTATTTCATAAGAATATCAGCTATACTGCGCTGGGATAAACGGAGTCTAACCTTAATACACCACTGGTTTATTAACGGGTACAATTACAACAACTCAGTTGAAGTAAGAGCAGATTTTCTGAAAAAAATCCGTACTATTCCATAGACAGGTAAGTTTTAGATATGGCGGTGTCCTCGATGTTACGTAGTCAGTGGTGGAAACAACGTTAACGTTACAGTTATTAGCCTGGATACCTTTAGCGGGCAAAACTAATGTGTTTTGATGTGTATTGATGAGCTTATGGGACAAGCATCGGATGTAGCGTCGTCGCCGGCTCTTTCACAACGACAGCTTAGGTTTGAGGTGTAATAAGAAGAGCAAATGAGTATTTACAAATAAATTAAATAGACGACACGAACATGACTCTAAGAAGAAGAAGAAAAAATAATTGAAGGAAAGATAGAAGGGAAAAAGAAGAGCGGATGACCTAGAAGAACATATGGACCAAATTAAGGAAGGAATTGATGTCGAGTCGTATCAAGGGGTCAAACAGAGGACGGAAGACAGAACAGAATGGCGTAGACTCCACCGACAAGAGCGCGGATCTGAATTGTGTAGAAAAAGAGTAAAAGTCACCAATTTCATCAATGAATTGAAGCGTCACCTTTCGAAAATCTGTAATATCAATTGTAATGAATCTTTACCTTTAGTTACTTAAACTTCATTTCAGATAATGAGATAACATTATCTAGATAGAATGTCGAAAGTCAAGTTTGCAGGTTTCCTCACGACGATGTTCTCCTTCACTGTAAAAGCGTTGAATAAACGTTAGGTACCTACGTTTACCATATAAATTCGAAAATCGGAAACATTTATTTAGGTTTGAACCCGCGAACTTCCGAATGGAAGTCAACAGCCCTAGCTAGTAGCCACTGACGACGCTGTATGGTATAAATATGAAAAACAATAATACCTAATACTAATAACTTCTCAATTTTTTTCTCACTTCTCCCAGTACGCCCCGGCCGCATCGCGTGACACGTATGACATAACGGCCGAAGTATTGTTGCAAAGACAAGTACATGCTATCTGGTAATTAATCTGCGCTAGAACGTAACGCAGAGATACACGATTTGAGCACGCGCACCTAGCCAAAACAGATACAGGGTCGTAAGTCCGAACATACTGGCTAAATACCAATAAATATCATTGAAAACATTATTATCTTATCTTATTTAGCCTAAACTGTCCCACTGCTGGGCAAAGGCCTCCCTCCTTTTCTTCCACTGCTCCCTGTCATGAGCTACTTCTGGTCAGTCTTTTAGGTAGCTATCAAGCTAAGCTCGGCTCGCCATCTCTTACGTGGCCGTCCAGGCCTATTGGTTGGTGGGTTCCAAACCGTGGTTTCTTTTGCCAATACAGTATTGCATTATTGCTTCTTGAAATTTGGCTCTATCTTCGAAGATCTGGTGAGGGTCGCGGGAAGCCGCTGGATGCGGGCAGCGCGGTACCGATCGTTGTGGAGATCTTTGGAGAAGGCATTTATCTAGCAGTGGACGTCTTTCGGCTGAAAGATGGTAGTTTGGCTCTATTAGCTGTTAGACCTCGCAAGTCCATCTACGCTAATAACTATGCAGATCTTTGGAGAAGGCATTTATCTAGCAGTGGACGTCTTTCGGCTGAAAGATGGTAGTTTGGCTATATGAGCTGTTGGACCTTGCAAGCCTATCTACGCTAATAACTATGGAGATCTTTGGAGAAGGCATTTATCTAGCAGTGGACGTCTTTCGGATGAAAGATGGTAGTTTGGCTATATGAGCTGTTAGACCTTGCAAGTCTATCTACGCTAATAACTATGGAGATCTTTGGAGAAGGCATTTATCTAGCGGTGGACGTCTTTCAGCTGAAAGATGGTAGTTTGGTTATATGAGCTGTTAGACCTCCTAATAACTATGATATTTTGAAAAAAGAAAGATAATAAACTGACAATTTAAAATATCAGACAGTACTATTATATCTATTCTGTGCCTGCTCTCAAAATTTCACGAGAAATGTTCGAGAAATGCGACTTGAGAGGAGAACAGACAGATTTAAGATGCCAATCCAACATCATAGCTTATCATGTCATTAAAAAAAATCCAATTCGACTATATGTAAGTAGCAAACCTGCTCACAAAATTTCAAGACGGTCATAATAAAAAAATTACCCAAGATGAAACAGAGACTCTCTGCAATCGCTCTGTCAAGAATAAAAATTAGCCTCTACTTTTGGCTTGTCTCACGCAAAAAAATATATATTTCTTACTCTGTGGTCTACTTAAACAGTTTTTTTTTACCCTGTATAATGCAAACATCTAATGACTAACCCGTGGTGTAGTGGACCACTTTTATATTGGACCAACTATGATAGAGTACTGTGCATGTGGGGTTTGAGGTCAAAGTTGGGCTTGATTAATCATTTGATTGATGTTATTTGTTTAACTAAACAGATTATTATAAACTAGTGGTTGTAACTCTTGATAGGAAAGATTTGGATTCAATAGCCGGTACACAATCTGTCAAAGACTGCATTTTCAGTTTTAAAGAGAAAGACTAGTATGGTAATTACAACCACAGATTAACATTAATATCACACGACACCGAGAAAAAAATGTCCTCGAAAAAATAAATAACTTCTAACGCCGGCGTTGCTCTAAGCTTCTAACAAACTGTTCAATCAAAATGTCTATTTGGTATGCGAGTTTAGTTTTCTTCGGCGGGTCCTTCTCCACAGCAACGCACACATTACCAACATTACGCGATCCTGCCAGTTCTGTTCAAACTAATATCGCATCGCCTCTTATTGAGTTTATTCTTCACTAAGTCTGAGACGAGAGCCTGCCTTGGTTTGAGCAAAACATCATTAAAATTAGAAGCAATAAATTTTTTTTGTAAAATTTTACTTCGAGTAAAAATATTTTGATATTTACATTATTTTTTAGTTTTTGAGAATAGAGTCTTCTGTATGCCTACTATGTAAGTAGCGACAGGCTCGAGGCATTGACAGAACTGCTATGGCTCTAATGTCACTATGTCGCGTTTGACAGCTTCTAGAGTCTGTCGCTTCTTACATAGTAGGGGGGCAGGAAAGTTGTTCAAAACAGTTCTATGAGCATGCCCTTCCAGTATAACCCTGGTACAGTAAATTCCAATGGTTTCATATTCATCCGGCTACAATGTATCATGAAACATAGATAACAGTCCGCAAATCGTGCTCCTCCGATATATCCGTGATCTATCCCATAGACGCAACATGCGTAATAATAACTACACTCGTTCTACTCGCTTTAATATTACGAGAGACTATTTACACTGCCGACGCATGCTTTAAGCCGCTTTCTGCTTAGCCCAATGTACATGTACAGTGGGAATGAGGCCTTTTTTCCGCGGTAAAAGGTAGCCTATGTTACTCCACGGTGAATTTAGATTTCTAGTGGTGAAAGAGTTTTTGAAATTGGCACAATAGTTTTTGAGTTTATTCATTACAAATACTTACACACAAAAATACTAATCTTTCCTCTTTATAATATTAGTATGATTTATTTATTTTTATTATGTGGTTATCAAGTATCACCGGACTTGAACATTTAACCCGTTTCGAAGCCCGCCGCTGTTATTCCCATCACTGTGAATATCCTCTACTAAACCCTAAACCCTAAACCAATCTAAATCACCGACTAGACAATGAGGTTTTAAAACAAATAGCCAGTTATTCTTCCAATGAACTTGTACACCCGTCTGGATAACATTTGCATAATTTTATCGACCAATTCAACGTTAGAGGGATATAGCCATCAGTTCCTCGAAAAGACCACCTTTAGGTTCTGAGAGCTTGACTAATGCTGTAATGTGAAAGTGCGTTTGTTTGCTACAATTTTGTGCTTAGACGAATGAAGCTACTTATAAAATAATCACGCGAAGTATCTTAGTCTGTTTTTTTTTACTTAAGCAAGTTTTTCCAACTTTTTTGTTTGGGCTTCCTTTGACTAAAGCTTTGCTCATAATAACCAACACGCTTTTACGTATCAACCATAATCCACAGAACTTTACTTTATCAAAATTATTAGCTAAAAAGCAGCAGATAGATGCAGAGAATGCAGAGAGTTCAATAGAGATGGCTAAATTCTGGGCCGCAAACATCTAAATTGATTTGTCATCGACGCGCAACACCACAATTACTCAAAATCCCAATCATCTCATCTTATCTATAGTCTCATCAAGTTGATACAACAGAATAAGAAATATTATAATACTTACTATATTGTGTAAAAATATCTATAGGTAAGCCTGATTTATTTATTTATCGATACTTGATACCGATTAAGAAAACATCCGACTTTAAATTACACCAAATTTTGACTGCAGTGCTTTTCAGACTCATACTAACTAATATTTTAAAGAGGAAAGATTTGTATGTGTGTGTGTGTGTGTGTTTGTAATAAATAAACTCATAAACTACTGTGCCGATTTCACAAATTCTTTCACCATTAGAAAGCTACATTCACCTTGAGTAACATAGGCTCCTTTTACAGCAGGAAAATACTTCATTCCCACGGGAAAAACTGGTAACGCGGGCGGAGCCGCGGCGGAAAGCTAGTATGGTATAAGGGTGGAATTTTGTAATGCCACCTGGAGGGAAAGTACTCTTAATACTGTAGATGAAAAAATTTGCTCAAAAGAAACATTTCTTTATACGTATCGCACGTAGCTACGTACAGTGGGCTAAAGGCACAGGTCGGACACTCCATACAGCAAACGCGTTTTGACAACCTACTGCTTTTTAAATAACAACTGAATATCAATTACAGGTCAAACACTGAAACGCTATATAAAACATCCCCGAACACCCCTGGGTGCGGGGCGTGGGGCGCTATATCGGGCGGGGAACTCATTTTAGCGCGGGGGGTAAGTGTCTTTTCTGTACGGGTTAGTAATATTATTTTATTCTGTGCTAAAGTTATGTGAATGTTCCTTAATATAAATAGAAAAATTTCTGGGAGGGACAGAGTACGCCTAATCGAGTATGAACCGTAAGCACGGATATGAACAGTCCGAATATCTTCAGCGCGTTCGTTTAGTATCAAATGGTTATCGGAGCTGATTGTTTTTCCCGGTGAAAATAAGTAATTTAATAGAACATTTTAAAATGTGCAGTGATAAGTTGCAAACATGACTCGAGGAACAAATCCAAAAAGAAAAATGTTATTGAATTCACCGCCCATACAAAATCTGCTTACGCTTCACATAAAGGCAGCAGCGGAGCGATGCGCGTGCTCTATGTATATTTATTCTCTATGGTATGTTCTCAACAGCCACTCAATCGTCCCACGGATATGAAACTTCAGAATCAGTAACAATCGCAAATCAAGTGAAACCAATGGGTTCCTTATCGCGACCCTCGGAGGTGGTCTGGACCCTGGACCTGACCCTGGCCCAACTTGACCTGCCCATTGTCAGCCATCGGCACACGTCAATCTGATTGAGGTGGAAGGCATAGGGTTAGAGCGGCGAAGAAATGGTAAGAGAAACGCACAACTACAAATAAATTTAATGAATCTAGTAGCACAATGATTAAATTTTCCTGTGACAAATTACCCTAGTCTTGATATTTTTATCTTAAAATGTGATAATATTAGGGGATATATTACTAAGACTTTCCTCAAAGCGATTTCTGTAGCTCTCAGGGGAATCGGGAAAAAACAGTTAGGTCTGTGAAACTATTACAAATATTACATAAGTACACCACAATGACTCAAAGTCCCAATCATCTCATCTTGTCTATCGTCCATGTTGATACAAAAGAATAAGAAATATTATAGTGTAAAAATATCTATAAGTGAGCCTGATTTGTTTATTTATCGATACTTGATACCTACGGATTAATTGTAATTCACTTCGTCACTACCTCAAATAAATTAAATTTCAGCTATCTAAGAACAAAAATGTTGGTAGTGTTGGTTGATACATTAGATTTGCTACTTTCGAAAGTTTTTCACTTAGACCACCACCACCTTGAATCGCCCACGGTGAAGAAAACCAGATGAAAAGCATTTGCAAGCCCTCTAATTTTAGACCTTTAACTCAGAGTACAAAGTTCATCTACATCACAGAGCCATGTTTGGCAAGATAACGAAGAAAGTCTGGCCCAATGACAGTCCTTCAGAGTGGTTTATTTGAGTTGGTGATGGACAGGGACTACAAATCATAGCATTGTGTATTGAGAAGTGCTTTCTTAAAGGTTTGTACTTACAATTTATAGATTACTAAGTTTCTGCCGTATTACAAGGAACTATTTCATATTCTGATTCGATTATTCAAAAATCTATCAATGAATATTGGAGTATACCGTATTCCCAGACACTCAGAGTTACTTTTACTCACCCATAACTTTAAGAATTTTTTAAAAATGTAATCGCTTTAATTTAGTGCACAGCGTTCAACAACGTTCTGCGTAGACGCACAAACTCTAGCAATAATGAAAATCGATACAAGCCTATATTTTTGGCCTGGGTTCTAAAGCTATTGAATTTGATTATTGAATAATTTGCAAACAAAAATAGAAGGAATCCGATAAACCTACAAACATACTTTCACTCTTATATTATTTGTGTGCTCTACTTGAAAAATGGATTGTTTGTCTAATTCTAATAGGTACAGTGTAGCCAGCTCATGCGGCTGGACATGTTGAGAGCGCCCGTATTCCGAGGCGGTAGGGGTGAATTTCGTAATGCGAATGTCCAATCGCATGTTCTGGCTTCTGTACTACACCAAACAAAAGTCTCTATATCACTCACGGTCAACATTCAAGTAAGGCAGCCATACCAAATACCACAATTGGATTCGAATTCCTCAGGAATGCTGATTCCTCTAAGAAACAATGGCAGTTCTCAATTCCCGTGAATGGGAAACATGTAACCCCAACCAATTTCACAGGTGACTGAAATAGCATTCTTGATGCATTTTGGAATGGAATGGTAGCACAAATGGAATTGTTAGTAAATGCATTGTGCGACCAAACAAACGATTTCTTAAGTCAGAACTACTGTGAGGTACTAGAACACTTGTTCATCTATTTATGCATAGCAGGGAAACCGACAATATCCAAGTGCTTTTATTATCCAAACCTAAGGTTTTATAAGGTGGTCTATTTCATATACATCCGGAAAAAAGTTCATTGACCTCTTTCTATTCATGAAAGTCATTAAAAATACCTAATGTAACGCAAAAATGTCTGGCAAGGTCACGCACACACGCTCACCCCGCCTTCTACTACGGTATGCCAAATACGTATTTTGCGATATTTTCCTATAGTTTTATCGTATCATCGCATCGGTTGAAAAAAATGTGCGCAGGCGTCAATGACCTTTTGTCCGGATTAATATGAAACAAACCATATAATGCGAAACCCAATTGCAATGAGAAAGGCGCCTTAGAGTAATGTATCCATATGTGTTGTAGTCATATTACATGTCGCGACAAAATGCACGCACCAACTAACTGGATGGGGAGATTCTACAACCGCACCCGATTTATTGGAGTTTGTGATCAGTGCAGTTTCTAGAAGCAAGCAACAGCTAACAGCAGTACAACATATAACAGAAACTGAATGACCTATAATATAAAGAGGTAAGATTTGATTGTTTGTATGCATTGAATAGGCTCCGCAACTACAAATAATGAAAAATGAAAAAAATGAAAAATGCATTTATTTAACAATAATGTAAGTACAACCTTAATACACATTAGGTAAGAGCTACGACATATAATTACGTTGTAATAAGATGCTACCAACACATTATTGTGACGTTTAGTTCTAGCATAGGTTTTTCGTGGTCCCCACACTAGGCAAGCCTGTATCGTAGGGTCCCAGATTCCGATTACTTAATTTCGAATTAAGCCCTTGGTCATATGCAGATAAACAAAAACCAAAAATAGAAATTAAAACTAGTACAAGGCGGGTGGGTGACTTACATTCCGATATTAACCATTCTCAATAATAGTAAAATAAATATATACATACATATATATACATATCACATAAAGATTTAAACTAGAATTCGATAAATAAAATAGTATTTGTATAAAAATAAACGTAAGTAGGACGATAAAAATACACAAAAATAGGTACACACATACCTTACATAATATATATTATTATATACATACATACATAAATAATTTTTATAAGGTCAAATTACTCCAGTCAAAATTGACTCGGTCTCCTCGTAAGATCTTTTAATGAGCCAGGCTTGAACTTTATGTTTTGCTTCAGGCACAGAGTCCAATTTTATACTACAGGCTGTTGCTATTTTATTATACGCGTACGTCGAAACAAAAGGCTCGAATCGCTTTGCAAATAATGTTCGAGTAGTCGGTAGCGGGGCACCAAAGCGCCGCTTTTTTATCATAAGATTGTAATCCGATGATTTAAGGACTGCCTCATGTTTCAAAATTGTAATTTTTTGCAAAAACAGTTGTCTAACACTCAGCACCCCAGCTTCCCGAAAAAGATCATATGTGGGATAACGACGCGGCTTTTTTAACATAGCCTTTAACACACCTCTCTGCGCGCGTTCTAAAAGTAGTAAATTAGTTTTTCCTGCACCACCCCAGCTTGATATGCAATATGTAATTAGAGATTGACATAATGCAAAGTATATCATTTTCAAAATTCCCAGTGGAGCGGCGTTTCGAATATTTCTAATAATATTTATTACTTTTCTGACTCGACCAGAAAGACAAAGCAGGTGCTCTTTAAAGTTTAACTTCTTGTCTACAAGAATACCTAGATATTTTATGACATGAGTTTCAGTCAAACAAGTGCATGAGCATGGAACGCCATTTTTTCCGCACTGATGGATCTTTATCTCTGGTAAGTTACGTGGCTCCGAGGCAGCGGTTTTGTGAAAACACACATATTTTGTTTTTTCTATGTTGAGTGTCAAAAGATTTCGTTTTAGCCAGTTATTCACTTTAGCCATACCATTTTCAGTACTTTTGTGGGCACTAATCCAGTTCTGGCCATGAAACAAGAGAACAGTATCATCAGCATAACAGATTACATCTGTATTGGGCATATCAAGGTTATGGATGTCATTCATGTATAAAATGAACAGGGTAGGTCCAAGAATGCTGCCCTGGGGAACTCCAAAATTGATAAGTTGAGGGCCACTCAACCTCTGGGATACCCTGACACACTGTCTCCGCTCTGACAGGTAACTCCTGAACCAATCTAGTGCCACGCCCCGGATACCACTATTTTCAAGCTTCTTCAGGAGTATAGGAGCAGAGACAGTGTCAAAAGCCTTGGCAAGGTCTAAGAAGACCCCAATGCAGCTCAAAGACTTGTCCAGATGAGCAGCTATTATAGTAGTCAAGAGGGACACAGCATTCTCGGTTGACCTACCCAGTCGAAATCCGAACTGTCTATCCGAAAGAAGACGATTAGACTCGAGATATTTAATCAGTCTCTTATTAACTAGCTTTTCAAGTAGTTTAGAAAAAGCTCCCAACAGAGATATCGGCCTATAATTTTCTGGTTTATCCTTATCACCACTTTTGTGTATAGGGCAGATTACAGCCATTTTCCAAATATCAGGAAAAAGTCCGGATTCCAAACTTTTATTAAATATTATGGTAAGTGGGTCAATAATGGAAGTCGCAATAGCTTTAATCATATTGTTTCCGAGCCCATCCACTCCTGGAGCCTTATCCGTCTGCAGCAGTCTAATCATTGCTTCAACTTCACATGTGTCGGTCGGTTGCATAAAAAAGGACGACAGTACACGTGGTTCTGTGCCTACATTTCTTGCTAAATTGCTTTGGCTTTCATTTGTAGCATTAAGTATCTTATCCGCTAGTTGTTGCCCAACAGTAGAGAAATACTCGTTACATTTTTCTAAAGATTGACTTTCGTTGATTGCTCCCTTAACGCAAAGCAGGTCTATAGGATCTTTATTTTTGGTCGATAAGTGACAGATACTATTTATTGTTTTCCAGAGTCTTTTCTTATTATTTACACTTTCTGCCAATTCTCTACTGTCGTGATCTGCTTTGACTTTCCGTAGTAGTTGGATATAAAAATTCCTGTACCGAGTATACACGAGACGGGTCACAGGATCATTAGGATTCGCCTTTGCACGCATATGTAACTTATCTCTGTGACGCATGCAGCGAATCAACCCAGGCGTTATCCAAGATTTAATATTATATGCAGAGCGACTAATCTTAACCTTTTTTGTGTGTTTATCAATTACCATGGTAAGCGTGTCCATAAACAACACTGCGGCCTCATTTGCATCTAGACTATCAAATCTGTCCGTCCAGTTCAATTCCGATAACTCTTTTTCAATGGCCTCTACATCTCTTTTTAGTCTAAATCGACTAGGACGGTTAATATTTTTGTTTTTTAAGTTTATTCCCAGCATAACTATACTGTGGTCCGTTAAGTCTAGTTCGCATACAACACCTATAACGGGCCTGTCTATTCGGACAAAGAAATGGTCCAATGTAGATTTACCTCTTGTTGGTTTAGTAATAGCAGGTTGAAGACCACATTCCGCCATTAAGCAGAGGTATTTCATAGATTGGTTATCCTCAGCACCAGGAAGAATGTTAATGTTAATGTCTCCCGTGACGACCACATTTTCTTTGTCCGTAAACAGGTCGAGAGCGGTTTCCAGTGAGAGAAGGAAAGTATCAGTATTTACAAAAGATGGGGATCGGTAGATTGCCACAATACTCAGCAACCTCGATATATTAACTATGAGACAATTCGCCTCTTCAAATGCCGGTTCAAAGGCTGTCGCCTGCCATATGTCTTTTACATAGACTACTACACCACCATTTTGGTTGATGTAGTTATTAGTCCTATAGCTTGTATAAGTAGGAATTTGCGGTATGACAGAGTTCTTGTCTATTCGGCATTCAGTTAGACAGATGACATCATAAGATACTTTTAATCTCTTTAATGCAACGGTAAGGTTATTAAAGTTTTTGTGTATACTTCTAATGTTTAAAGTGAGGATTCTAAAATTATATTCCGATGTCAGTAAAGCAGCACATTGTTCAGCTTCATTCAAAACGTGGCAATCAGTTTTAATCGAATCTATGTATTCCTCTATTGTGTCAAAAACCATTTTTAAAACGACTAAGATAACTTTGTGTTACAATTAATATGTAGCAGCTGCTGATTACCACTGTTGTTGCTCGGCTTAAGTTTGATTTACAATAATAGCATAAAGTCGTTTCGATAAGTAGAAGAAGGGGAGTAATAGTTATCTTAATAATAATTGTAATAATATAAATATACAGTGAATGTTCAACTATAGAAAAATATGTGTAATGTATGCACCCACCAAAATAATAAAAACAGACAAAGTAAATAAAAATAGCCAAAGTATGTTTCATATTTAAATACTTATAGCAAAGTGTCTTCGGATTTATTCGTAGATGTGGCAGGGATTTGATGCAGCTCAGCGAGGCTACGGACAAGTATTGGAGAGTCACCTTCACGTTTTCTGACGAAAATAGCTCCTTGGTTGCAGAAGCACTGTGCAATAATTCGGTCTTTGTACATTTTCCGTGCCTCTCGAAATAACAACCGGTTTTGTTTGGTGAGGCGCTCATTAAAATAGACCTTCAGTGCGGGCCCAGCAACTTCAAGGTCTTTGCTAGAGATGCGCCTTGATTTGGCGGCTTTGAGTATTTGGTCCCTCTTGGATCTCCGCAAAAGACGTATGACTATAGGCCGAGGCAGGTTTCCTTCTTGTTCAGGTTGTTCGGTACTATGAGATCGGCGTGGGCCAACTCTGGTAACCCAGTCGATATCTCGGTCTTCGAGTTCCACACCAATTTTTACAACTGCGAGAAGGGTGACGTGGTAAAGATTTTCATTGGCCGTTTCTGGTATACCCGAAAGTTCCACTTCGTTACGAAGGTAGCTTTGCGCCTGAGAGTTTAAATCGGCTTGCAACTGAGCAACGGTAGCCTTTAAAACCACATTTTCATGTTCTTGATTTTCTAGCTTTTTGACGCGAGCTTCGTTGCAGTTGATAGTAGTTGTCAACTCGCTCAAGCGTTCGTGGCATCGAGTTATGTTAATTGTTGCATCTTCTAATTTTTGCTTCAGTGATAAAATTTCTTGTGCCAGATTTCTGATTTCGGAGGTGAGAACCACGATCTCCGAGGTGTCTTCTGCACATGATGGATTCACCGTTGCCGCACAGGTTCGCGTATTAGAGGTTGTTGTCGTGGTAAGAGGCGGCTTTGTTGACCTCTGCGGGCACGAAGCAGTTGCTACTTGTGTGATGTTTGTTTTTGTTGTAGCATTCTTCGAGGTTACAATGGGTGGTGTAACGGTAGACGTTGCCACTGTTGAAGTCACAAGAGTCGTATTAACCTTTGTCGAAACCACTGGAGCCGTATTTAGGGTAGTCTTCGACTGCAGTGTTGTAGATAAAAAAGGACATTGGCTAGGAAAAAGACTTAAAAACGTCGATGAAGCCGCGGGCTGGAAAACTAGTTTTCTGTAAAGCCTACAATTCTTGAGACAATATAAATGGTGTGTTTAACGGATCATGGAAAACCCCAATGTACACTAGATTAATATAGAAAACGCAGCGCATTCGTCTGTGATGATAACGCAGGACCATGGACTTAGTAACATACCTAGTTACATTATAGTGTAACTATGGTAATTCGTCCAAGCGCAGGACAGGCCGCGATTGTTGCTAGATCTTCTTTTTTTTTTATTGTGTCGAAAAAGTATAACCAATCAAGCTTCATCGGACTTGCGGGAGAGCGAAGGTCTGAGATCTTTGTTCTTTTTTGTTCATCAGTGACCCTCTTGTAATGATGATGATAAGATTAAAGAGATTGAAAAGTACTTTTATTTTAAGATCTGAAGCACCGTTTATTCAATTGACTAAGAGAATAGACCAGCTATTGGGGTCAACATGGGGTCAAGTGTTGCCCCTTTCACTACCGTCGGCACATAATTCGACCGTCACGAATGTCTTTTAGTTGAGCTACGGATAATACCGACTATACTATACCACTATGCTGTGGTTCAGCCATAGTTTAACCTTCCTAGGGTGTCGTGTTCACCTCATAACTAGTGTTGCCATACGTCCGGAATTTTCCAAAGATTTCCGATGTTTGAAAACTAACGGGGGAATTTTTTGTTGACCTGGTAAATTGCTACCTTATTACAGCATAGCAATAAGGTACACATTTATTGTTATGAACTGTATTTCTTGTATTTACTTTGTCCAGAATTTTCATTATATAATTAAATATTCATAAAAATAAAAGGCCTAATCAATGTTTGCATTCAAAATTAAATACTTTATACTATTAACTAAATAACTGTGGTGGTTATACTTATTCATTTATAATTTTTCTATTATATATAGTTCCTTAAAATATTTTTTGATAATTTAAGGGACCATATTTGGATCTTTAAAGGGAAGTAAATGTATTACGTACAAAAACCTTTACATTTAATCAGAAATCTGGATTTATTTACGGAATTTGGGTTCTTTGATCTGTTAACCCTACTCATAACAAGCACTTCAGCCAAATGTTAATGCTCTATGAAAAGGTAAGAGATTTCAACGTAACATTTTGATACGCTTGTTAGGTTTGAAGAGAATTTAAGGTGTTATAGATGTAGCAATTTGCCGGTAGTTCCCGGTTTAGAGGTTGATCGGTCCAACGAGTTCGTTTCGTTTGTAACTCTACCACAGGCAACTAGATCTGATTTTCCCCTAGATTTTAAATTTTCCTTACCGGTTTTGTAAAATACATACATACATACATATAGTCACGCCTCTTTCCCGGAGGGGTAGGCAGAGACCACTCCCTTCCACTTGCTACGATCCAAACACACTTCTTTCGCTTCATTCACATTCATTAATCTCCTCATGCATGCTCGTCAGTTTAGAGTACTCTTGACCCGACCTTTTGTCAGAACGTCCCCGATTTGATTATGAAACGTTCGTCTTGGTCTTGCCCTTTCAACGCTTCCTTCCACTCTCGCCTTATAAATCTGTTTAGTCAATCTCTCTTCACTCAATCTCTCCACGTGACCAAACCAATTTAGCATCCCTTTCTCAATTCTCAATTCTCGTCTCCTTTTGTAAAATCGTACAACTATTTACACTGAATTTAGATTTTTGGACCAATCGACTAGTCAATCATCATCATCTCAGCCTGTAGACGTCCACTGCTGGACTGCCGCCTCCCCCAAGGATCTCCACAATGATCCTGCGCTGCTCGAATCCAGCGGCTTCCCGCGACCCTCACCAGATCATCGGTCCACCTCGTGAGATGCCTGCCCACACTACCTACGTCTTCCGGCGCGCGGCCGCCATTCAAGAACCTTTCTGCCCCAACGGCCGTCGGTTCTACCAGCCCATTGCCACTTAAGTTTGGCGATTCTTCGGGCTATGTCGGTGACTCTGGTTCGCCTGCGGATCTCATAATTCCTGATTCGATCACGCAAGGAAACTCCAAGCATAGCCCTCTCCATCGCTCTTTCAACAATCACTAGTATTACAATATTTGGTCCGTCTTCACGCATTATCTTTTAAAAGAAATTATTTGTAATGGAGACAGTCTGTAATCTGAATTAACATAATATAGGCTACTTTTTACCGCCAGAAAACATATTGAATAACTTAAGCAGAAACAAGTATTATATCTGTTTAGTATTTGTGTATTAGTTATTATTTTTATCCAATATATAAACTTATGTTCAATTTATTCGCATACACATACAGATACCTTACACCGATCTCTCTGGCAATCTAACTTTCCTCCTTTTTCTCGGCTTCTGTTACACATATCGGAGCTTTCTTAGTGAAAACAGTCCGTCTGTCTGTATGTCTATCAATGTCGCAGTTTAATAAGCAAATCAGGGTTTTTGGAAATACGCCGGACAGTGAGTTAGCTAAATTTACTAATTAGAACTACGATTATTATCAAGTAAATTATCTACTTAACTATTTTCTTTGGGATTTTATCATGCTGTTTTTATTGCATAAAATCCAAGTGAATCTAAAATGAAGTGTATGCATAAACTTGTATAAATATATTTGCATAATACGAGTACAAAACAAAAAATACATTGTTACCTACTACCTATTATATTCAGCTTTCAATTATCATCAGCATCAATTAATACTGATAAGTTAGTACTAGCGGCAATGCATCTTTAGTCTTACCGATGCTTGCACCTTTTCTTTTTATTTATTTGGTCAACCAACATAGTAATATCTAATACATGCTAGCACCTTCTAAAGCAAATATGTACCGTAAGTACTTAAAGGTTAACACATCGTGCAATTTTCTATATAATATCTCTCTTATATTCATTAAATTCATTCATAGATATTTAATGTTCATAGAATGTTCACAAAGATCCCAATATTGTGACAATGCCGCGACTTGGATGTCTAAGGGAATACTATAATATGGATATGCCGTCGCACGCGCACTCTTGCGCAACCGGAACAGAGTGGCTGCGGTAGAGTTGTCGTCGGAGTATCGAATGGTTTGGTCATGTGGACAGATATTACTATATGGATAATACGAAAATTTTAATACGAATTTTTTATTTCTTACCTATTTATTTTTTAGGACAATATGTTGTAGATTAACAATTAATACTTACCTACATATTTTGTTGAAGATAAAAGCTTCAAAACTATGACTGTTGTATGAAACAATATAATTAATATACTTACAATACAAATGCAAAAATACATTGTTACCAACTACCTGGTATAGATAGGAATATATTCAGCTTTCAAATATAATCAGTATCAATATCAACTTGGCAATGCATTTTTATTTAGTACCTACTTTATTGACATCAAATACAGAAATATAACACATAATACGGAACAAAACATAAGAATCAAGGCAAAATGCGGCCTTATTGCTAAGGTAACAATTCCACAAAAAGAAATCTAGAAACTTAAAAAAAACTAGGGCAAAATAAATGTGCTGAACGCCCAGGAAAGCGGTATTTTTAGAATTTCTTTTGGATTTGAAATTACAGAACTACTAACAACGTTCAAAAGAAATTATCTACATAATTGTTTGCTCAAACACTCCAATTTCTGAGCTACTCGTATAACCCTACATTTGCTTTAACAGAATTGGCAGGCGTAAGTACGATACAATATAATGGAGATCAAACATTAAACAAAACGAAAAAAACTTCAGCATATTTAATTTATATAAGAGTTTTAAGTTTAAAAACATTATCAACAACATCAGGCAGGACCGATCGTTGTTTGTGAAGATCTTTGGGGGATGTCTTTCGGCTGAAAAATATGATACTAATACTTCAGTGACGAGGGTTAGTAATCAAAAATCAGATACTCATTACAGTATTGTGTCTTTACGTGATCAATAAATAAATAAATATTTTATTTAGGACACCTCTCACACGGCCATCTGACCCCAAACTAGGCAGAGCCTGTACTATGGGTGTCAGGCAGCTAATATGCATAAATTTTTAAATATACAACATCCAGACACAAGGCAAACACAAGTCGTCAACACACGAAGGTTTTCACTGAGCGGGATTCGCACCCGCGACCCTGTGCTTCGAAGGCAGACGTTCTACTAACTAGCCTACGGGGCCGTCATTGAACGTGATTCACTGTCTTTCTCATCTACTTTCCCTCTACACCTCACATTCGCAAAGCCTTAGATTCCTCTGAAAATTTAATTTGTTCTTTGATTGTCGCCTTATAATAAGTTATAATTGAAAACATAACTTTTATTGCGTAACATTAAGTTTCACTGTCATAATTCATAGCACTTTTCCTCTAGTCGCTACGCATGGGCTCACTAGATGCTATTGTTTTTTGACTTCACAATTTATGTGCCACCACCACGCCCTCTTTAAGGAAAGTACGGAAATTCTTTGTATTTTTTTTTCGGGAGACGGATGCTAGGATCAATTTACGAGTAATTAAACGTTTCCGAGACTTATTAATTTAAAAAAATCACTCTATCTTGAGACTTGTTGTTATACTTTTTAAAACTTTCACGGTTGTTTTCATAACTAACGTGATATTTAACTAATAAATATCCCGTTTTAATTCTTAATAGTTACTTGTTATTACGTCTGAAGATGGTTATATTTTCAATCATATTTGTCTTTTTCTATTATTATGTTCTAATCATCAATCCAAGTTATAGAGGTATTTTTTTTTATCCAAGTCATCATAGTCTATCTCTTACACTGGGTAACTATTTCCAGGCAGAATCAGATACCGATGTGAGATACGCGCGTATTGTTACTTGTTACAACTTTACAACGAAGTCATGTCCACTGTCTCGTGTTGCGGTTTAAGTTAGAAAAATGAGTAAACTGGATTAAAGTTAAAATTCAAATCATGTATCTAATAACCAACAACAATTAGGCACTCCTCCGCAAGCCCGATTAAGCTTGATTACGTCGTCGTCTATTTTACACAATTAATAGTGGATCAATGAAAAAGAAGACTTGTTTTATTTCAGCAGGTCTTAAATCTACAATTTGACGATTAAAGAACTGCTTATTTGTAAACTTATCAAAATCTTATGTTCTGGTGTGATTTGGTGTTCATAATTTCGTTTGTCGTCTGCTAGTATTCATCATTTCTTCCGAAAGACGTCCACTGTTATTATAATGTACTAGACAACTTGAAGACAATTATGTCATATCCTCGTAAGGCCCAACCTAATTTTAGGTCAGTTTAGGTGACGACCCAATGTACTAATAATAGGTTCAAGTGCTTCCGGCCCAGAACTTTGATTTGCGAAAAGAGTCTTTAAATGTATTGCTATTGATATAATTCTTTTATGAGCTATGTTTAGTGCCTAAAGCTGACTATTCCATATGAAAAAGACGTCGAAATCTTATGTACTTTTTTTAGCACTCCGGGACATAGTAAAATAAAAATTTACTAAATACATAAGTTATAAATACCTATAACTTTGTTTAAACTTGTTTTTATTTACATTATTTACTTAATTGTTTAGGCATTAAAAAAATCAACAGTAACTAACTAATATTTTTCAAAATCAGTATAATTTCTTGGAAACAAATTATTAGTAGCAATAATAACGAGAGCGTCGGTGGCCAAGTGGGTAGGGCCGTTGGCTTCCATTCGAAAGTTCGCGGGTTTGTACCTCGGCAGTCGGCACGTACCAATGTGTTTTCGATTTTCGAATTCATATTACGTTTATTCGACGCTCTTACGGTGGAGGAAAACATCTTGAGGAAACCTGCACACACCTGCGAAGTAATTCAACTGTTGTGTGTGAAGTGGACCAACCCGCACTGGGCCAGCGTGGCCATCTAAGGCCTATACACCCTGATTTCAGGGTAGACTCGAGCCCCTCGGTGGGGAAATTTATGAGCTGTTGATGATGATGAGAACCCAACGACCTTATTTTGGGACGAAAGTTTTCTGCTTCGTGTAGTATTTGACTAAAAATTGCTTACGAAAAAATTTGCGCGTACTGGCAAAATATAGCATTTCAGTAACCCTTTACAGTAAAATGCATCATTCGTAATGCAATGATTGCGCGGATAAACAAGGATTCAATTACCTACTTTTAGCTAGGACCCCGTTCCACACAGTTAACACGTGAAAAAAACCAGTTTATTTGTTCTATCTGTCAAAACTGCCAATGAGAAGTTCGGATACGTTCAAGGGTTGCAATTTTTTATAGGTGAATTGGAGTTGGCGGGACTATTTGAAGTGTGAAATGGGTTACAATATTTTGTCATAAATTTAGAACGCTGGGCCGCAAATTTTTCTTTTAGATAAACATCTTGGGCCGGAGCAGCCAAGTATTTTTTTCTAAAAATAGGACGCTTGGGCCTTACGAGGATATTACCATTCTTCAAGGTTGTCTAAGTGGTCGTAACGAAACAAGTTTTCTCAATTGTTAATATTATAAAGATTTTCGGTAAGATAACATAAATATTAGAAAAGAAGACCTTCATCAAAGTCAAAGCCAAATATTTCATTAACCATTGGAATTCGAAAAAAAAAACACTTCATTACGTCAGATCAGAAGTTAATAAGTTTTGCTCAAACCAAGGCAACCTGCCTCGCCAAATAGACAATTGACTATATTTTGTCTTTAACAGCAACATGCAGACATAATTAAAACTGTAACAGACTGAGTGCCATTCACGCGTACCTACTCTTTTTTCACTGCGATTTTTTTTAACATAGTTGTCGACTTTTTTCTGCACTACTCCGGTTAATTAGGTCGCGGTCGATCCAATCACCGATAGCGCTTGTTAGTGAGGGCACAACACTATTCTATAACCATACAAACGGAAATTCATTAGCAGAAGTTATTGATTAAGAAATTAAATAAATCGATAGAGTCGCAATGAATTAGGTTTGGCTGTAAGTACGTTTACTTATGTATGATTGAGTAACATTTTTATTACAGTTTTCTTTTTGTTTATTTTAATATGTATCGAAAAATGATTTTGTAAAATCCGACTTCGAGCACCTTCGAGTAAATACAGATTTTACACAACAAATTTATTGACATTAAAGCTAAAAATAGGGGCCTATTTAATAAACGTGACAATCCGACAATTTTGTCACTTTTTGACAAATAAGTCGAATTGTCGCACCAAGTGCCGTTTAATAAACATGACAATAGGCTATTTGACAATGCGAAAAATAAAGTGTTAATTACTGTAATCAGTATGTAATGTAAGTTTAAAAATGGATATTTACTATGGGAAGTTGAAAATAATAATTAATTTATGTAAAAATCCGTAAATAAAAATGTATTTTTTTTTGGCGTTTGTCACGTGACTCAAAACGCTCCTGTTTGGTCGGGTATAGGACATATGTCTCTAGCCAGTAAACATCGTTTTCTACCTAAGCAACTTGTAGTAGTAGTACTGGCTAGTGACGTCACCGATGCCATTGCGACGCCATATTGTCAAAGTAGCGTTTTGGCGCGCTACTTAAATATTTAATTTTTATTTTGATATTTTTCAGGAAATATGTACCAGAATTAAAAAATACAACTATTACTGGGATCCACAAACTACTGAATAATAAAAAATATATTTTAAAAACCAGTCAAATAGCCTATTATGTCCAAATGCGACAGGTAAATATTGACATAATTGTCAGGATAAAGATCCGTTTAATAAAGGCAAAAGTTGTCAATTTTTACCTGTCGAGTCTAAGGAAACATTCTATGACTTAACTGTCATAGTCTTTGACAAATTTGTCACTTTTTCTGACATATTTGTCACAACATAATATCGGAGAATGCTTATGGGAGAATATATGAGGGTAATATTTAAAAAATATTATAATTTCACTTTGGTAATCAATTTCTTTACTTTTGTTTATGTTTTCTATTTGTAATGGATGTCAAATTAACAATTTTAGGTCTTATTTATGAAAATAGAGACGTTTGAAAATAGAAAATATTTATCTTCACTGCTACTATCACTGCTATCCGTTGACGACATTATAACCATTTTTACACGTGATTACTCGTATTAATTAACTGCCGAATTGCTTTGACATTGGGTGTGGTTGCCTGTCGAAAATCTCAGACAATTTGACAAATATGTCCACCTGTCATGACAATTTAGTGTAATTTAGTGTAAAACAAATTTGACAAGTTTTTCCGGACAAATTGTCACCTGTCGCCTGTCAAGAGAAATTGTTTATTAAACAGAAATATGTCAAAATGTCGTGACAAGTCGACATATTTGTAGTTTTTCCACCTTGACAAATTTGTCAGGGATAATCTTTATTAAACAAGAAATTGTCAAAATGTCGGATTGTCACTTGTCGCCTGTCACCTGTCGCCTGTCACGTTTATTAAACAGGCCCCAGACTGTCCGTTCAGAATTGGCATTAGTCTGTGGAGGTCGGCCAGAAGAAAGGCGTCATTTAGAAGGATATACATATACAATATACCTAGTAGTGTAACGTGTAACGAGGAGGAGGTGTAGTGGATTGCGTGCTACCTCGTTGCCACGTTTTCTACTTCATTTCTCATCTCATTTACCATTTTCGTCTAAATTCAAATATATTTAATTTTGGAATTCATTCAAAATCATCCGTCAATCATCCATTTTTTATTATTCATTCCTTGACTTACACGTGACCATTCTCCTCAAATGTACCTAAATTAATTTATTATTCTCTAAATTGTTACTGTGAGTGTAATTGTTAAAGTGTTACTGTGAAATTGCGAATAAACCTAAAATCTATGTGACTTCAGTTTCTTTTAATCGACGCGTATCCGTCTACTACCTTAAGAGTTCACGCCGCAGCGCAGGCTCGCCCTAGAGCAAGGCAAGCCGCGGGCGTAACAGTAGTAAGTAATTCAGTAACACTTCATTGCAAACACATAAAGGACATAGTAGGTAGTTGTAAACCATATCAGACTAATATTATATAAAGAGGAAAGATTTGTATTTTTGTGTGTGTGTATGTTTGTAATGAATAAACTCAGAAACTGCCGAACCGATTTCAAAAATTCTTTCACCATTAGAAAGCTACATTCACCCTAAGTAAGTAATATAGGCTACCTTTTACCGCGGAAAAATGCCTCATTCCCACGGGAAAAACTATTAACGCGGGTGAAGCCGCGGCTGAAAGCTAGTCACTATGACTACATAGTATAAAACAAAGTCGCTTTCTCTGTCCCTATATCCCTGTCCCTATGTCCCTATGTCCCTATGTACGCTTAAATCTTTAAACCTACGCAACGGATTTTGATTCAGTTTCTTTTAATAGATAGAGTGATTCAAGAGGAAGGTTTATATTATGTATAATACATGCATAATATACTTAAGGATAACCCACAATAACCATTATCCCGTGCGGAACCGGGTCGGTCGCTAGTTAGCTATAAAGCTGGTTACAAAATTAATATAGAGTACGCATTCAGAATAGAATAGGCGTGCCCTGTAACGACATGCGTAAATCTTGTGTCGTCAGACAAAGAGAGTGCATGTTCGTATCGCGTCCAATATTGGAGTAACATGGAGAACGATTATTTAACGCTTAAGGTGCTTGTTAGCTATCATAAAATATCACCATTATAGATTCGATAAAATATGAATCTTGTCTATAAACTACGAGTAGCTATCCGCCCGCGGCTACAGACACAAAATATTTCATCAAAATCGCTCCAGCTGTTTGGGAGGAATTCAATGACATATACATACACACCAACAAAAGATTTATGTATATAAAGAAGATTTGTAAATGCTTTAATTGATGATAGAGCTTAAGGGAATGTTCCGGCTAAGTCAAAATCAAAGTCAAAATAATTTATTAGAAAATAATCTATCACACACACGTAGGTACACTTTCTTTATTATTATTTTTTGTGTATTTTATGTGCAATAAAGTATACTTATTCAATTCTATACTATTCTTAATTATAGCTAGATATATCATCATCATCATTATTCAGTCTGTAAACATCCACTGCTGGACAAATGCCTCTCCCAAATGATCTCCACAACGATCGGTCCTGCGCTGCCCGCATCCCGCAGCTATCATGAGATTTAAGTACCAAAAATATGTACGTACCTATATGGATTTATTTATCCTAAACCTGTCCCATTGCTGAACAAAAGCCTCCTCTCTTTGTTTCCGCCGTTTTCGGTTCAAAAAAAGCAAAATGTCATCCAGCAAAAATACATTATATTAAATTAAAAATTATGAATTATTGTTAACGATTAATACTTGTGGAGTAATATAGTAAATGAGGAAGCACATAAGCGACTTTTCTAATGCAAAAAGACCTCATTACCACAGGAAAAAAATAAAGGTAGTAAAGCCTAGTTCTAATAAGTAGTTCATTTTGAATGTATGTGCAATACATTACATTCTATTCAAAACTTTCTTATACATAATATATATAAAAGGTAACACCGGACAAAGTGTGTCATATCACATAACAAAAATCATAAGAAATCTGACTTAGCTAATTGCGGTCGATCAGACGCAGAGATTATCCAAATTAATTCTATTCCATTTAGCATCACCAAGTGTACGGTGTGACACACAACGGAAGTGTAATAATTGAACTGCTAATAGCATTTATTTAGCTGACTGCCATTTTTGTACACTCAGTGGCATGTTTTGGCAGCTTCGAAAGCTGTAATCTTGGATATAAAAATTTTTACTAATTGCTACAGGCTGGTAATAAGTATCATTAATAGCTTATATGCGACACACCCACATTGAAGAGGGGCTGGAGCCTTCCTGAAATTTAGAGTAAACTTACCTTGTTTATGTGTGTTTCAGGCTTTCACGTAAAATATGTTTGTAAGGCCTTCCTTATTCGGTCAAGCTAAAAAGGTAGAAAGTATACAAGAGAAATTTTAGATGTTTATTTTAATCTCGTAATATCTGCTTTTCACTTCATTACAGAATGATCAATACGCATTTCGATTAACGACAATAACAGACATTTACGATAGATAGATAGACAATTTTAGCAAATCAATCTATGAAAAACTTCCAACTTGACTTGAAGTCTATTGAACTCGTTAAAAAAAATGTGAACAAAACTTTAAGTAAGCACGAACTAAAACCATGTTTGACTAAATTCATATACAAAATACACAGTGTATAGGTGCTTTTAGTTTATTGATTTTTCAACAGACGTCGTCTGTTAGCGTATACTATATAAATCGAAGCGAAAAAGTTTGTTGCGATTATTTTTGCTTCAATTTATAAATAGGTGCTTTTAGTTCAAAAATATCCATTAAATTGTATGTGTCTATGCTGCTGTACCTCGTATTCTTCAGCTATTCTACAGAAGTATAATAATAGTGCTATGTTAGCTAAATATGCAACCGGTTGTACTTTTGAGGTACTAATTAAGTAGCTAGAAATAACGCTGTTTACATTTATTGCATTGTGATATAACAGTTGTTATAATGCCTACAAGCAACGCCAAAACAATATTAATCTCCGGTCGCTATCTTTATAGCACTGTTTTGACTCTAATTAAGTATTTCAACTCAAATAGGTTACTTCAAGACTACTTAGAGCGTCGGTGGTCAAGTGGCTATGCCCGTTGACTTCCATTCGAAAGTTCGCGGGTTTTTCCCTTGGCACGTACCAATGTGTTTTCGATTTTCAAATTCATATTGTACGTTTATTCGACGCTCTTACCGTGAAGGAAAACATCGTGAGGAAACCTGTAATTACCTGCGAAGAAATTCAAAGGTTGTGTGTGAAGTTGACCAACCCGCACTGGGCCAGCGTGGTCGACTAAGGCCTATTCACCCCGATATCAGGGTAGGCTCGAGCCCCTCGGTGGGGACATGTATGAGCTGTTAACGAAGGTTACTTCAATAATAGCCTATAATTTGTCCACTGCTGGACTGAGGCCTCAGTTGGTGATTGCAGTTGTTGTTGGTTATACAGGTGAACACTGCTGCCCGTTCTCTGCGTTGCATTTTCGACTCCTCTCCCCGCCGATGATCTCAAGCAAACCTACCCCTAAAGTAAAGGGAAACATAAGGGATTAGGCCTGAGCCCTGCCTGAGCCCACCACCACTCTGGCTCAATGCAAGATTGGTTAACTTGCCCTCTAACATGCCCGTCCACGCGTGACAGACATAATTTTGTCGTGCGTTTTCTCTTATCCTATTGGAGGATATTTCAATATGGCGGGTTTCTCGCAACTTTTTGACAGTTAAATGTGCGACAAACTTTTGTCATAGCACTTCATGTTACACGGGCAGGAGCTCTATTTCTCAAACGTTCGAATGACTCGAGCGATCTTAGCGACACGAACGTTTGAGAAATAGAGCTCCAGATCTACTGAATTACTTTGCAATTTTATGCAGAATTTTTCACAATATTTTTCTTTATCGTAAGAGCGTCGAATAACGCTCATAAATTCGCTAGTCAAAAATAGCCAACATTGATTGAAACAAAAATATCAAGTTTGTTTATCTCGCAAACCTTTCTCATAATCATTGGAAGTAAGCCAAGTTGGGTAAAGGTGTCGATTGAAAAGTACTAACGTAATATCATATTTAATTACCCAACACTAATATAGTATCGTGTGAAACCGCAAAATCATGTGGTAGACGAAGTCACTTTCAATCATTAAATCATTTTTAAGAATAAAAGAAACTTCGTCTAGCCACTACCTACACACACACACACATAATTATTTTATTATTTTTCATTAACAGATGCTGGTGTCAAAAAAGGACGACGACTCAAGCTTCACCGGACGGACTTGTATAAAATGTTCATGGCAACATTCCCTTGCCTTAAGCCGCGTACCCACAGACAAGTTTATTATGATGTCTGTTCCATGAAAGCGGGCGGCGCTACTGATACAGGCTGCATATAAACTCGGATTCCGTCCCGCAATCCGCGCTTTCAGTCCTCCAAAAAAGTTCAATTTTCATGCAAAAAGTAACGTTTATCTTATTTTACTTAGAAAACAACTTCAACTTTAATAAGATTAAAAATACGTAAAAGTAACGTTTTGAGTCATGTAACGCCGAAGTGCTCGAAAGTAAAGTAAAATGTTACAATACTAAACGTGCAAGTTTCGCGCCGCAAATCGCGCCGCCGCCGCCGCCGCGCGAAGCTGTAGGTAAAGGTCCGGGACATGTATTTGGTTGGGAAATGGACGTTCAGGGCAGTAGATTTAATTAACCCTCTGGACATTCTGGTATTAAGGATATTTATTGATGATTCTTTTTGTTATTTCAGATTTCTATGTTACTATCTAATTTTATCGACCATCGACGACATAATAGTATTGTTTTCTTATAGCCCAGTCTAAGTTTAGCTGGTGCATCTATATCAAACACTACCAAAGAATGATTTTTCAGTGCAATCAAGATTTTAGGATTTTAACTGCTTTTATTATTTCACATTCCGCAACTTTTTTTTAGTCCATGTTCTATTCTGTTAGCAAGATCTTTATTTATATACTTAAATTTCGATACTGCCCTGGCATGCAGAAATCTTTCGGCTTTACACAAGCTCGCTACAATATTTGCTACAAGTCTACATTTTTCACCTGCAGACATATCAGTGTAGACCTCATTAGCTTGGTCAAAGTTGGGAGTATATAATGCCCGGTTCGGCGTTGTTCTAACTGGGTCGAATACCGAAACATCTGGATTAAGTTCGAAAAAACTGTTTGGATAGTAATTTGGGGTATTCCCTTCGTTATCTTTCACTGGAGGATAACCGTCTCTATTGTAAGTTCTAGCAACAGTTTTAAAAGGACAATTTACTTGAATTTTATTAAAATTTATTCCCAAACGATGCACGTGAGCCAATCTGTATGCAAGAACTCTTGCTTCAAAAGCAGAGTCGACTCCTCTGATACCAGGTACTAAATTTCCTGGACTGAAGGCCAGTTGTTCTATATCTGCAAAATAATTTCTTGGATTTGTGTTTAATACCAAAGTCCCGATAGGTCGAAGAGGATACAATTTCTCGGACCAATATTTTGTCACATCAAAAATATCAGCTTCATGAACCTCATTTCGCGGTATGGTCTGTACACTAAGAGTCCATGTTGGAAAATTACCGCCAGCGATAGCATTATACAAGTCTTTAGTGGCAAAATCCGGATCAGTTATTCGATCTGCTTCCGCAGTCGTCAAGTTCCTGATCCCAAGATCTGGAAGCAAGTGGAATCGCGCATACGTCATCTCTCCCTTTCCATTTAATAATTCGAAAGTATGTATCGTAAATCCTGGCATGTAACGATAGCCATTTGGGATGCCTCGATCCCCGAATACTTGCATAAACATGTTGAGCGATTCATCATGCTGAGACAAATAATCCCATCGAGCAGTATGATCTTCTACCATCGTTGCAGGGTTTTTATGAAAGCTATGGACGAAACTATCAAATAAGAGAGGGTCTTTTAGTAGAAAACAATTAAAATCGATTCCAACGAAGTCGTAATTTCCTTCCTCTGTGTAGAACTTAACAGCGAATCCTCGAGGTTCTCTTGGCGTGTCCGGCGCACCAGATCTCTGAACTACAGATGAAAATCTAACTGCTACAGGTGTAGTTTTGCCTACTTTGCTAAAGAGTTTAGCTCTGCAGATATCAGATAAATCGTCGGTCACCTTAAAGTATCCAAATGCTCCAGAGCCTTTAGCATGGACAACTCGTTCAGGAATTCTCTCTGAAGTCAAGTGTGAGATGGATTCTACAAAGAAATCGTTGAGCAACAAGTTTCCATTATATATTGTCTGAGTGTCAATTAATGGGACAGGAGCACCAGAGCTTGTAGTCAATATTTCGAACGGCGTCTGTAATTAATTCAAAAAAATTAAACAACATTTATATCAAATATATACCTATATTTAGTAAAAAGACTGTTGTGAGGAATGGATCTGCTGACCATAAAAAAATATTGAAAACTGCCTCAATCCAAAACTTGTATATAAAAAGTGATCTGCGTTATTTTAGGACAACATAGTATGCATCATTTAGTAAAGACATTTCATTGGTCATTATTATACTTACATGGTTTGCCGAAGCAAAAGAGGCAAGTTGGTGAGCAGTGTAGTCTTTTCCAGTAAACCCACAACCGTGTCGGGAATTTAACAATAAACATACTAGAATCCCTAAGTTGAATATACGGAAACTGCTTAATGTCATGTCTCCTGCAATAACAAATACACCAGTGTTATATTATACGTGTAGTGTTTTTACGCATGCATGTTTACAACTGCCATTTCACGTGGAACTAAAACCATTGCAGTTGCCACTGATTGATCGGACAACCCCAGCCGTAGCCTATTTAGTTATAGAAACTTATGTGCGGTCATAATTATAATAAGTACACATCTAAAGCTGTGAATACTACCTAATCAAGGCAGTGTAAAAATAGGAATAGCTGTTATGTACATAGTACATAACATGCTCCGTCTCTGAACTGATGGTCCGACCGAACAAATGACCGCACCAAAATACGAGTCTTTTTTTTTAGGTCATGATAAAATATTTTAAATATGTATGCGTTTACCATGTACTTCATTTTACCCCCGACGAAAAAGAGGGGTGTATAAGTTTGAGTTGGTTGTGTGTCTGTCTGTCTGTCTGTGTCTGTGCATCATAGCTCCTAAACGGATGCTCCGATTTTGATGTAGTTTTTTTGTTTGCAAGGTGTCACAATCGAAAGTGTTCTTAGCTATGAACCAAGAAAATATTAGGTCCCCTCTTGTGTCGTTTAATTAAGTGCCTAATTTACTTAAACAGAAAAAAAATTTACTATTCAATTTACGATTGTATTAAAAATTCATTTAACAAACTGTAAATAAGTAAAGTGGATTGATACTAAATTTGACATGACAATAAAGTATTAATTCAACTAAGCCAAAAAATAATTAAAAAAAAATCTTAATAGGAACAAACTTTTGCCTATTGCTATTTGAATGCTTGTAGGTCAAATATTAAATACAATTTGCCTGTGCATTTTTATGGTGGGTATTATTATCTCTATATAAGTGTTATTTTTTTACATTTAGATAATACAGGGTTGTGCGTTAGTAGTTTACATTTCATGCAAATAAGCTTCGGTTGTCCAACAAACTTTATTTACTTAAATCCATAAATTATACACTTTATCTGATTACTTACAGTTGTGATAAAAACTACTCTTTCAGTCTGCTCTTTATGTCCAAGAAATAGCAACGGTTATTCAATAGACATGGCAGAAAATAACACTAAGGGCCCTTGGTTGCTTACTTTTAAAGTTTGGGGAAAAAGCCTAGTTTATTACACCTGCTGGATTCTGCTGGAGTAACCCCTGCGACCTTACGCAGTCATTTTTTGGTCGGGATGGAAGATGCTATGATTCCTATTAAATTGTTCACCAACGCGCCGAATTAGCATTAGTTATATCATGGACCTGTGCAATGGAACTAGTGAGAACAAACGGAATTATCAAACTCTTGGTTATTTTAGGCAAATGCTGCAGCACAGTAGGCCTACTATGTAAGTAGCGACAGGCTCGAGAAGCTGTCAAAACTATAGCTCTAATGTCACTATGTCACGTTTGACAGCTTCTCGAGCCTGTCGCTACTTACGTAGTAGGCATACAGGTCCTGGATTGAATTATTTACTCTGCTTTGGATACGCCTCCTCATTACTCAAATAATCGGCGAAAACGATATATCAATTATCTAGCTTTCCTATTCATCATCCTGAGGAAATTATGTAAAAACGTTTTTGATTGCAATTCGTTTATGAATGCAATCGACAGACAGAGTTACTTCAGCACTTAAAATATTAGTAAAAAATGACGACGGAAATTGACGTAAACCACAACACGTTATTTGCAACCGAGTATAACATTTAGATCGTGCAAATTAGCGTAAATAAAACGTTGTTAATAATTGATCTCTTACGGTGATAATTATTTCTAACAATTTCACAGATATGAAAGAGTCAATTAAAAAAAGAAGTAATCGACTTCACAAACCACATCAGCGAAAAAGTTTAACTTTACGGTATGTTGTGACAAACACCTTTGAACACACGCTGACGTGTGCACATGTTTCCTCACGAAACGACGCGACGATATAATTATGTGAAGTATCCTTACAAGGAATGTGTGTGTAAAGATCCTTCTATGCTCAATATAAACAAATTGCTCACCTTTTCGACTAGATTCAGTTTAAGTTGACTTACAACTTAGTTCCCTTAACTCTTAACCTATCAAAATATTTGACGGGGTGACGGGGTAGGGGGCAACTCGGAGTATGAGTAGGGGCGAAATGAATAGATTATACCTGTCTAGTCCATAATGATACCACAGAATAAAAATTCGTTACAAAATGTTGGACTCCAATGAGACTGTTTAATTAAACACCAGCTGCAACTGATACTGAGTTTATCCTCGGCCTCAATAATCCACTTTGACTTACCTACTTAATTAAACTAAAGAGCACTGTCTCTAGATAGATAGCATTTTAAAATGACGAAACCGGTACACTTTGTTTTCAGCGGATGTTAGTGTGTTTTATCCATCATCACATTTACATTGGGTCACGGAAAAAGAAATTACTTATTTTTAGATTCGTGTTTTCGTGCTATGTCACAACACTGAATAATACTAACATTGTTACTTTGCAGGCGAATTGAAGATGGCAGTTGTTATTAGTGGCTTAATAAGAATAGTTAGCTTGGTCTACTATTAGGCTACACGAAGCTACTGAAATAATATAGATTAGTTACTTTAGCGTGTGGGTTTCGAAGTTAACCTACCTCACAAACCCTGGTGTCAGAATCATTGAGCCACCTATGGCTTCTGATATGGCTCATGTAACGACTACATCCGTAGATAGTAACCGGAACCAACGGCTTTACGTGCCTCCCGAAGCACGGAATCATCTTTCATTTCGGACAATCAGGTGATTCAGCCTGCAATGTCCTAACCAAACTAGGGAAAGTCTCACAAAGTGATATTTGTTCGACGATTCCCCACCGGGATTCGAACCCGGAACCACCGTAACGTCAGGCAAGCTTTTGACCACTCGACCACGGAGTCTGTAATAATATAGATAGATAATAGAATGGTTCCTATTCTTAATTTATAAAGTACTAGCGACCCGCCCCGGCTCCGCACGGGAAAATGGTTATTGTGGGTTATCCTTCAGTATATTATGCATGTATTATACATATAAACCTTCCTCTTGAATCACTCTATCTATTAAAAAAAACCGCATCAAAATCCGTTGCGTAGTTTCAAAGATTAAGGCGTACAAAGGGAGGGACATAGGGACAGAGAAAGCGACTTTATTTTATACTAGCGACCCGCCCCGGCTCCGCACGGGAAAATGGTTATTGTGGGTTATCCTTCAGTATATTATGCATGTATTATACATATAAACCTTCCTCTTGAATCACTCTATCTATTAAAAAAAACCGCATCAAAATCCGTTGCGTAGTTTTAAAGATTTAAGCGTACAAAGGGACATAGGGACATAGGGACATAGGGACATAGGGACGGAGAAAGCGACTTTATTTTATACTATGTAGTGACTATGTAGTGATAACCTATTTGGGTTATCAGAATACAAAAAAATATTTAATATTCTATAAATGTATAAAGTATTTTTCTTCTTCTTCCTTGCGAGTCGATGACAAACCAAATATATGTTCGAGGCCCAGAATCTAGCCATCTGTGGTATCCATCAGGTCCTGAAGAGAACAGGTGACAGGACAGGCAAACAAAGATGAAACACAAAATACTTTTTACCGAATAAATAGACAATATTTAAAATCACAAAAATGCAATGAAGATTATTACAACATCAAGCTTATATTTTATAACACCTTATTTTATTTTACTTACATACACCCTAAATCTGTACAAAATTATAAATATACTAGCTTTCCGCCGCAGTTCCGCCCACGTTAACAGTTTTTTCCCGTGGGAATGAAGCATTTTCCCGCGGTAAAAGGTAGCCTATGCTACTCAAGGTAAATGTAGCTTTCTAATGGTGAAATAAATTTTTGAATTCGGCACAGTAGTTTTTGAGTTTATTCATTACAAACATACACACGTACAAAAATACAAATCTTTCCTTTTTGTAATACGAGTATTAGTATGATATGATCTTATATATAAAAATGAATTGCTGTTCGTTAGTCTCGCTAAAACTCGAGAACGGCTGAGCCGATTTAGCTAATTTTGGTCTTGAAATATTCGTGGAAGTCCAGGGAAGGTTTAAAAGGTAAAAAAAAATGGAATAAAAAAAACTACGCGGGCGTATAGCCGCGGGCGGACAGCTAGTTATATATATAATACAACCTCCAACCACTGAATACACTGAAAAATTACAAATTGTTATAATAAATATGAAAGCAGCAAACTAGACTAGAACTAAGCATTGCGCATAAATTAAGTAATGTCTCTAAACAAACCCACATTAAATAAGTTCTATAGTTAAGTGAACGTCTTGAATGTCTAGCCTTCGCTAAAAGATTTAGAATCGCTCAAGCAGAACTATTTGCTAACTTCTTGTAATCGGAAACATCTACTTATAGTCATAATCTGATAAATGTTCCGAGTAATAAGGCCTATTAGTTGAAACGTATCTTGTCCTATTAGCCAAAAGACCCTGTTCTATCCTGCTTCCGAGGTCAGGGTGAATTACAGTGAAAAACTTCACCGCTCTTTGCTGCAATTCCTTTGTTGCTGGCCCAATGCTATAAAGAATATTCTCCACAAGTCGACTTCTCTCCTCTGGAGTAATTTCGTTTACGTACAACTCGGTAGCCTGAGCGAAGTTATTAGCTTCGTCTTGATAAACTTCAATTAATTCAGCTCTCTTTTCGTCTTTGTATGGCACTGGACCATTAAAAGTATTTGGATAGTAGTTTGGAATGTCCTTTTCGTTGTCTTTTACAGGTGGTTTTCCATCACGATTGTATGGATGCACGACAGTTTGCAGTGGACAGTTTACAGGGATATTGTTGAAGTTAGCTCCTAATCTATAATACTGGGCGTCTCTATATGCTAATCGCCGTGCTTCATATACTTTATCAGGTCCTCCAAGTATTCCGGGTACCAAGTTTGCTGGGCTGAAAGCCAACTGCTCTATTTCAGCGAAATAATTTATTGGATTTTTATTCAAAATCATTTTACCTAAAGGCCTTAAAGGATACTTATCTAAAGGAAGTACTTTGGTGACGTCAAACACATCAAAACCAGCTTCTTTAACATCTTCAAAGGTGAGTACTTGAATTTGCACGTCCCACGTCGGGAATTCTCCATTACCGATAGCTCTGTACAAATCTCTAGTGGCATAATCAGGATCCACTGCAGATATCTTCCTAGCTTCTTCAGATCGCAAATTTTTGATACCTGCGTCTGGGTAGAAGTGGAATCTGATGAAATGTTTCTCTCCGTGTTCGTTAGACACTTCGTAAGTGTGAATCCCAAAGCCAGGCATGTGTCTGTAGCCGTCTGGAATACCACGGTCACCAAACACTAAAAGGAACATGTGCAAACTCTCTGGCCGTAGAGTCAAAAAGTCCCATAACATGTTTCCATCAATCAGGTTAGTAGAGGGGTTTCTCTTCTGTGCTCTCACGAACGTTGGGAAAAGTATAGGATCCTTGTAAACATACATTGGAGTATTAAAACCAGCTATGTCGAAATTACCATCTTCGGTGTAGAATTTGATGGCAAAACCTCTGGCATCCCTTGAAGTATCGATGCCACCTCTTTCAACGACCACTGGAGAAAACCGTGCTGCAATGGGAGTTTTCTTTCCAATTTGACTGAATAACTTGGCTTTGCAGATATGGGTTATGTCATGTGTGACTTCAAAGTAGCCAAAAGCACCAGCAGCTTTAGCGTGGACTAGCCGTTCGGGGATCCTCTCTCGGACCAGATGAGTCATGGTGTCCATGAAATACTCGTTGAATATGAGTCGCTTGTTTAGTGTAATTGTGTCCTGATATTCAATTGGTGCTCCACCACTCACTGTCATTATACCAATGGGGCCCTGAAAATGTATCAAAATTTAGTAATCAACTGAGGTCCTAAAAAACCCATGGTACGTGGGAAATATAATGCCCCTGATATTTTGTCAAGTCCGTAGCACATCTCTACAAAGATTAGAATTAACGATCTGGCTAGACTATCCTACTTGAACTTGCAGTTAGGTACCTTTATATTTTTCTCTCTATCTATCTCGGATGACATAGGCGGGTATCAATCAATAGCGTCCCGAGAAAAACAGTTCTTCAGTTGCTTATCTTGTTAAACCATGAGGAAATTAAGCTGTCAAATACGAATAATTAAAGTGATATTCCTGTAACGCTTATTTTATTTGAAAATCTTATTTTTATCGTATTTATTCATAGTCATTTTTTCATAGACATATTTTGGCCATTCAAACTTTAGTCAATTTAAAATTATTGCATATATAATTTCAAACTAATTTAATTGTATGCTGAATGCTACGCTGAATGTAAGATAATATAATAAAACTCTGTCATGCAACCTAAGACCATTTTATCTAGATTGCAATAAATGAATACTTAGAGGTAGGTACTGACTTTTATTAGGCAACTTTAGCATTTCGATATTTTTATGCCTGTCTCTATAAAATAAAAACTAGGTAGGTACAAAACTTCCGTAAAATTAATTGCAGGTTCAGTACCGTGAAATATGCCAACTTTGCCCACTTTTTTCGAATAATTTCTGTTTTTGTAGGATTTTTTTATGGAGACATAAGTATTTCATAGCATTTTCTAAAACTGTAAGATCATGTGCATGTGTAAATATAGCTAAGTTTACTATTATTCAACATTTTATTCAATTTTTGCTCTATTTTGTTAGCGGGCAAAGTTATCTGGACTTTGCCCACGTCGATTTTTGACGCAAATATGGCCTTTAATTTAATGAAAAAAATGCAAAACTTAAATAGGCTTACTTGTGTCTTTTCTTTGAAATTGACAATCTGCTGCGCGGCGGGATCATTTTGTTGTTTGGCCACAACTGCTGTAGCTGCTGCTGCTAATAGCCACCACGTGACACTCATTTTTATTATTTAAATAATAATTTTTGCACTACAGTTCACAACATCGTCCAAGCAAACGGCAAGTGTTTCCCGCGCAATCTTTTATAAGGCGGGAAACGGACTGGCCTTGCAAAGGCGGCCAAGACACAAAGTCAATCTTTTGGGGCGCGACCGATTTGATTTCTCAACGAAGAGAAAAAAATAATTGATCAATCTTTACTTTTTTTTTACTTATTTATGCTGTTGATCTGTCGATAGACTGAATGGTGCGGCTGAAATAGAGTACGCCAGTGAAAGACACTAGTTTATAAGACTTTATTGACTTTGTGCAATATCATTTCAACTCACTTCAACTATCTTTTAGGTATGTACCTACTTACAATTAGGGACTATTCAGTATTCTGTAGTAGGTATAATAAGTATTAAAGAAACTAGCCATCCGCCCTGCTGCTCCGCCCGCATTTTTTATCCCGTGGAAATGAAGTAATTGGGCCCGATTCTACTTAATGTATTACACTCTAACTTAAATTTAAACATCATATGTCCTTTTCATGTTCTTAAGGGCGAAAAGGGACAGGTGATTGCCAACCTACATTTAGAGACGTCAAACATCGACTTTACGCATAATTTAGCAGGAATTTAAAAACATCCCAACTAAGCTGAATTTGACAGCTGCGATGTTTATTTTAAATATCATTGATTTAAAATTAAATTCATTCATCTCCCCATCCTTTTCGATTCCCATTAATATGAATGAAAGAGACCAACAACTTAAATTTAGATATTTTAGCGGCCACGCCAGAATTGAGCCCATTTTCTCCTTGAAATACAAAATTATCCAATTCGGTACAGTCATGCTGAAGTTCTGCGCGTAAATAAGTACCTAAGTAAGGTAGAGCCCGCCCAGAAAAATAATAAATCTCTCCATTTTACTTATAATAGAACTAATTTTATTTTATAATGGAAACTGTTACCAGAAGCATTAAACTTATGCATATGGCGCCCCCAGAGCAGGTTTTTTTATTTTCTAGTAAGGCTTAGGTAAAATTGAAAACGCGCATCATTCAATAAACTTCAGGACGGTACTAAGTCCAAAATGTTCAGCTTAGAGTGCTCTTAACTGTAGATTCATTTTTAAGATAACTTTTGGCAATGGGTATTTTTAAAATCCATTTTTGCATAATTAAATATAATATTACTATCTATTAGTTTTTAATACAGGATATATGGGTAATTAATTAGGTACCTACTTATTAATAAATACTTACCTACAAGTTTAAATTACACTGTTTAGTAGGTATGTACCTAATTATTTAGTTCTCGAATGGCGACCGCGCGCCGGAAGACGTAGCGTGGGCAGGCCCCCCACAAGGTGGACCGACGATCTGGTGAGGGTCGCGGGAAGCCGCTGGATGCGGGCCAAGCAGGACCGATCGTCGTGGAGATCTTTGAGGGAGGCCTTTGTCCAGCAGTGGACGTCTTTCGGTTGAAATGATGATGATGATGATGAAGTTTAATGTGTAATTTATTTTAAAACCAAATTATTAATTTGATACGAACCATCAACCGACCCGCATCACTTTAATTTGCGCTATTTCCTTACCCAAAAGGTAGCTTGGTTGATATTGCTACGTTAGCAATAAAGCCGCCTTTTGATTTGACATTTGTTTTGTAGGTACTGTTTTTCTGTATTACTATTAACTAACTATATGGATGTACCTATGGTAATTAGTATCAATAAGATATTGTATTTGCACTGTATATATTTTGTTGTTTTTACATTTCCGTTGACCATTCCAGTGAGCAGGCTGATTTTCCAACCTCTCTATTTAATTGCAGCCGTAATAAAGAGTCAATCGCAATCCCATTACAATTCTAGCGAGATCATAAGGGCTTCACAAACAGCAGCTTTAATGTACATCTTTACATTATAGCCCGATATATCTCATTACATTTTTCCACATAAATCGCCAGGAAACAACACACAGCAGCTATAATGTAACGAAGAATGTAATGTACATTAATATACATGACCAACCCGCATTGGGCCAGCGTGGTCGACTAAGGCCTATTCACCCTGGTGTCAGGGTAGGCTCGAGCCCCTCGGTGGGGACATGTATGAGCTGTTAATGATGATGAAAAATACATTATAGCTGCTGTGTGAGAAGCCCTTAATTAATATTCAAAGTCAAAGTCAAAGTCAAATAGTGTTTATTCAAAGTAAGATTTCACAAATCATTTTTTGACGTCGAGGCGGGTTCACAATTTGGCTGTCTTCTGTGGAGAAGAACCCGCCGGAAGAAACTCCACAGGCGTTGCATCTTTTCAAAATATTTTTACATAGGTAATTATTATTTTATACAATTTGATTAATATAACAAAGAGTGCAGCCGAAATATGAAATTAAAGGAAGGCAACCAGTCAAAGTAGAAAAACTAAACTATACAAACAATAAAACAATCGGCAATCGACTAGAGCAGACCAGTCCCCCCAAGCAGCACCACGTTCACGGGTTTGACGTATGGGACAGCCATCGCCGGGCTCAACCATATTAGAGGGAACCCAACGACCCGGCCCACACGCCACCGCAAGTCAGGACACTTTAGTGAGCATGAATACTCAGTCAGCCAGATATTATCACGACAATCTAATTAATGGCTTCCCAATTGCATAGTCGACCGCACTACAATGTTGCACAATTACGTAGGTTTTTACAAACAAATTTTAGTAATAATATTACCTTAGATTAAGCACAGCGTTTCTCGTGTCGAGCTGAAGTCTCTCTCTACACACCAAGCTTTCTTATCATTCAAATATTCATCCAATCCATAGTACGCATTCTTACATAGATGCCGTTTCACGTGGCATTTAAACCTTTTTTCTGGAAGATTTACAATATCATCAGGTATTTTATTATAGTAGCGTACACAGAGCCCCACGAAAGAAGTACTGACTTTAGCCAATCTATAGTTATCACGAGCTAGTTTATTTCCATTTCTAGTATTACGTTTGTGAATATCAGAATTCTTTTTAAATTCGTGGATATTTTTCCTAACGTACATAATATATATTTGCATAAATATATTGGCACGGAACTGTCAAGATGTCTATTTCTTTAAACAGTTCTCTAAGTGATTCCCGACAGCGAAGTTGGTATATTGCCCTAATGGCTCTTTTCTGCAAAATAAAAACTGTGTTAATATCGGATGCCCTGCCCCACATTAAGATACCATAAGACATTATACTATGAAAGTAACTGAAATAAACTAACCTAGCTGTTGCTATGTCTGATAACTGTCTGATTTTCCTCACTGCATACGCAGCCGAGCTAAGCCTCCCCGACAGAGAAGATATATGAGGACTCCATTGTAGTTTAGCGTCAATAGTTATACCTAAGAAGACTGTACTGTCTACCAGATCAAGCCGTTCATTATTTAACACAATGTCACCCCTACAGCTGTTCACATTTGGTAAAGTAAATTTGATGCACTTAGTCTTCTTTGCGTTTAATACCAGGTTGTTAGCAGTAAACCAGTTATGAACCTGTTGAAGAGTGCTATTTATTTCATTATATTGAGGTGATCTTCGGTTTAGTTTAAAAATAAGAGAAGTGTCATCCGCAAATAATACAATGTTCGACAAATTTTGAACTACGCATGGCAAATCATTAATATATACTAAGAATAAAAAAGGTCCAAATATATATTAATATATTAGACCAAAGAGCCCTTTATAATTTTTTCTTCCTATGGCCATTCCTTGAGCTACGTCGCAGTCACATCACAGGTAAGTAAAGGAAACAAAATGCATTTTAATAGGACACGGAACAAAACATTCATGAATTTGTATGAGGAAACAAAATACAATTAACAAAATGTTTAAGCAAGCAAGGTCTTTTATTTCAATATGATTAAAAATAAAAACTGCCTGCATGAATGTGATCAAAACATGCATATTATCAAGTGCAAAATATTACACGAAACTTGTCTATGCTATTCTAATTTGACCTTTATTGTGTAGCCAGTTAGTATCAATCAAGTACCATAACATTTTTGTCATATGGACTAGGTATGCGTCCTCCAAATTGTAATTAATAAATTGTATCTTGCGTTATGAGGCGATGCAATTAATTTTATCTGAAATCAACTCGGTACGTGTCCTAATAAAAGATCTAAAATATACGTTTCCACACCGTACAGTATAATAATACTTTCGGTCGAAAGGACCTTTTTTATTTAATGGACCAATGCTTAAGTCGCGAAATCGACATTTCAAAATTAACCGGACTTAAGAGGAAGCAGAAAGTTTAGGACAGAGTCTATCCTAAACCTGAAAGGACCGCTTCATTCGTTTGGGACTTTCGCCATTGAATCGTAATGAACGGATCAGGCTGTCTACGTTACCAACCAGATCAACTCAGTTGATGCTTATTGCGGCATCTCTCCACTCCACATACAATACAATAGCCATAGCACATACTAAAACGCGAAGACCTCTGCAAAACCACGGATTATGCTGTATCCTTAGTAGAGTTCGGACTTTTTTCTCGCCAAATTGATACGGTAAGAAGACGGTGAAGGAAAACATCGTGAGGTTTCCTTCACGCACACACCTGCTAATAATAAGTTTCGTGTGTGTGTGTGTGTTAAGTTGATAAAAAACGGTGCCTACGACGCTTGATCGCAAGCTCCACCGGACGTCGTCTCGTCATCACATGAATGAACAGTGGGTAGACTCAACAAGTACCTAAAGTGGGCCGAAGAGTAAGTAGGTAGGTACCTAATGCACACAAGTAGACAAGAAAGCTAATACGGCTCTGCAGATCATAAATAAATAATCAACTAAAATAATAATATAAAAGAAATAAGATTAGAATAAAATAAAACAATGGACTGATTAACAAATCAGCTCATTTTATGATGACGACGACGCCTACTATCTTAAGCATAATAACTGACTGGCTTTACTCACATAATTTTTATCAGGCGTTGGCCTTTCATAGTCGACGCCGTCGATACGGAATCATAATCGGAAATCATATTATAACACATCTTCGAGCGATTTTTCTTTTATAAATTTTTGAGCTTATTTCCGCTTCCGGTATTGCTTTTCTATTTTCCGTTTCCGCCTTGAGCCGCCTTCCGTTCCATATTACTCAGATTTTAATTAATAATTTCTATGCACATTTACTAAATAAAATTGAAATCAAATCTGCGTGGAAAGGAATAGCGACTAAAACGCTTTTTTAAAAAAAGGTTGGATTGGTTGGAAATCTAAAAAAATAGATTTTAAGAAGTCGAATAATTCAGATTTATCTGTTTATCTCGCATTTCTAAGTAGTACATAATAATATACTTTATTTTATTGTTTTAATTACTTAATTTTAAATAGATTATTACACAAAATGGAAGTGATTTTGTTTCAATTTTCATTGTAGCCTAGCCTGATTATGTACCCCTAGCCACTAAATAAAAAAAGCTATAGAGTGTAAAAAAAAATAAAGTGACAGACAGACGACAAGCGTCAAATTGTCGAAAGAGCTGAAATCCACGTTTATTCAGCTTGTTTTTATAATTCAATACATAATTCCGTAAAATGTTAAATCCCTGAGTTAAAAGGTCTAGATTTTTTCTCGCGAACCAGCCGGTCCAAACCGGAGAAACGTAGTTAACATGGCAAGGTCGTCGCAAGATGATCCCTTGTACAATGACATGCAGTGGAATTACAGAGCTGAAACCGCCGAGAATTGCGCATCTGGTGGCCTAAATGAGAGGAAACAGCCGCCAATCTCGTCTACCGCCAGCGTGCTCAACGATAACAGTGTGTACACAAATGCGAACTATCCTAACGATGTTTACATGAACAAACACTTCAACGTCCAAGCGGGGGATACCGCCGCTAATCACGAGGAAAAAGCTCCATACAACAACCTACCCCGCGCCAACCGACAGAACTACGGCAACGCGATGCTCAATCTGGGCAACGGACAGCTTGTGAGAGTGATCTATGATGAAAACAACCAACAATTGATATTCCCAATGAACGGTCAGTATGAACTGTTCAACCCTAACCAAGGCCTTAGAGAAATGCCTCTGCATACTTCGCAGCCTTCACATATGTTCACTCTCAACCAAGAGTACACCGTGAACAGTAATGTGCAAATCCAACCGCCAACACAATCCAATTTTAACCAAGAGAATAATCAAAATGTGCCAACTTCTAATTTCTTGAAAGAGGTTCTTGGAAATTGGGAACCCAATTCCAGTGGGACATATTCTCCTTTTGGGCAGAATTACCCATTGAATCATCCTGATGCCCCAACTTTGAACATGCACTCTGCGTCTATGATGGATCCTATCAATCACTCTTCCAAATCAGAGAGCTCTCCAAAAAGAAATGAGAATAGTCCTCTAGCTGATACAAGCAACAAGAAGAGGATTGTAGCTGAAGTGAAACCTATGCGTCCTACATATTCGGATGTACTTGCCAAAAATACAAAGAACAATGCACAGGCAGAGGCTACTCGTCGGGTTAAGCCACAGAATATTGAAAGTAAGCCTACAAATAAAACTGCCAAACCAGAAAAACCTCTCACTAACTTAAAGAATGATGAAAACAAGCAGAAATGTGAAAAAAAGATGCATACCAGCACAATATCTTCTGGAAGTGAGTCTGGGGACATAACTACTGATGATATTGATAAACAACATAAACCAAATAAAAAATCAAAGAACAAACGCAGCAACATCTCTCGTAAATGGTCTTCTCTAGATGACATTACCAATGAAGAAGATGCTAGCTACAACGACAATAATAGCCAGTTTGTCTTCATTGAAAACCAGACTGAGAAACCATTGAAAAAGGAGAAGAAAGATCACAAAAACAATTCTAAGAACTCAGATAAAAGTTTGCTGGAGGACGACTTTAAGTTGGATAACGGAGGCCCTCAATCCCAATTTGTTTTACAAGATGGCCAGGGAGAGGCTAAGTCTAGGAAGAAGAAGGATCGTAGTTTTCATAAGGCTGCAAAGCCAACGCAGGATAAAAAGAAGATTGCCCAGACTAAGCTAAGAAGGAATAAGCCAGGTTATATCGGTCTAGCTCAGAGTTACTTGGAGCATTGGATGGAGGCAACATGGAAAGCTGTAGTCTGGTTTTTCTACCTGCTTTCAGACATTTGTCGCATGAGCGCCCATCTGACTTTTGACCTGTAAGTTTTTGAGAAAAGTGAAGTTTTGATCAACAGCTAATATATAATTTTTATACTTAAAAGACTTTTTTACATTTATGTGTTCTTATTAATGTTTGTTTTGTATAATAAAACTTTTAAATTTCATTCTTTGTTTGAAATTGTTGTTAACTGTTGGTCAGACATCTCATTTCTTTTGTTTTTTTTTTAGTATTTATAGTGCTGTTTTATTTGCTTGGGTTCAATATGATATCATTTTAGTACTTAGTACCAGGACTGAAGGATATAAAAGTTATTAGTTGTTTCAATTATTGTACATAAATTTTAAACTGATCAGTCACCAAAAGGAAGTTAACAACACAAGATCTATCATTGGTTAAATCAATTTATACATGGTCTAATAAGAAAACAAGGTCTAACCACTAGACCACGTGACTGACACGAGTCTACGCCATTTCTACGTCATTTTGCCTATTCATCCTTGTCGAATGGGTGTAATAGACAAGGATGAACAGCGCAAAATGACGTAGGCTTGTGTCAGTCACGTGGTCTAACGGTTAGACCTTGTTTTTTTGGACCATGCAATTTATACATCTTTGTCCAGCAGTAAGCAAATGGCTGATATTGATGACAAAAATACTTGAAACATCATTTGAAATAAAAATTATTGCTCTATATTTTACATTTATTGTATTGTTTGTGTGTGGTAGATTCTGTCATACATACAAATATAACAAAATTTTGTTAGGGAAAAATGCTTGCTTATTTATTATGTATTAACATACAAGGAAAACGGCCAAAAGACCTACTATTTACTTGCTATGCTTCATTGTTTCATTATTATTGAGTGACACAAATGTGTCCCTTATCAAAATGAACATTGTATGTGCAAATATTTATTTTAAACTTAAATCAAGTGTTTGCACAGGCCATTTTTGAGCAGCAGAACCAAATGGTAGTAATAAACTAGGTTCATATTCCACTGACAACCTTAATGCGAGAATGTTTTTCCTTCCCACCTAAAGCGCAGCTGTTGTAGAAGATGGGTTAAATTAAAATTATTATACTATTATACTCTTAACTCAGGCAAGCAGTTGAAACAACTGATATGTGCCTGTATCCAGTTTGCATGGGTCATGTGCTCTTTCCCAATTCAATGTATTTGTCAAGTCTGTTTTTAAAGATGTTGACATTTGGTGCTGAGACAACTTCCTTGGGTAGTTTGTTCCATTCATTGACTACTCTATTGGTAAGAAAGTGTTTATGGGGATTGTTGTGGGATAAGATGCTGCTTAGTTTTAGATGGTGTCCTCTTAAATGGAAATTAGTATTGCGGTTAAATATTTTCTCATCGAAATCTTGTAGATCATAATGGCCATTCAGTATCTTGAAAGTCTCAATCAAATCCCCACGTTCTCTCCGCTCTTTAAGAGATGTTAACTTCAGCACCTCCAGTCTTTCCTCATATGTTTTTTTCTTCAACTGTCTAGGTATTTTAGTAAAGCTGCGTTGCACTCCTTCTAGTAGTTTAATGTCTTTTGCGAAGTATGGACTCCAGACCTGAAAGGCATACTCAAGTATGGGTCTCACATAGGTCTTGAGTATTTTTAGCATCATCTCTGGTGTCAGATTTCCGAATGCTTTTCTGATAAGGTATATGAAGCTCTTTGCCTTTTTTGTAATAGCCTTTATGTGACTTTCCCATTTTAGGTCATTTGAGATTAAAACCCCCAAGTCCATCTGTTCCTTAACTTCTTGAAGCTCTACATCCCCTAACTTGTATTTCAGACATGGATTACTTTTTCCTATATGCAATATTGTGCATTTCTTGACATTCAAGTTGATAAGCCACTCCTTAGACCAGCTTGCTATCCTGTTCAGATCTGCTTGCAGTTGATCGTAGTCCAGCAGGGGGTTGGCAAATACTTTAGTGTCGTCTGCGAAGATGCTGACCTCGCTGTTGAGTTCATTGGGTAAGTCAAAGGTGTAAATAATGTACAAAACGGGGCCCAGTACTGAGCCCTGCGGTACGCCACTGTGAATCTCCCGTTCTCTTGACAAAGCACTTCCCACTCTAACTCGGAATGTGCGATGTCTCAAAAAGGCCTCGATCCATTTCAGCAACTTGCCCCTAATGCCAATATGCTCAAGCTTTTGTAGGAGTCTCGTAGTAGGAACTTTGTCGAAGGCTTTCTCATAATCGAGGTATACAACATCTACTGGCTTCCTTCCATTAAAGCTGTCAGTCCAAGATGCAATGCATGATAATAGGTTGGAAACAGTGGAACGTCGAGGGCAGAAGCCATGCTGTTTATCACTAATTATACTGTGCTTGTGTAGAAACTCTCTAATGTGATGGACTATTATTTTTTCCATACCCTTGCACATGTTAATAGTTAAACTTATAGGTCTGAAATTTGCTGGGTCAAGTTTACTTCCTTTTTTAAAAATTGGTGTGACTATAGCGGTTTTCCATAGCATGGGTAAGGATCCAGTTTCATACGAAGTTTGCATGATTATAGACAATACTTTACTCAGATCGCATTTCTGCAATATGGTTACAGGAAATTCGTCCGGCCCTGGTGCTGAATCCTGATTCATGTCCTTGATAGCTCTTTGGATTTTCTCTTCAGTAAATTGTATATCTGGAATATCTTCCTCTATTCGATAACATGGGTTCAGATAAGGTAAGTCCCCAGGTGGTTCTTTCTGGAAAACTCCTGCGAACTGGTCCGCAAAGGCCTCGGCTATTTCACTGTCCTGATTAACAACTTTTCCTTGATTGTTGAGTATGACTGTTGGAGTGCTAACTTTCGACGCCACCTGTTGCCTGATATAGTTATAAAACCTTTTAGGAGCCTCCTGTAGTAGATTACACTCGTATTTCATACGCATTCCTCTGCTTAGGTTTGTTAGTCTATTGTTTAATTTTCTGTATTCGCTATAAGTTTCATCAAGTCCTGTGATTAAATATCTATCCCACTGAATCTGTTTCTGTTTAACCAACTCAAGAATATCTCGGCTTACCCAGGGTTTGTTTATAGCAGTAGTCATTTTGGTTCTAGGAACATAAAGTGTGAGTGCTTCCTTATATTCAGAGAGTAATGCTTGAAACTGTTCTTCCACATTATTGAAATTTATAATTTTATCACAGACAGGGGTTAATTTTTCACGAATTTTTTCAATATCTGCTTTTTTAAAATTCCACTTGTGGTCTGTTTTTTGTTGATGTCTAGTTTCAAGTTGAATAGTCGCTAGTAAACAAGCATGATCACTTTTTCCGATAGGGGCTTCATGTATGACGTCTGCTATAAGGGAGTTGTCATTTGTCAGTATTAAGTCGAGAGTAGATGGTTTGTTACCTTCACGAAACCTAGTTGGTTTTTTCACTAATTGCTCTAGGTTACTACTTTTATACCACTCCACAAAGTTATTCTCTTTCGGAGTCAGATATTCACAGTTCTCGAGGGGCCATTTGACTCCGCGGTAGTTAAAGTCTCCCATAACTAGTACTGTGTTTGATTCTGATGCCAATTCAATTTGTTCAAAGAGATAGTTATCCTGTTCTAGAGTAGAATCATGGCCTCTGTACACTCCACACAAAAGAAACTTCTGTACTCCAACCTGGATGTCAAGCCATAAACATTCAGAGGATTCATGCTTTGTATTGTAGTTGGCATTTATTCTAGTTATTATAGAATCCACATTAAGAGGGGTATATATAGCAACTCCTCCACTTCTTTTATTTGTTCTATCGTCTCGATAGACTTCATACCCTGGTATTCTTATAAGAGAGTTTGGTATGTTTGGTTTAAGCCAAGTTTCTGTAATTATTACTACTGTTGGTTTCTTAGCGCTTACTCTGGCAATAAATAAGTCAAGTTTTGAGTTAAGAGATTGAATATTCGTATACATAATAGTTACTAAATGTAGTATGGGTGATAGTTCCTTTATAAGGCCGCATGTGATTCCAGTTGCTGTGCGTTCCACATGCTTTAGATGTTTAGTGCTGGGATTTAGTTTTTTTTAGGTTTGTTCTTAACAATAGCCGGTTGTCCTCGAACATACTTTATGGTGAGGTCGGCTTCTCCTTGGTTGGTACGTTCATCTAATTCTTTGCGTAAATGCTTTAGGTATTCACGTTGCATTGGTGTCAAATCTGCTGTCAAGGAGGATGGTTTTGCTAACTTTGATTTGTTGCGCAGTACCTCTAATGCGTCCTCTTTGTTGGCGAGAATTACTTTTAAGGGTCTTGGGTTGCTATTGGCATCTGAGCTAGGGGCTCCAAGTCGAAAAGATTTTATTCCAGCGCAGTTTACATTGTCTGTAATGCTTTTTATTACTTTGGAACATTCTTCCTTGTCATGGTCCTTTCTCTCATCAGCCTGGTCGCTAGTTGACTCCGGCAAATCGTAAATGATGACATTAGCAGATCTATTAGCTCTTTCCGAGATCTCTTGTATGGTGGCCTCAGTGGTGATCATGTTTTGGCGCACTCGGAGCTGCTTGACCTCTTCCGTAAGCTCATTCAACTTTTTCATAATATTTGGTAACTGTAACATTGTATTCTTGCAATCACCGCACAAAAAGGTCATGGCGCGAACAACAGTTTTCAGTTCTAACACTCTCATCTCGGTTGGTGATAATCCATGGCAGGCACCACATAACAAGTTTTTACATAGATCACAAGTCACAGGTATCTTTTCATTAGTAGGTTTTTTACATTTAGAACACTTCTCCGTAACCCCAGCCGGCGATTGCATGGAACCGGTGTTTTTCTTCTGACTGATATGACTCATTGTTTTGGTAGTTTTTTTTTTTTTTTTTTTTCCTCAATTTTTTGGTAGTTTTTATTTTAGCTAGCTGGCAGCCCCAATTGTGAGTGAACAAGTTCTCAATCACTTTTTGGAATGGGGGTAGGAAAATATTGGTTGGTTTAGGTAAGATGTCAAAGCCTGTGTATTTAGCTGTTTTACACTGAGAATATCAGTTTCTCGACATAAATAACAATATCACATATGAATCAAGTTATTAGCTACACTTTCTTAACACTTTGGGACACAAGTACGATTGTTTGCACACAAGATCAAATAAAATGCGAGAGCGCAATTTCACTACGACAAGTGACAGATGCCAAAAAGGGTGACAGATGCCAAAAATCTAATATAGCAATATTATGTCACTATAAAATTTATTTATTGAAATTGAAATTATCATGATAAAATTCCGATTACTAAGCGAGCGAAGCCACTGAAATAATACTAGTCTTGTATAATATCTATTATGTATTTTTGAGCAGGTGGAGAGCAGGATTTTGCCAAATTTGATTTCTGCTCATCTTGTGACGTCAGACTGACACGACTCCTAACTCGGGAGTCTACTGTATCTATCCATAATTTGTATCGCAATTCGCTCGATCATGAATTCGTATTTTTGCATTTAGTAAATAAATAAATAATATAGATGGAATAAAATTGTATTCAACCGAAAGACGTCCACTGCTGGATAAAGGCCTCCCCCAAGGATCTCCACAATCTACCTACCTATAAGCTATATTATATACAGACCTTAAAACCTACCTGATTCAAACAAAGATTGAAAGAAAAAGGACACATTAACCTTGAGAGCGTCCGTATTTCGTAGTAGTAGGGATGAATTTCGTAATGCGAGTATCCATCCAGCCGCATGTACTGACTGTACCTAATTATTATAAGGTACATTAGCCAGCACATGCGGCTGGACATGCTGACCTTGAGAGCACCCGTAATATTTCGTAGTGCGAATGTCCAACCCCACGTGCTGGTTTCTGTACCTAAGTTACTTTTTTTCAGTCAAACAAAATCCACACTTTGCTAATGGCGAGGAGTTTATCAGGAGAGCAAATCAATTTATCATTTCTACAATGTAACAGTCGTACTTTACCATTATTTACATAGGTTTATTTAGCGCGTCGTACAATAGCGCATTGAAGACTAGACCGTCTGACACACATGTGTAAACTCCTAATTACAACCTTATTTTCTCCCATTACAGTCGCATTTTCATTGCAGTAACGTAGTGCACTGGAATCAAAATGTAATAATATGTGATTTTTACTAACTTCAACCTTAAACCGGTTCTACATTCTCGACAAAACCTGAGAGCCGAAAGGGACGCAGTTATGCGTTAGAATGAGATGCAAATACACCGCGCTCACTCTTGCGCATAACTGCGTCTCTTTCGGCTCTCGGGTATTGTCGAGAGTGTAGTGCCGGCTTTAGTCTTTCTTACTAATAAGGTAGTATTTTCACTGTGGTAAAAGATGCTTTTGATCACCTCTTTGCAGTCCCATTTTTGAATCGTTCATGTTTTATCGGTGGTATGTTATAATATAAATCAATGGTTATTTACTTAACTTTCAGATGTACCTCAATGTTCACACAGACTTTCGTATCCTCGCAAGCCGTTTGGCGCAGCAGCAAGGAATATCTGTCTAAAATAGGACACAACAAATACTTGCAGTATATAGACAGAAAAATAGGACACACGCGCTTCGGGTTCTGGAGGAAACTAAAGTGGTTTAAGAAAGGTAATTCACATGATCATTTCAGCCTAAAGACAGTTACTGGCCTCAATTCTGCCGTGGCCGCTAAAATCTTAAGTTGTTGGTCTCTTTCATTCGTATGGGAATTTGGGAATTTAAAATAAGCAGCGCGGCTGTCAAATTCAGCTTAATTTAGTCGGGGTGTTTTTAAATTCCTGCTAAACTACGCGTAAAATCGATGTTGACGTCTCTAAATGTAGGTTGGCAATCACCTCTCCCTTTTCGTTTTTAAGAACGTGAATGGGACATAATAATATGATGTTTCAATTTAAGTTAGATCGTAATATGTATGTAGAATCGGGAGCACTGTTTAAGCCTTTAACCCCCACAAGAAAGAGAGGTGTTATAAGTTTGACGTGTGTCAGTCTGTCTGTGGCATCGATTTTAATCTAGTTTTTTTTTTTTTTGCAAGGCATCATAATCGAGAGTGTTCTTAGCTATGATCCATGAAAATATCTTCAGCCGTTTGAAGATTATCAGCTCTTTTCTAGTTGTTGAAAGGATCAAGTAACGGTTTTGTGGCGGGGGTTATTATTTTTTTTAAATTTAATGTTATATTATTTTAGAATCAGATCCAGATGCTGACACAGACTCGAATAAGTTGAATGCAAATATTCCGTTGCCGGCGACGGGAGAGGAAGCCATGAAAAGACTATTAGCTTGTAAAGGAAAAGATCCGTACAGGTACGTGTTTAGTTTACATACACCCCAATTTATCAAAAAACTTAATCTGAATCAAAAAGTTTTTTAGTTTATTCATTACAAACACACACACACAAATACTAATCTCTCTCTTTATAATATTAGTATGATGATGAGCTGTGCTGTTAATGATGATGTTTTCTCGTTATATTTGCAGTATACTAGGAGTGTCAGTGACGTGTACGGACGAGGAGATAAAGCGGTACTACCGGCGGCAGGCGTTCCTCGTTCACCCGGACAAGAACCAACAGCCGGGGGCCGAGGAGGCGTTCAAGATACTGCAGCACGCCTTCGACCTCATCGGGGAACCGGTATGGCATAGTCTAAGGCGTGTGCATCCGGATTGAAGGCCCATTTTTTAAAAGTTTACAAAACGATTTGAGATTTATAGGGAATTTAATAAAGAATAGTAAGAACATGAAGCACAGGGTCACGAATTTCTTAAACATAAATTGGAACTGTGGTTATTAAATAACTTGGGCTCTCAATCCAGATGCTCGGCTAAAATGGCATAGTTCAAATCTCTTGACTCTTGGCTTGACTCTTTGCAAGGCAGTGTCCACTATATTGCCGCCTTAGTGTAGCGCCACACCTGCGGAGCGTACAGCGCCAAAAGTTCGGCTGAATACGCTCGCAATACTTTTTGTATGTCCTATGACACATCAGCCGACGTTAGGTTACGTTCCGCGTGGCGCCGAACCTTCCGTCGGGCGGTTACTTCAGCCAAAACGCGTTCAATGTATTTCGCATAGCAAGCGACACATCACGCGGGACGTTACGCGACCGAAAGTTCGGCGCGTGTAACTGAACGTCCATTTATGACAGATTTCTGTCCTTTTTGGCAGATTTCATACGCCGCGTAATTTTCGGTCGCGTAGCGCGCTGAACAAGACGCTGCGTTTGGTTTGTCATAGCAACGGAATATTTTGCGCCGAACGTTCGGCGCTGTACGCTCCGCGGGAGTGGCGCTACACTTATATTTAACCTTATACCCTAAACATAAAGTCGAAAACGAATAAAGTTGTTTTGCGTCATAAAGGGTTAACTCACATTCGAAGCGTAACGACGCGTCATGTTTTTCCACCCACAGCATATTCATCTCTATTGTTTCATTATTAAAGCTCACATTTGTGCTATGCAAATATAGAAGCGCGCGTCGACGCGCGTCGCCGGACGTTTCTCAGACGCAGTGACGCGTCAGACGCCGACCACAATGTTTGGAAGTCTCTGAACTGGTTCTGGTACTGTGAAGGCAACGCCCACGCGACGTTGCAAAACATGACACGTCGCGTCGATTCGACTCTGCGCCGGTTGACCGGCTTAACTCAACTCAACTTGAGCCTAAGTAAATAACCGCTTCGATTTCAATAGTAAAACACATTAACGGGTGTTGTCTGTTGAAAAAGTAATAAACTAAAAGAAAATGTTCTCTTCAAGTCCCTGTTATAATGCTATTAAGTAACTACTAAGTTATGGTTTTGTGGTTAACGTAACTACTTTACGTACGTATTTGGATTACTAATAATTAAACCAGTTCTTAAAAATTACAGTCCACTTATTATTTACTACTTGTGGTTTACTACTTAAAATTTTACTAAAATCGCTCGAGCAGTTTAGACGTGAAGAAGTTACAAACACACACACTTACACTTTCGCCTTTGTAATATTAGTGTGATTATAAATTATTTGTTTTTGACAGGAGCGTCGCGAAGCATACTCCCGTCGTGCTATGGAGTCGCAGCATATGGAGGCGCAGTGGAGCGAGCTCAGCCAACTGCTAGCACAACTGCACGACAAGATCGAGTTCGCTGCTAACACCATCAGGTACACATTTGTATAATAAGTACACACCTGTATAAAAATATTGTATTGTGTATATGTACACTTGTGTGCCAGGTACACTTGCATATTATTCTCTGGCTTCCCATAGCACAGGGTGACCTTGTTTGAGGTCCAGGCACAATATGTAACTGCTGTTATTTTTAATAAAGATTATTATTATTATATTAGGTACAAATTTGTATATTAGGTACAGACGTTTACACTAGGCACAGAAGCTAGCATAGGCGTTTGGACATTCGCACTACGAGATTCACCCTTATCGCTACAGAATACGGGCGCTCTCAAGGTCAACATGTCCAGCCGCATGTACTGGCTACTGTACAATCGTAAATATCAGGTGCATACTAGTTTACCGGGTACACTATTGTTTACTAATAATTACAGATTGTATACCAAGTACCTACCTATACACTTTTATACAATTTTTTCCCGCGATTTAATTTTGAATTGAGCTCACCAAAGTCTCAAAATGCTCATGTATAATATCAGTTACACACTTGTATACCAGGTACACACTTGTATACCAGCCCCCGTAACATGCAGTGCTATGGCAAAAGTTTGTCGCACATTTTAACTATCAAAAACCCGCCATATTGAAATATCCTCCAATAGGATAAGAGAATACGCATGACAAAATTATGTCTGTCACGCGTGGAACGGGCATGTTAGAGGGGCAGTTACACACTTGTATCCGTTAACAGCTCATATATGGGTGAATAGGCCTTAGTCGACCACGCTGGCCCAGTGCGGGTTGGTCAACTTCACACACAACCTTTGAATTTCTTCGCAGGTGTGTGCAGGTTTCCTCACGATGTTTTTCTTCGCCGTAAGAGCGTCGAATAAACGTACATATGAATTCGAAAATCGAAAACACATTGGTACGTGCCGAGGTTTGAACCCGCGAACTTCGGTATGGAAGTCAACGGGCCTAACCGACGCTCTTATATATCTTGTATACGGGTACACAATTGTATACCAGGTACACACTTGTATATCAGGTACACATTAGTATAGTGAGGATTGTTTGTTAGATGCACGAACTGCGGCCGGCGGCACAAGCGCGTGCTGACTGACCGGCCGTGCTACGCGGCGCGATACTGCGCCATGTGCAAGATACGACACTCCGCCAAAGAGGTAACTATATATTCCTTATTTACGGAATAACAATAAAATTTGATAGTGGCCCCCTTAGAGTATAAATAGAAAATTTTCTTGGAGGGATAGAGTACGCCTAATCTAGTATGAACCGTAAGCACGGATATGAACAGTCCGAATATCTTCAGCGCGTTCGTTTAGTATCAAATGGTTATCGGAGCTGCTTATTTTTCCCGGTAAAAATATGAAATTTAATAGGAAAATATTTTAAAATGTGCAGTGATAAGTTGCAAACATGACTCGAGGAACAAATCAAAAAAGAAAAATGTCATTGATTTCACCGCCCATACAAAATCTGCCAAAATTTGCTTACGCTTGACATAAAGGCAGCGGAGCGATGCGCGTGCTCTATGTATATTTATTCTCTAAGGTCCTTATTTATGATTAATTTCCATTTTTATTCAGTAAATAATGAATAGGTATCAAATGAGGGCACTAGTGGACTGCAATAGGCCTCTTAATCATGTGTGTTTGTGTGTTAGGGTGACATCTGGGCGGAGTCGAGCGTGCTCGGTCTGGTGGTGATGTACTACGCGTGCATGGACGGAGCCGTGTACCAGATCACGCAGTGGGCCAGCTGCCAGGTAACACGCCTCACTATGGTTTGTTTCATACTAGCGACCCGCCCCGGCTCCGCACGGGAAAATGGTTATTGTGGGTTATCCTTAAGTATATTATGCATGTATTTATACATATAAAGCTTCCTCTTGTATCACTCTATCTATTAAAAAAACCGTATCAAAATCCGTTGCGTAGTTTTAAAGATTTAAGCATATATAGGGATGTAGGGACAGAGAAAGCGACTTTGTTTTATACTATGTGATTAATCCGGACAAAAGGTCATTGACGCCTGCATCATTTTTTTCAAACGATACGATTAAACTTTAGGATATTATACCTTTTAAAACTTCCACGGTTGTTTTCATAACTATAAGGATTAGATTATATGATAGGATTATAGAATAGAAGAAAACCAGTTAAGTTTTTTTTAGCTAAATTTTCGGATTTTTTCTGATATTTTTTTTGTGTTTCGCGATTTACTAACGATCTTAAATTAATTTATATCATGTTTAGTTAGAGCACATTATTTTAAACGCTTATTTTAAACAAATACCTTAAACGCTAATTAATATAAATAAATGTACTAATAACCCAAAAACAACAGTTTCATTCATTTTGGTGTTTTCTTGATCTGCAGAAGAAAAATCTGAAGCAGCTGCGACCGAACTGCCACTTGGTGCAGTACCGGATCGTGCTCGGGAACAAGGCCGGCCACGACGCACACGCCACGCACGGGTAAAACGCACACACACACAGTACATACACGCAACACATGAAGCACACACGTTTACGGCACATACACACACAGCAGCTTCGACCAAACTGCCACTTGGAACAACGACGCACACGCCACACACACGCACAACACATACACGCAACACATCAAGCACATACATACACGGCACATACACACACAGCAGCTTCGACCATACTGCCACTTGGAACAAGGCCGGCCACGACGCACACGCCACACACAGGTAACACACTCACACACACCACATACACGCAACACTTTAAGCACATACACACACAGCAGCATCGACTAAACTGCCACTTGAAACAAGGCCGACTACGACGCACACGCCACACACGGGTAACACACACACATACATCCATCAACACACACACTCCCTTCCGTTAGTGGCTTCATGAAGGAAGCATCCAAACGCTACTTTGATGAAGACCCTTCCCATCCCAATCCCTATGATGTTAAGTGTACGGGCTATTTCCCGCACCCCACTACGCGGTTCCACCGCCGCCCCAAACACATCCTTTCCGAACCTGACGACGAAATCACTGATGCAGTTAAAGCAGCCAAAGAATTTAGACTACACCTAACAGAATGCCCTTCTGGTAGCGAATACCCTTCAGGTAACAACGCCCGTACCCGCCGGCGGGGGCGCGGCCATAACCAAAATCAAAATTGAAAATCAGAGACGGAGCCCCTCAGGCGTCGTCTCCTTCACGATGTTTTTCAATATCAACGCGCTAGGCCGTGGTCCGAGGCTCCCTTGAGCCGCCCCTAGACGCGTTGGTATATGACTTTTTGGGGTAGTCTTCCGCTCCCCCGCAAGTCCCGTGAAGCTTGATCCTTCGTACTTTTTCGACTCAAGTATAGGTCAATTAAAAAAGAAAGCTTTACAACATAACACTATGCATAAGTAATAGAGACACCTGCTACTGAATCTCAGCATTAATGTCACGTGTTCATCACGTCTGTGATTAAAAGAGAATACAACATAATGTTCTTATATTAGCTTCCCGCCGTGGCTCCGCCCGCGTTAATAGGTTTTCCCGTGGGAATGAGGAATTTTCCCGCGATAAAGGTTAGCCTATATTACTCTCCATCCTTTCAACTAACTCTAAGCCGAAAATTAAGGCGATTGGTTGCTTATGCTTAGTTAGGGCGTGAAGGAAGAGCAAACAAATACACTTTCGCATTTACTTAATAATATGTACCATATGGTCGGTATTGAGTTACATATATACCTGTAATCAGCAACTGATCAGCCATTCAATTCCAAAAAGATTATATTTATACTAAAACCATAAGGTACCTTTGCATGTGGAACGTCACATATTTATTAGTATGGAATTTTTTATGCCATGTGAATTTTTAACTTAACACTTCTACTACAATGACCAATGAGTGGCTAATTGTACGCCAATGTTTCAGACACGAGCAAAACCTAGAAGAGTTCCTGAACAATCTGTGCAGTAAGAGCGCGCCGCCCCCCCACGCCCCGCACGCGCCCCCCGCCGCCCCGCCCGACCGCCACGCGCGACGACACACACGCAGGAAGATGTAGGGACACACACACACACACACACACACACTGTATAATGCGGGGTGTGAAGGACACGCCTCCACATACTGGTGAAGAAGTAATGACATTTTTGCAAAATTCAAAATTCAAAATGTGTTTATTCAAAGTAAGATTTTACAAATCACTTTTCGACGTCGAGGAGAGTTCACGATTTGGCTGTCTTCTGTGGAGAAGAACTCGCCGGAAGAAACTCCACAGGCGTTTCATCTTTTCAAAATATTTTTACATTATTTTTATTTTATACAATTTGATTAATATAACAAAGAGTGTAAACGAAATATGCAATTAGAGGAAGGCAACCAGTCAAAGCAGAAAAATTAAACTATATAACCAATAAAACAACCGGCAATCGACTAGAGCAGACCAGTCCCCCAAAGCAGCACCACGTTCACGGGTTTGACGTATGGCGTATGCAACGATTTCATATTGTCTCCTCAAACCTTTACATGGTAGTAGCTACTATATTGCCATCATAATTTGAACTCTGTACCCTCAAACATAAAGTTGCAAAGCAATCTTTTTTTTTTATTCTCACCAGTTAAAGGGTGCACAAAAGCAAATAATAGTACTAACCCGTACAGAAAGGACACTCACCCCCCGCGCTACAATGAGTTCCCCGCCCGATATAGCGCCCCACGCCCCGCACCCCGCAGGCGCCGCGGGACTCTTCTAGGGTGTCCTGGGGACGCTTCACATTATATATTACAATATGATTTGGATTCTATTTATGGTTAATACAAAAACTCGACACAAAAATTGATACTCAGTTCGATCAAAATATTGCATTTTGATGGGACTTTGTTAGCATTCCAAAAAAAATAAGTAAATAGATATGTGGGACATCTCACACTCGGCCATCTTACCCCAAACTAGGCAGAGCCTGTACTATGGGTGTCAGACAGCTGATATACATACATGTATAAATATACAACATCCAGACACAAGGCTCATCACACGAATGTTTCCCGTGGGCAGGATACGAAACCGCGACCCTGTGCTTCGAAGGCAGACGTGCTACCAACTAGGCTACGGGATCGTCAAAATAAACACTTGTTCTAATGTTATTTAATGCAGATGAAATTTTAAATCTAACAAAAGTTTTGCTTTCATCGCAGATAATAGTTAAACTATTTAATCGAGTTTGTTTTTTCATTCATGGAAAACATATTGACCGAGATGTATGTTGTTCTACATGAAATTAAAAAAAAACTCATTATTTCCTACCTAAATTTTGTTTCAAATTTTACAATAGCTATCAGAATGATGAATTGAAAGTACGGTCATTACAAAAGCAGCAATTCCACGCCATGTGCACTTATACATAGCACTGGTCGGTAACTCCATATAGAGAACGCGTTTTGACAAGCTACTTCTTTTTGAATAACAACTGAATATCAACTACAAGTGAATGGCGCTAGACGCTATGTAAAACACCACCGAACACCACCGGCGGAGTCCCGCGGCGCCTGCGGGGTGCGGGGCGTGGGGCGCTATATCGGGCGGGGAACTCATTTTAGCGCGGGGGGGTGAGTGTCCTTTCTGTACGGGTTAGTACTATTATTTTCTTCTGTGCTTATAGTTTAAATATCTTTATTCAAAACATAACTTTCTTATTTTACTATATTTCGATGATAACGTAAAAAACTTATTTAAGATACTAAATAACCCTTAATGTATATGTTTTTTTATTTTTTTACAGTAATAATGCACATCACTTTTGAATTTGTACTTCACCGGTTTGTGGAGACCTGTTATTAATACTCTGTTTACAATACAATATACTTACAAGTAATGTCTTTTTCCAAAGTAGTCCACATACTAAAATCCAGATAAACACTTGCAACGCCATATATATTTGTACCTTAAATATAATGGTATTTAAAGATAGGTGTTAATTAAACATGTAATATTTCTTTCTTTATATTTAAAGATACATATTATATGGACACCTTTATTTAAAAATCGTTTACTTTTATGAAATGTTTTCTGTCAATTTTCGTTTCCCGCGCAAATCTGAACGTTTTTTTTTTATTATTGGCAGAGGATCCCTTGTTAGCCAGCCCCATTTTTAACGTCCGTTTATTTCATTATTGAAGATAAATTCGGCTAATGTGACGATACTCGTATCATAAAAGTGTCTGGATTGTGAAATGTGTAGGACTCGACACCATGCTCGACGCGAGACTGGCATGTTCGCCTTAAACATATTGATAAAAAAAAACTGTGAAACAAATTTTAAATAAAAAACCGTATAAAAACAATGTATAACACTCTGAACTAATCGTGTTACTATAATGTATTGATTGATTGATACTATGCAGACGTACCTACTAGGTTAACCTCGGTCTACTAAATGTTAGTTGATTTTACATTAAACTGTATTTTATAACCATTATACATAAAACTAGTTTTTTCTTCCGCGTACTGCTTTTCCTCTGGGAAACGATTATTTTCCCAAGGGAAAATGTGGCGTGTGCTTTTCGTACCTTGTCGATTGTTGTCAAACAATCCTTTAGCAGTTTAGAAGCAATAATAAAAACATTTCAAATTGGATCGACTTACTTACGATATTACTAATAGCTTTAAATCCCGTTCATTATTTACTATACAATATGTTTGAAAATAAATAAGTAAAACATAATTTCATTACATTTTTAGTTTTTTCTGTCACTATTTACCGGATTATATAACTTAACAGATGAACTTCGTGTTTGTATTTTTAGTCTGTAAGTTACATACAATATCTTCAGTCTTTTATCTAGTCGCTAGGTTATAAAATCAACTAACATTTCTTAGGCTCCAATTATATTATGACAAAAGACTAACAGTGTCTGTAGTCAAGTAATGTATTACCTATAGCATTTCATTTTAAAACTTTAATTATTTTTCACTGCATGTATTAACTTGACGTTTAGTATTGTTAAGAATTGTCAATAATGTTGTTTTAAATTGATCTGCTGGACAGAATAGCGTCTTAATCTTGAAGACTGCCTTTTTTACCCTTCTTAGGGTTTACACACGCAGATTTTCAGAATAATCGTACAAAGAATTGCTAATTTATACTCGCAGGAATGCGACAAAAAATATTTTGTCCAAGACATAGTCGCAAGAATTTCTTCTTAAGTCTCATGACACTGGAAAATGCTACGTCATCCATCAGTGACGAAGAGTAAAATTACTGAGCATGCATGTAAGATATCAGATTGTCAATGTAAAATTTTGATGACGTATACTAGTTCCACGAACTTAGCAGAATGTCTGGCAATGGGCCCAATTCTACATACTATTACGCTTTAACTTAAAATTTAAAAATCATATGTCCCATTCACGTTCTTAAAGACGAAAAGAGACAGATTTACGCGTAGTTCGCACTAATTTAGCAGGCATTTAAAAACATCCCGACTAAATGAAGCTGCGCTGCTTATTTTAAATATCATTCATTCAAAGTTGAATTCATTCATCTCCCATCCTTTTGATTCCCATATGAATGAAAGAGACCAACAACGTATACAATTATTAGAATTGAGCCCAATTTATATGATTATTAGAGCGACTGTCTCTTTCGCACGCCTACAATGTCAATCTCGTGCTATCCTTGTCTTGTAGTAACTATTCAAAATAGCGCTGATATTCAAAACGCGTTGGTTGTATGACGTGTAGTGTGGCTTTGTAGGTACAAAGTTATCATTGCTGCTCCGCCACGTTTTCAATCGATAGAACGGAGTTTTTTAAATAGGATATAAATAAATTTGTAATAATTTGTACGTTTATTTTGAAAAATTATATACAGTTGAACTGAAATTTTGTTGTAATATAAGACAGTATGAATAATAATTGTGTTCGGTTGTGTGTAAAGTAAACCTCAAATCCAGTAGATTTTTCTAGAATCAAGTATCAAAACTTGCCCTCACTTTACTTGAGCAAAACTATGTTTCTCTGTGCAACGCTTCTACTATAGAACAACAACTCTACACGACTCTACTCATTAGAAAGAGATGCAGATATAAAATTAAAAATCGAGTGTACGCTTTGTATGAGAAGGTGATTTTCAGTAAAAAGGTATTTAAAAAATGGCTGAATTACCCCGTATTTTCTGGTAAATACGTTTTCGCAGTCACAGAGAAGCACAAAAGAAAGCGCGCTTCTCTCTCGTTCTTTTGTGTAGCTGCATCTCTTTCTGTGGTATCTTTGGTAGAGTATTGTTGTATGCAGTTAAGAAATATATTTGCAATAAGGAAAATAATTATTCTTTATTTTCAAGAGTAATAAATAAATGTAACTTTTCTTTACCAGTTCATTGGCTGCGATTATTAGAAATCCCCTTAAATAATGTCCACGATAACATTGCCTTTTATTGAATTCTGATTAATAAAAGGATATCTTATAGTTTGTTATATCTCCGTTTGTCTTTGTCATCCGAGAAGGTCATTTTATTTTTCGAAAAATAATATATCATAGTCTGATATTAAACATTTTTTGAAAATAATCCAGCCAATGTCTTGGATGAATAACATCATTTTTTAATATGTTTATCTATCTTGTCTTTAACCTTTTGACCGCCATGGTCTGAAATATAAGACTTACCAAATCGAGCTCACAACGCCGCCGTCTCATAAATAAGACTTGTTTGACTGATTCATACAGATTTTATTTCTATGGCTGGCGGTGGTAGCAAGTTCTTAGAAAATATGCTTGGCGGTTAAAAGGCGAGCAAATAGAAAATAATAAATTTTTACTTACATATACAGGGTTACTTCAAAGATCCAAACGATTTGTTTTTTATGTAACACGCGAATTTATTTTGCTTTTACACTTCATACCAAATAGTACAATTTGTTTGCATTCATTATTATAAAATTGATCTTCTAATTTTTGTGTAGGTATATTTAACGTGCATGGCGCATTGTAGAGACTTTGTATAACTACCTTCATTCAAACTTGTGTTTTTCAAAATGTAGGAATGAGCAATGTAATGCGTCATATTTTCGTGTGTTCATAATTTATGTAAGTTGATAACAAGAATTAATGCATAGGTACAATTATTTTACATTCAAATTTGGAACGTAGAAAACCTTGTGCGTTTGCTTTATTTTTGCTTTCTTTTAAAGCAATTTCGACTTAAGCACTTGTTTATAAGGTGGTATAAGCAATGGTCGTATCTCACTGCCTTCGAGATTATTAACATTAGGCTAGAGGGTGCTACCATGTCATACGAGTAGCGAAGCGCTTCATGTGTCAATAAATATGTGAAAAATAAGTACTGGCTGTTTTTATTGCTATTCCAAATCGAAATACATTATCCCAAAGGGAAAAGAATTAAAAAATAAAAAGTTTACTAAATCCTGAACAGAAATTATAGAATAACATAAATACAAAAAAAATAAAAAAAATTGAGAACCTCCTCTTTTTTGAAGTCGGTTAAATACCTGCTCTGGGAGCGCCACATGTATATTTTTTGTATCAAAAAAGTTCCGTAGATATTTCGCAATATGGCGAGGTCTGTTATATTTCTCTGGCCATAGTCTTTAAACTGTCTTTTAAATTAACTAAGGGTTTTTGATATCAGGCATCAAACGAAGCAAGAAAGTACAACAAAACGATTATGAAAAAGTAAACAGCTTTATTAAATAAAGTAAAGCGCTCACAGATATACAGTATATTTTTGACTAGCGACCCGCCCCGGCTCCGCACGGGAAAATGGTTATTGTGGGTTATCCTTCAGTATATTATGCATGTATTATACATATAAACCTTCCTCTTGAATCACTCTATCTATTAAAAAAAACCGCATCAAAATCCGTTGCGTAGTTTTAAAGATTTAAGCGTACAAAGGGACATAGGGACATAGGGACGGAGAAAGCGACTTTATTTTATACTATGTAGTGATGATAAACATAAATAAAAATTAGTATATGCATATCAGGGGCGTAGCTACCGCCGTATCAGCCGTATCAATTATACGGGGCCCCCGGGCCACGGGGGCCCCCAACGTGCTGAGCAAAAACTAATAAAAACTTCCAAATTTTTATTTTATTTCACAAATGACAAAAGTAAAAATACAGCAATTTCTTTAGATAGATAGATAAATTATGATGAATAAATATTTCTTTAAATTTTATGCATTATTTTGTGCAAGTTTCCTTGGCCACTACATAAGAGATACATGCATGTTTGATATACCAGATTTTCGAGCATAATTTCAGCTATCATACATAGTGCCAAATTCCAGAATTAGAGACAATACTCGAACGATGCTATGGTCAAGAAACAGTGTGTTAGCTGGAGCACATCCCACCAGCCGACACAAGCGAGATCTTCGAAACTACTTCAAATATTCACAAGTATTAAAGCTCAAGATTTAGAGACAAATTGCAGCCATCCATCGCTGCAAATAGCTCCTATACGCAGAGACAACAACCGTGGTCTAAATCATTATAGTTTAGTAGATCCATATTGTGCAGCTGGAGGGTCAGGACTCCAGCAGCACAGTAATTTTTTTCGTACTATATCTCTTTCTACAATGCATTTCAGAAGTAGATTTTTTGGAGACGGATGGCTGCAATTTGTCTCTAAATCTAGAGCTTTAATACTTGTGAATATCTAGAGCTTTAATATATGCTCCAGCTAACACACTGTTTTAGACCGTAGCGTTGTTCGAGTTTTGTCTCTAATTCTGGAATTTGTCACTATGGTAGCTGAAATTATACTCGAAAAATATGGTATATCAAATATGCATGTATCTCTTATGTGGTGGCCAGGGAAACGTGCACCATTTTTTTACTTTTGTAAGAAATCTTTACCCTTTATAAGGGCCCCCAAACGAATTTTTATACGGGGCCCCGCCAAGGCACGCTACGCTTCTGATGCATATAGGTACACATTAGTTAATGTAAAATCGATATGTTCTGAATATTTCCATGGAACTGTGTGAGCTTCTTAAACAGTCGACAACCAGTATACCAGCCAGTACTAGTATAGAATAATATTTAGATGTCATTATAGTGTCATGTGCCAAGTTATACTGGTCATTTGCAAACTGTGTTGTCGACTGGTCTTAACGGCAATACATTCTGCCGCTGTTACAGCTGCTCCAGCCAGCGTAGCCGTGAGCCCTGCAGCAATCGTTCTTCTCATTGTCGATGCGGCTGCAGACCTTTTGGAGAAGAACAATAAAATTAGTATTATAATAAAATTGTACTCGTAAAGGGCTCACGCATCGAAGTAAGTACCTACCAGTGCCTAGTGTAGCGAATTTTTTTTGAGGGGCTCCGTCTCTGATTATTCAATTTTGATTTTGATCATGGCCGCGCCCCCGCCGGCGGGTACGAGCATTGTTACCTGAAGGGTAATTGTAACCTGAAGGGTATTCGCTACCAGAAGGGCATTCTGTTAGGTGTAATCTAAATCAAGGATAACTTCCAGGTACTTCACCTGTCTCTCCCAGGGAACTGGTTGATCTAGGAGAGAAACCGGGGGGAGACGCATGAAGCCATCAAGCCAGGTGCCTAGATATTTGTGCCGACGGGCTGTATGATACTACCTAACGGGCTCTGGGCTAAATGCCTCAATAATATTATGTCATTTACAAACCTTCACCAGATAAAAAAAAAGTATAGAGTTGAGAACCACAACTTAATTGTTAGTTCTATTTAATTTCCGTAATATGGCGAGGATATTTATTTTTTCTGGTTGGTCCCTACATTGTACGTTACTGCTGTGTTATTGTAATGTCATACAATTTATAATAAATAGGAAAGATTTGTATTTTTGTGTGTGTATGTTTGTAACTATTGTAATGAATAAACTCAAAAACTACTCGTAGGTACTGTGCCGATTTCAAAAATTCTATCACCATTCGAAAGCTACATTAACCCTGAGTAACATAGGCTACCTTTTACTGCAGGAAAATGGAAAATACTTTTGACGCGGCAGAAAGCTAGTTTGTTAATTCAATGGTGTCTGATATATTACCTGGTCACAGGGCGAAACGCGCGTGGCGGCTTCGGTCACGATCATCATGGCGAAAGCGATGAGCAGGAGCACGAAGGTGGTCTTGAAAGCGGCCATCTTGGAGTTTGAATAGAAGTGGTTTAGCTGTGGGGGAATTTGACATATATTTTACAATAGTTATTTTACTAAGTACCTAGTTGTAAGTTGATGGAAAATAATAATGTATTATACTAGGTATAGGTACTTATACGTAATTCCTCAATGATTAATTACCTACGACAAATTTTCATGAATACAGGCAATTGAAAATCTAAGAAAATTTTGTACATTACCTATGCGAAATAGAACTTTTTTTTATTTTGTAGACCCAGCTTATTGGATACTAAAACAACCCTAATTCTTCATATTTAACTTTTTTTAATATTTCAAGCAGTAATCTTCGATTTGCTGTAGTAATTTTGCTACAACTTCGTTCGATCATTAACAGCTCATATACGTCCCCACCGAGGGGTTCGAGCCCACCCAATTAATAGAAATAAAAAAATATATATATAAATTTTGCATTTTAAAAGAATAAAATCATTCTAAAACAATATTGATATTAAACAAACGTTACTTAAGTCTTAGGATATTTATTGCATAAATTCACTTGATGCGAATATTGGAATTATTTTTTTCGATCAAACTTACCAGAGGGTAGCAGACACAGAGAAAGTAACTTGACCGAGTCAATTGCAGTTGTGAAGACTCAATGCAGAACCTCGGGTATTTATACGGTTGGCTCGCTCTTAGAGTGTGCTCACAGGTAGGTCTGTACCTACCCGATAACAAATGGCCAGCTGTACCTATGGTTAGGTATTGCTTACAACAAGTCATTGGGGATATACGTACTTATGCATAACTCTCTATAACAAATAAGGTAAAACACCTTTTATCCCTAAGACGCAGCTGCATGACCCCAATCTTAATTACACATTCGGGATAAAATATTCTAAAATACTGACGAAAGCAATGACCATGTTTCAAGGGCCGTTTACTTCCATTTGGAAGTTCGCTGGTTCAAGCCTCGGCACGTACCGATGTGTTTTCGATTTTCTAATTCATATTGCGTTTATTCGACGCTCATACTTAAAGGAAAAAATCGTGAGGAAACCTGCATACCCCTGCGAAGTAATTTAAAGGTTGTGTGTGAAATCGAGCAACCCGCATTGGGCTAGCGTGATCAACTAGGCCTATTCACACTAATTTTCAGGGTAGGCTTGAGGATCTTGGGGACATATATTATGTGCTGTTAACGAGACAAAAGCAATGGCCGGAAGAAGTTGAGCTTGTTTTAAACTATTTCTACCTGAATACTTACATGTGTAACGAGGTGCTTTGCAACCTCATTTCCATCCCATTTTCCATTTCTCATCAAAATTCAAACATTCAATTTTGGAATTCCTTCGTCATTCATAAGTCATCCTCGTCCATTTTTCTTCAGTTTTCGCCTTGACTTCCAACATTGACGGCAGTGTTTCTTAAAATATGTACCTACCTATAATTATGTAGGTATAGTTTCGTATAAGTTGAGTTTATACCTTGATTTGTTTTCATTTGAATAAAATGTAAATAAACCAGTTCAGTCCAGACAGTTCCTCGTGGCGTTCTTATTTTACTAGTGCGTAGAGTCTAGGGAAACTTCAATCTTCAGCCGCTCCTGATGGCTCGCCAAAGTCCTTAATCGGACAGTTTGTATGGACAATCGACAAGTCAAAAGCAGCCTGTAGCACAGAATAAATAATAGTACTAGGTACAAAAGGCGCACTCTCTGATAGCAAACGTGCGAATTTAATTCTAGCTACCACGCCACTAACGTTCAAATTACTTTGAACGCGTCGAACGTGAAAATGAGCATGTCGTATAATATTTTAATACTATTGCACCGTAACACTTTTCTTTTCAACAGTTTCATAAATTGAAGGGTGCCATAGCGAGACTTTTTGATAGGTATTTTGAGAGTGTGCCATAGCGAAACTAACCCGCAAGCGCGGGTACAATTATGATTATTATCATCACCATCTCAGATTGTAGATGTTTACATCATCTGCTGGACAAAGGATTATCCCATAGAATAGACCCATAGATCTCTACATAGATCTCCACATGGTCCTGCGCTGCTCGCATCCAGCGACCAACTAATTTCCACGACCTTATTTGAGTTCAACGGTATACTCGTACCTACTTAGGTATTTGATTTAGGTATTCTTTAGTCTTGTGTCAACAGGTAAAGTTTAGTTTTTCAAATATTTAGATATCCTTGTCGCGTGAAGTTGGTAACTAGGGCGGCTAGATATGAAAGGCGGCAAATTGTGCCAAAAATATCACTGATGATAACAAGGTTAACAAGAAATAACTCAAATACAAAGGTAGGTATGTTAATTTATTTAAGGCTCGTGTACCATAAGATTACAATCTTCCTAAATTACTATTTTTACGTGTCAAAGTATAAATAGTTTCGTACACTTCGTACGTTTAATTTAATATATGTGATTGATCTGGTGAGAGTCGCGGGAAGCCGCTGGATGCGGGCAGCTGAGGACCGATCATTGTGGAGATCCTTGGGGGAGGCAGTAGTCCAGCAGTGGACGTCTACAGGCTGAGAGAAGTGATCTATGAAGATAGGTACCTAGGTACCTGTTATTTATTACGCGCGTGTCAGCCATGCTCGTACGGTAGGTAGCTTTTACTTAACGTTTACCAAATTTCTGAATCTTTTACATTTAAATTGGCCATGAAGTAAATTAATTAATTATGTATCTAGTCTATTATGATGGGTGTTGAGAAAGGGGCGGCCTGGGGCCTAGAGCGGCTAGGACTGCAAATTCACCACTGGTCACAGTACAACGTATGATTATTAAATCTATTCAAAACAATGTGTTTACCTACACAAGTTTTACTCTGATACTCGCAATAGGATGCCCTGTGTCGTGGGTTATCAGTCGATTTTACCTAATTTTATCCAACCCTGAAAATATATGTCATTTAAGCTATAATCCTTACTATGAAAAAATAATGAAATTAAATTTTAACAATGCTAAAAAAGTTGCGAAACGATATTAAATAGGATAAGAATTGTAAGAAAATTAGAAATAGTACAGAGTACAGTTTGGAGAGGATTCTAGCTTGATATTCAAGCCAGTGAATCTCTAAGCACAAAAGAAAGTAAACAATAATATAAAAAAATGTAACACTTTATCACTACATAGTATAAAATAAAGTCGCTTTCTCCGTCCCTATGTCCCTATGTCCCTATGTCCCTTTGTACGCTTAAATCTTTAAAACTACGCAACGGATTTTGATGCGGTTTTTTTTAATAGATAGAGTGATTCAAGAGGAAGGTTTATATGTATAATACATGCATAATATACTGAAGGATAACCCACAATAACCATTTTCCCGTGCGGAGCCGGGGCGGGTCGCTAGTTTAATATAATATAAGTAATAAACTTTTACAGCTCACGGTATTTTTGATGGTAAACATAAAATAAATATTTAAAAATGTTTTAATGGAAGTGTTGGTGAGTTTCCTTAAATTTAAAGTCAACAACACGCTGTAAAGAAACCAGTATTATAGAACTTTAGATGTTAATATAAATGTCATGAGTCAGGTTATACTGGTCATCTGGGAACGGTGGTGTCGACTGGTCTTAATAGCAATACATTCTTCCGGCGTTGCAGTTGCTTCAACCTTTATATCCGTGAGCCTTGCAACACTCATTCTTCTCAGTGGGTTTGATGCTACAAAGCTTTTGGAGAAGAACAATAAAATAAAATTAGAAATAAGATTATAGCTCGCCTTGTGACACCTGGGAATCCTGGGATCTTACTCTATAACAACAACCACGATCCCTACCCGTCTGGTAAGCATGAGATTTTGGTAATACCTTCTGTCTGACTGAAAGAAAGGTAAAACACACAAGAACCCTGAGTGCCAAGTGCGAGTTTTTTACTCACGAAACGCGCTCGATAACTACAACGTAAACGAGCATTTAGTATGGAGAAATTTTAGTTCAGCGAACTGTCCACAGATGGCGTAGTTTCAATTCCATACAAAATCGCGTTTACGCTCTCGCTATCGATCGAGCGCGTTTACTTTGGTTGCAAAACTCGCACTCGGCACTCTGCTGTAAGTACAGCCACTTTATTTTTATTCGTGACTGAGCGAGCGCGAATCGCGAACGAAGCGTCTTCATTTCAATTTGTAAATAGGCTTCAAGACACACATACGAGCATATTATGATCGCTAATATCGGAGTTGAAGCAGTCGCCGTGGTCGAAATCGGTCAAAGGATTATTATTATTATTTTGTCCTTCTATTCTCGCATTTCTTAATCGATTCTCGTGAGAAATTTGTGTAACTGAAGAACTGACACTGTTTAAATGTTCTGTGGGACTGACTGACTGGACTGATTTGTGTTACATAGACTTGTGTCAGTTTTTGGAATTAAAAAAGAAATGACGGAGTTCTTTATGAGGTTTGCCAGCTTTTTTGTGAGCAGGTTCGTTAGTAATTGAATTTCTTTGTCGAATCACTTTATGGACTTTTTCAGAATTTATTTTTTTCGAAAAAGATGTTTGTTTTGTTACCTGGTCACAGGGTGGGACGCGAACAACGGCTTCGGTCACGATCATCATGGAGAAAGCGATGAGCAGGACCACGAAGGTGGTCTTGAAAGCGGCCATCTTGGATTTTGGGTAGAAGTGGTTTAACTGTTGGGTTGGGAATAACAAAACTTGATTTTAAGAGATTTGAGATTGTTAATCATTGTTTCGAAGTGTTATTTTAAAGATCCATTCTGTGAGTTGAAATGTATTTAAATTAAACGGCCATGACATTTGGTTTTCTCCACGTATCACTTGCGTATTCCTTGTGTCTGGAAGTTGTGTATTTGGAAAAAGTAAATTAATCATACTAATATTATAAAGAGGAAAGATTTGTATTTTTGTGTGTGTGTGTGTATGTTTGTAATGAATAAACTCAAAAACTACTGAACCGATTTCAAAAATTCTTTCACCATTAGAAAGCTACGTTCACCCTGAGTAACATAGGGTACCTTTTACCGCGGGAAAATGCCTCATTCCCACGGGAAAAACTGTAAACGCGGGCGGAGCCGCGGCGGAAAGCTAGTCATCTCCCAAGCAGCAAATTAGGCTGTATATAAGCTGCATTTAAGTTTCTGTTTATACCTACTTCAAGCATTTATAGCAGCCTATATTAGGCTGTAGAGGGGTTTATACAGACATTATAACACCAAAAAGGGCCCCAAATTAATCAGCTTTTACCGTTATAAGAGCTGTACAGTGGCTGTACAATCAGCTTAAAAGCTTTATAAAGTCTGCAGTAAGGTGTAGAATGAAACTTAAATTCTTTATAGAGCTGTTGTAAGGTGTACATGGAAAATTTAATTCTACATAGAGCTGTTGTAAGGTGTACAAGTAAACTTCAAATCTCTCTAAAGTTGTTGTAAGGTGTAGAAGGAAACTTTAACTTTACAAATATTATTTACAAAAGACTTTGTAACGATATTAGTTTTTGGAAATAATTTAGGAAGAGTAAAAACAAAAACTTTACGCAATAATATTAATATTTGTAATGGCGCGATAAATATATTATGAAGATTGAAACAAATGTCGGATTATGTTGATATTATGTTTGTGGGTATGAATAGAAGTAAATTTAAGTGCGGTGAAATATTTATTGTGAATACAGTATACTTTTATGGAATATTATTGACGCGCCTGCGAAATATCTTCATATAGCGAAGAAGATAATTCAATTAAAACACATTAAGTACCTTTTGAGGTTATTATTTTTGAGGTTACAAACAAAACTGATATTTAAATACTACATTTAAAGAGAAACTTCAACTATAAGTCTAGGTAATAATGTTTTGTTAGTGTGATATTCTATCATATAATCACGAATATCCTTAAATCGTGATAATCAAATATTAAAAATGGACGCAACTTATTAAGCAGCTTGAAGGATATTTGAATAGTATTTTAAGTTAAATAGCTGTACAATGTGATTCGTAGATTATTTCAATCAGCTATTGGCTTGTTATTAGAGTTTTAACGTAATATATTTATGATTCAAGCTGTATTATAGTTTTTTTTAACACCATATTAACTCGATTTCGAGAGAATAAGCGTAGCGAGCGACGGGAATAATAAAGCTGTACTGTAGGTGTTATTTATTATTGCAGTTTTACAACGCTCTCCTCTACATAACTCATAACACTTTAAGTTCGACAAGAGTGTAGAATTAGGTACTCTCAAAGAATAGGTTTTTGAACGGTTTTCGAAAAGAGCATTGTACAGAAAAAGGTTTTTAGTGATACTATATTAACGCTTTAAGCTGAAATATGGTAGAAATCACAAGCTCTAAGCAGCCTTTGTACAGCTTTGACGATAAAAAATAGCTTGAAGTGTAATCGAATACTTAAAATGTTATATTAGTGTTTTTTTATCCTGTCTAAATTCCTAAAGAATTTGCTTACCCCTTAATACAGTCTTTATACAGTTTGAGCTGTATAATAACTCTCAATTGGTCTTTATGAAACCTAAAGCGTCTTCTGAAACTCTTGTACATCTCTTATAAATTTCTAAGTTTCTAATAGGCTGCTATATTGACGTCGAAAACACTAGTTTGCTGCTTGGGCTATAATTGTATGTATGCCTAGTTTGGGTTACCTATATGGCCGTGTACCGTTTGTGACATTATACCCACTTATATATTTATCCATTCCTGTAGAAGTTATAATTTATATTAGTTATACAGAATGGCACAGAAGAAAATAACAGCACGAGTACTAACCCGAGAATGGTTCAAATTGTGACGTCTATAAGGAAAATCTCACACCGGGTATTCGAATAATAAATAAATAGCCAATGTACGCTCCGCGATATTTCATAGTTTTCTAGTTATTTTTTTGTTTTTTAATTTTCTGCTTCGGTACCTACTTCATTTATGGGGAAATGACAGCCAAAAATAAAATTTTCTGTGTGCCATTTTCTATACCCTAAAGTTGCCTGGTAAATATTGTTACCTACTACAGTAAGGCTGCCTTTTGAGTGTTTTTATAATATGGTGTTTACCCACTGAAGCGTAGACGTCATTTGTGACTGTGATATAATGTATTTTTTGTGGTATCGATATAAGCATAGACTTCTGACTGTAACTATGTTACTAAGTCCATGCTTCTGACTTCTTGAAATGTTTTTGATTGTGGTTAAGTACCAAAGGATGATGATGATTTTTATATGAGCCCCCCCCCCCCCCCCTCCAACAGATCTTTTGTAGGTTCTTATGGATCTTTAGAAAGGCTCGTAACCAGTTTTAATTTCATGATCAATGGGATTTAAAATAAAAAAAGGTTATATTTTTTCCAATAATTCGTCACTTATAAAAATGTTATCAATTACTAACAATATCAAAGTCTCTTATTAGAATGTTAAGTATATAAATGTACTCTAAAAAAATTCTAAATGTTCACCAAAAAAATTCTATCTATGTAGGAGTACCATGTATAAGTAGGTACACTGTAAGCAGTTAAAAAAACAGATAATTATTGTTTATTAGCCTATAAATGTCCAGTGCCCAATTGAATGCTTACAATCTGTTATTTTGGGTAACAATATTAATAGCTAGACGATTTTTTTCTCGGAATATCCCGCGTCTTTGAAACACGTCGCCCTAGTAAAAAGTAATCACATAGGTAAGACGCGTATACTGAGATACATTTCAAATCTGTTGGTCGATGTTATTAGTTTTTATTTTTTGGGGGACGTTTTGACACATCGTCCTTTAATTTTCATTTCAGATATTTTATATATTTTTATATTATTTCTATTAGATGTTATTTCTATGAGAATACCTCACGTTTTTGTGTGATATGAAGAGGGGTTTAATAGGAATTTTAGATCTTAATGTAAAGGGCAAAAGAAAGTAGAAAACAATTTTTTATTTTTTAACAGCTTTATTTAATAAACTAAACTTTAATAGATCACAGGTATATGATGGTTTTGATGGTAAACAAAAAATAAAATAAATATAAAGAAGACACTTAAACATAAAAGTAATATTTACAAAATGTATCAATAGAAGTGTTTGTGAGTTTACATTAATTTAAAGTCGTCAACACGCTGTAGAGAAACCAGTATAGGACTTAAGATGTTAATAAAAGCGCCAGGTGTTAGGTTATACTGGTCATCTGTAAACTGTGTTGTCGACTGGTGTTAACGGCAATACATACTGCCGCCGACACACTTGCTCCAGCCAGCGTAGCCGTGAGCCCTGCAGCAATCGTTCTTCTCATTGTCGATGCGGTTGCACACCTTTTGAAGAAAAACAATAAAATTAGGAATATAATAAATAAATAAATTGCCTTAGTCGACCATACTGGTCCAGTGCGGGTTAGTCGGCTTCACTTTACAACATTTGAATTTTTTTGCATTTGTGTGTATGGAGGTTTCCTCACGATGATTTCCTTTACCGTAAGAGCGTCAAATAAACGTAAGAACATATTTCAATTTGAAAGACGCATTGGTTCGCGCCAAGACTCGAACCCTTGCCTTCCAATTGGAAGTTAATACATTACACGACCCATTTGGCCACCAAAGCTCTGCTATCACAAGAATATATTTTTTTATATATTTATGTTTGTTTAGTTACCTGGTCACAAGGCGAAACGCGCGTGTCGGCTTGGACCACGACCATTATCATGGCGAAAGCGATGAGGAGGAGCACGCAGGTGGACTTGAAAGCGGCCATCTTGGATTTTGGGTAGAAGTGGTAAGTATAACTGTGGAATAAAATAAAAAATAAATTTAGAGTAGGTTAACAATCATTTCAAAGAGTCGTAAATTTTAATATAGTTACAAGTATCTTAAGTTATTAATGTTGACTGAAATATTAGTTCATATTCTTTTTAACTTTGTTTATAATTTCGGCGCACGTGTTATCAGCCGTTCAAACTAACCAGCATTCGTCTTTATAAAGTTTCAAAATATAAAAATAAAATAAACTTTTAAAGGTCCCACTAAGGGACTTATAAAAGTACCTAAATAAAAAGTAGCTAACGTTTATTTTAAAACACAAGAATATTGAATAAAATAAAATCCAAAATAAAATGTCTCGCAACTTACCAAGTTAGCAGAGAATGTCGCTGGACAAAGTCAGTGGTTGTTGTGAAGTATCAGTCCAGAGCTCCGTATTTATATAACTCCGCGCAGAAGCTTGGCATTATTATGATAAGAACCTGCTTAAGTTTGTTTACTAACAACATGTTATTTCTTTAGTCACCGCTGATTAGACCACCTACTTTCGGTTAATATTGAGGACAAAATGTTATTTTGGCAGAATTGGGAAAAACATTTAAAAACTAGCTTTTTGCCCCGCGGCTGCGCCTGCCATAACAGTTTCAATCAGGAGTAAAAGGTAGCCTTTTATGTCATTTCCTTCTATCTTCATAGCATTGTTTCATAAACATCGCTTCAGTAGTTTCGGAGCCTATTCAATGCAAACAAACAAACATCAAATCTTTCCTCTTTATTAGTAGTACCTACACAGATATATATATTGCCAAGACATGAGTAAATAAATTTTGCAGCGGAAAATCTTGTCGTGCCTTTTAATATAAAATTTGGGCGGGGAACTTATTTTGGTGCGGGGAGATAAATATCCCTTCTGTACGAGCAGTATTATTAAATACTTTAATTGTAATAGCCTCCTCTCGCTCCGCTTTCCCCGCTTACCCATTGACATCTTGAATGTATTATTACATTTCCGATTGCCATTTATGAAATGTATATGTCACCGTAAGATTATAAATACCGTTAGATTACAATCTATCTCGCGAGATTGTAAACTATCGAAAAATTGTGAACCAAACATACTGATTACAATTTAACAGATCATTTTTCGATAGATTGTAATCTATCGAAATTAAACCGTCAAATTGTGAAACGGCATAGGATGGAACACATCTCGCGCGCTGATTGGTTGGTCGTCATATACTCTGCGCCGCCATATTTGTTTGTTTTTTCGTTTATTATCTAATGTAAACAATCTGTGTTTAAGTGAATTTCAATTAATTTCGTGGTGAAAATAACTTACTGCTTTATAATAAGTTCTTTGAAATTATTGTGGAAGTAAATGAATCCATGATTAATCGAAGAATAGTAGTTTGAACGATAAATGAGTTAGTGTTAGTCTCCAAAAATATACCATAATATGATGTCAAAATTACCGATTATCTACTAACTAATAGATAAATACTTGATGTCACAATTCTTGAAGTGCATTAATTTAATTCAACTGACGCCTGGTGTTTTACTTTCAACTGTATGGACTAGGGATTGCAATCCGGTCCGGCGGATCCGGTAATCCGGCGGATCCGGCGTGTTTTTGGTCCTACCGGATCCGGTGGATCTGAATCGGATCCGGTACCGGATCCGGTAAAGTAGAAAAATACTCGAAAAAAGCAAATTTTTAAGTCATTTGCACGCAATAAGAGCGATGTATCTATACCAAATCTAACAGCATACTCCACACTCCGGTAACTTTCGTTGGGACTCGGAAGCTTCGGATTACGTAAGAAGTAAAGCAATACTTGTAGCTAATCTATAAATATTTAGACTAGCAAGTGTTGTTGAGTCTTCATTTTTATTGATTTTTTTTAATAAAGTAATAATTTACAATTGTGTAAATATTTTGAAAAGATGCTGCGACGCCTGTGAAGTTTCTTCCGGCGAGTTCTTCTCCACAGAAGACAGCTAATTTTTTGAACTCGCCAGAATAGAACATGTTAGAACATTTAACTAATTAATGTAAATATCCTAAAGTTAAAAATCAGTCAGTACTTTGACTTTGACTTTACTTTGAGACGAAAAGTGCTTTTTTGGCCGCTGCTCGTTATCTTTATAATTCCATAAGAAAGAAGTTTTTCAGACACAGAAATGAATTTAATACAAATTTTTGCATTGCTGTGCATTCTTATTTTTATTTGTTACTAGCGACCCGCCCCGGCTCCGCACGGGAAATTGGTTATTGTGGGTTATTCTTGAGTATATTTTGCATGTATTATAGATATAAACCTTCCTCTTGCATCCCTCTATCTATTAAAAAAAACCGCATCAAAATCCGTTGCGTAGTTTTAAAGATTTAAGCGTACAAAGGGACATAGGGAGGGACATAGGGACAGAGAAAGCGACTTTGTTTTATACTATGTAGTGATGAACAAAACTAACTACAAAATTAAATACTTTTTATTGAGTCTGCTAGATTATAACTATGTTGTTACTCACATATTATTATAAATAATTACTATACTACTAGACGGTCTTTCGATTACTTTATCAGAATTTCTGTGGTTGATTGAAGACTAAATAATTATACCTATATGCACGTAGTGTTTTATGCTACTACTCGTATTTATTATTATTATTTTGAATCACAATACGTTACCTACCATTAACCTGCTTTTAATTATAGAAAATAATATAATGATTAGAAAGATTCAATGTTGACACGAATCCGGTCGGATCCGGCCGGATCCGGACGGATTCGAGCCAATCCGGTAAAATCCGGCCGGATTGAAAATGATACCGGATTGCAATCCCTAGTATGGACATAGAACGGCCTGCTGTAAGACCGACCAATCAGTAACAGCCTTTGGACAGTTGACAATTTAACGCGCGACAGATTGTGATTTAACCTTTTCACTTCGATATATTACAATCTACCGAAAATTATTAATGCGTTCAATTGTAATCAGTACATTTAGTTCACAATCTTTCGACAGTTTACAATCATGCGAGTTAAATTGTAATCTAACGGTATTTACAATTTTACGGTGACATATACAATGACGGATTTCATACATTTCTGTTAACATTATTTTAAGATCTTATTAGTATACCTACGTGAATTTAATAATAAAGACACGGTGTTATTCCTAAAGGAATGAGCAGAACTTTCGGTTAATGCATTAACATGTTGACGACAAAATGTTATTTTGGCAGCATTTGGAAAAATATTAAAAACTAGCTTTTTGCCCCGCGGCTCCGCTCGCGATAACAGTTTCAATCAGTTTTCTCGGGGTAAAAGGTAGCCTATGCCTCTTTTCCTTCTATTTTTATATCATTGTTTCATTAACATCGGTTCAGTAGTTTCGGAGCCTATTCAATGCAAACAAACAAACATCGAATCTTTCCTCTTTATAATATTAGTAGTACCTACACAAATATAGATAATATTGCCAAGACAAGTGTAAATAAATTTTGTAGCGGAAAATCTTGTCGTGCTAAAAATTCTAAAATTACGAATACTTATATTTGCAATTAGCATTGTATTTCTGTACTACTACTACTAATACTGAGGAAAGATTTGATTGTTTGTTTGTTTGGATTGAATAGGCTGTTATATACTACTGAACAGTTGGGAAGCTACACCTTTCACTGTTGGGAAGCTACATCGTCCCCTGGTAGCATAGCTATATTAATTTTTTTTAATAGGCATCCTTACCTTTACTGTTTTTATTGTATGTCAATGACCTGCCTGATAAGGATTCATATTAAACTGAAATTAACAAAACCATATCAGATGTGATTAGATAGGAACGATTTACAAACTAATATCGACATCATCATTTCAGCCGAAAGACGTCCACTGCTGGACAAAGGCCTCCCCCAAAGATCTCCACGACGATCGGTCCTGCGCTGCCCGCATCCAGCGGCTTCCCGCGACCCTCACCAGATCGTCGGTCCACCTTGTGGGGGGCCTGCCCACGCTACGTCTTCCGGCGCGCGGTCGCCATTCGAGAACCTTTTTGCCCCAACGGTCGTCGGTTCTACGCGCAATGTGCCCAGCCCACTGCCACTTAAGCTTAGCGATTCTTCGGGCTATGTCGGTGACTCTGGTTCGCCTACGGATCTCATCATTTCTGATTCGATCACGCAAAAAAACTCCAAGCATAGCCCTCTCCATCGCTCTTTGGGCAATATCGACATGGTTAAATCAAAATAATTTAAAAACTAACATTAATAAAACTAATTATATGAATTTTAATAATCTGATTCTAGACATAAGACTTGATAATAACATAGCAATAGGAAAAACTGACTGTACTACTACGTTCTTGGGTATCACTATTGCAATAGCGGGTGGGAGATTGCTGGAGGCAATGTGAATGAAACACGCAGAGACATAGTCGACAGTGGAGCGCAGATACTTTATTGTACCAAAAGAGAGTTATTATTACTAAGTGCTAACTTATATACCTAAATATTGCTGATCAAGCGAGTTGCTCGTTTAAATGTGTGCGTGAGCGTCACTACACTACACTACACTATTGACAATGCACTGAATTGGAAAGCTCACGTAATACATACTTATTTGTAATAAAATAAATCAGTTCTCCTATGCACTATATAAATTAGCCAAGATCACTTCTAAAGAAACTGCTATAACATCGTATCCCACCAAAAACATACCTGTTAAAAAGGGGGCCAAGTTCCTATCGGCTAATTGTTCGCCTAAAAAAGAGTTGAAATCCAATCTAATGCCAAGTTTAGATGCACTTTAAAATCGATAATTATAATCATCTTTATCAACAGCCTGATCCACTGGTAAACATTTACCATTCCTAAGAATCGCCAATATAAGCCAAATTTGAACTTGGCAGGTTTTCGTCCAGTACGTAATACTTGACTAATTGTATAGTTAAATTTATTATTTATATAATTAAATTATCCTGTTTATTAAATTAAATTAACCTGCCAAGTTTAAATTTGGCTTATGTGGCGATTCTTAGGAATGGTAAATGTTTACCAGTGGATCAGGCTGTTGATAAAGATGATTATAATTATCGATTTTAAAGTGCATCTAAACTTGGCATTAGATTGGATTTCAACTCTTTTTTAGGCGAACAATTAGCCGATAGGAACTTGGCCCCCTTTTTAACAGGTATGTTTTTGGTGGGATTTCAATACTTTTTTTCAAGAAATCGTATCATTTTAAAGTAAAAAATAAAACTTTTTTTCCTTTTTTTTAACCTCTATAACTCGGTCCAGACTGAGGATAGCGAAATGTACCATGTACCGTTGTATTGGTGGTAGGACCTGGTACACTGTCATCAAGGTCCGGTCAGTGGTCGCGCGAAAAAAAAAGGCACCACCTTCAATAGGTACAAAAATGGGCATTGTCCTTTAAAGATCATTTTCATAATACAAGTTGAGTCGTACAGAAGAATGTGGACACGACACGACCAATATGCCAAGTTGCAAGCGGCAATTATGTATGAATGTGTAAATTTCATAATAAATTACGGTAAAAAATCATATCATTAAACATTTATTTACAAAAATTAAATAACATACATTATTTATAATGTCACAGAGTGCCAAAAGTAAATAAATTTACTTAACTTAAATTTTAATTTACTTTTTCTTTCTTTTTGTACCACGCCCGCGTCCATTGTTAACCGTAGAAGTTAATTTGCGTTTCAGAGCAACTTTTATTGTAGGCAAATGATCTAAAATTTGATGATCTCGAGCTAAATCGGGCCGCAGAGCCCACTCCCGGTCGGGAACTTTTTTGACCCTACGTTTTTTATACGATAATTTGGGTAAATCAGGTCGAAACAGTTCCATTAGCCTATTATATTCAACAATAGCGCTTTCTTTCGCCTTGATTTGACTTGGGTCAAAATTAATTAAATGGACTCCGTTAAGATTTTTCACTCTAGATAGAGCCACGTAAACCTGACCACAGGAAAATATAGATGAGCCAATATCTATAACAGCACAGTCGAGGCTCAAACCCTGGCTTTTATGTATTGTGATGGCATAAGCCAAACATATGGGGAATTGTTCGCGATAAACATATACCTGACTGAGTATTTCAAATTTAGTTTTAACACGTTCTAAATCATAGATTAAACCATGGCTGAACTTTATTCTGACTTTTTTCGCTTTTTTCCTATCCTCAACATCCCACTGAATACTCTCTACCATACCGATCGATCCATTCACAAGGCCTATACTGACATCGATGTTCCTCCTTAACATGACACGAACTCCAATTTTAATCCGTATGTTTTTTTCTAAACCCGCTGTCATGGAAGAATCTTCTTCGTGTTTTTCTAAAGTTTCACGCGCCCTTTTATTAAAATATCTAGGGCAGTCAATCTCGTCTAATGCCGTCAGTTCGATTTCAGGCTGTGATATACTATCTAACATTGCTGAGTTAAGTTGTGCACACATATTATTTGTAGGAAGAAGACATACCGTTTGATCAGGTAAAGCTGAGAGATAAACAGTTAAGTTCTTAAGTCTGTTTTCGTTAGAAATAGTATCGAATTTTAATAATTTACTGGATAGTAACGCTCGATCTTCTGCTGTTACGAATCCTAACCTTACTCGACTTAACATGTCTATAAAGGAAATTATTACAACAGAATGTCCCAATTGTAATAGATAGCGAAGGAAAGGTTATTTTGGATGACTGCAATAATAAGACAGAACGGAAAAAAGAAAGTGAGGGTTGGTCATGCGACCTTAAAAAATGACCTTAATATACTCACAGCAGCACCCGGAGGTACATCGGAAGATTTTTGTCATAAAATCTTCATAAAGAGGATAAAAAAAACTTGTGTAATTGCACAGAAGAAAGATTCCCAGTAGTTAGCGGCCGTGTAAATGATTTTTATGGAGTGCACCTACTGGGTATCTTTTTTCTGTGGCGTGCATAGATTTTTGTCATAAAATCTTCATATTAAACCTTTCTAAATAATGACAAACATCGCTACACTTGACGTAAGTGGCATGACGTCAAATTTAGTGACGGCGTTGTTTTTTTGTTTTTTCTGGTTTTGGCGCTTAAGCAACTTTGGAGTAGCGGGCAATATTATTTTAAATCTCTAATTTATTTATTTATTAAATTTTAGTCTATCTTTAAGTCAAGTGTTTACGTATTAAATAGTTGGTAGTAAATATAAATAAGTACACAATGTATTTCAAAAATTTTCAATAATTTATATAATGTTATACATAATACAGAAGTCTTAGTTCATCGTACTTAGCCAATCTTCATTCCTAATGTTTGCAGTATTCAAAGCTCTATTGGTCGTAATTTTTTCGACACAAGCGCACGTTAATCTTTCTAAAACGGCCCCTTTCAATAAATTAATAATAATAAAAATTGTACGATGTGACAAGGTTATCACATTAGGTACGTCTATTTTAGGTATATAAGACAATATTTTATACCCCCCGCCTCTCCTCCCCCCTCCTCATCGTATTTCATTGTATCACTGGTTCATAAATATTTTTATTAAAATTAGATACTCAATTGTGCCAACTTTCTTAAATTTCTTAATTTTTATATAATCTACATATAACACACGACTTGTGTGCCAAATTTCATAACGCTAGGACAATTGGAAGTAGCCTAAACATTTTGATTACCGGTCAGTGAGTGAGTCAGTCAGTGCCAAAATTAGCTATTTTCACAGGATCATATTTCAGGATCTACTGAAGCTATATCTATGAAATTTGGCATACTGCTTTAGTCTAAGTATATAATTACGTAGATAAAATTTTATCTCTGTACTTGCAATAGGCACTAAGCTACAGGGGGGTCAAAAGTGGGTAGAAACGGTTCGTGTAAATAGTGCACGGCATGCGCACGGTTGCTGGAACTTGGCCTGCGCACTACCGTGCGCTTAGATTACGCATCAAAAACTTCACTTTTATTTGCCATTAGATATGCCTGAGTGTAATCATTGAAATCATCAATAAATGTTAGTACATATCTTTTTCCATCCCATGTCGGTGGCGATATAGGGCCACAGACGTCTGTATGTATCGTATGTATTTTTCTTTCAGCTTTACTTCTGGTATGGAATGGTAGTCTTGTTTGTTTAGATTTTATGCACACATCGCAAGTAGAAGTCAGTGTTTCTATATCCTTATTTGTTATGTTTATACCATCAACAGCTTTTATTATATTTTTTAAAGTTTCTTTTCCTGGATGTCCATACTTTATGTGCCACTGTTCAGCATTTTCTTCTTTATGGTTTAACATGGCTTCTTCTATATCAGTTGTCAAATCGACTTTGTATAGTCCTTCACTTTTCTTTCCTTTTAGTATAATAGTTTCATCTTTTTTTATTAACACTTCTTCTTTTGTGAATGTTACTTCTCCTCCATTTTCTGTTATGGAATTTACTGACAGCAAGTTTCTTTTTAGATTAGGCACATAGAGCACATCTTCAAATTTTACTTGTTTTGTTTCTATAGAACCTTTTATTTCTGAGTTACCTAAGTGTATTTTCTTTTTTGGCTGTATATATTTTTACTGAACAATTTTCTTGTTTTTTCAGGATATCATTGTTGTTAGTCATGTGTTGCGAGCATCCTGAATCAATAATAAAATTTTCTGTATGAGTGTAAAATGACACTGTTGGTTTTTCTTTGCTATCCTTATTTTTATTCCAAAAACAATCTTTTTCTTTATGGTTGAACTTTTTACACACTTTGCATTGTTGTTTTCCTTTAAAATAGCAGTCTTTATCTTCATGATTAGTCTTTTTGCATATGGAACACTTTTTATTTCTGAAATTATATTTCTTGTTTGTAAAAGCTTTAAACGCTACTGATTCTTCTTTATTGCCATTGTTATTATGTCTTTGTTCTTCAGACAGCAGCCTTGATGTTAGATTTGTTAAGGTTTGTTCAGTTTGGCTAGTGGACTCCCACGCAGTTATGAAAGTTTTATATTGGTCGGGAAGTGTGGACAATATTTTAGATATCAACATTTTTTCATTAATCTTTTCATCCAAATTTGAAAGCTGATATGCCAGGTTCTCAAGCATGCTGATGTGATGAGTCATGTTTTTATTATTGTCAAAAGAATATTGGAAAAAATCTTGCAATAATTGACATTTTTTTCTATCTGTGTCTTTTCCAAATATATTTATAAGTTTATCATACATTTCTTTTGATGTTGAGCATGATAACAATGTTGTTATAAGCTTTTTGTCTATTGTTCCTGTAATTATCCGTTGTGCTTGTGCGTCAAGTTTTAGGTTATTATCTGTTTTTTCTGTGTCCTCGAGCCCTTCTGTAATAAATTTTTCTAGTCCTTCGCTCCGAAATAGTATTAATATTTGGAATTTCCACAGCGGAAACGTCTTTTCATCGAAAAGAGTCTGTATATTTTGAAGATTGATCGATGTCATCTTGTTGTGTTTTTACGTGTAATCTTCTTTATTTTCGGGAACCACGGTCTTCTATCATGTTAATAATTTAGTTTTTTTACGAAGATTAAACACTGTACTGTTATTTAATGTGTTTTATTATGAAATCACAAGTAATAATCAAGATGAACAATCTTACTTTTCTCATGGAAGTGACCAAAGATTATATTGACATGTGTCATTTTATTTTAGTGGGAAAAACCAAAGAGTGAAAAATGCTACAAATCATTCTGCCAACATGGAATTGTAATTTGGGGAAACAGCACAGACATTGGCAAAGCATTCGTAGCTCAAAAAAAAAGTGTGAGGGCAATTGTGGGAGCAGCTCCAAATACTTCATGTAAACCGTTGTTCGTGAGACTTAAAATTCTGCCTCTCCCTTGTCTTTACATATTGGAATTAGCTATGTTTACAAAAAAAATTATGACATTATTTACAACAACAAAGGACATAACAACTAGAAATTTAAGAAATAAAGATGCAATAATTTTTAATGTTGTACCAAAAAGTGCTAAATTTTGTAGAAATTGTTATGCAATGTGTAAAGCTATTTACAACAAGGTGCCAGAAAACTTTAAAAATAATACAGAAAAGCGTTTTAAAAAGTATTGAAAGAATGGCTGCAGAAACATAATTTTTATTTACTTAAAGAATTTTTGGAGCATGATCATAAGTTATGTTGTTTCTGTAAAAAACATTGACTATTATCTTCGTCTATTTTTAATGTTTGCATGCTTATTAATAATTAGGCTAGATATGTGAAACTGTATGTAACCACATGTATTGTAACACCTCTTGTATTGTACCATATCTAAAGCAAATAAATGATTTATTATTATTATTCCACGACCTTATTTGAGTTCATACGGTACTCGCATTTGATTTATTTTACCAAAAGTTTATGAATTTGCAATTTTTACGACATTATTGGTTGTGTTGGTGTGTCCTAAGTCTTGTCTCACAACAGGTAAAGTTTAGTTTTTCAAATGTATAGCCTTGTCGCGTGAAGTAGGTACTAACTGCCAAGAGCACTCTAATCTGAACAGTTTTGATTTGGCACCGTTTTACATTTGTCGCAGCTCATTCTGCACTAGATCGTACCTACAGCTGTCACAGTCAGTGGCAGATTTGCCCTAAGGCCCAGTAGGCCCGGGCCTAGGGCGGCCAGATTATGAAAGGCGGCAAATTGTGCCAAAAATATCACTGATGATAAAGGGTTAACAAGAAGTAACTCAAATACAAAGTATGTTAATAATATGGCTCGCGTACCTTATGATTACAATCTTCCTAAATCACTATTTTTACGTGTCAAAGTATAAATAATTTCGTACTTATAAATTAGTTCGTACGTTTAGTTAAAGGGGCCCACAGGTGATTAGTGGTGCTCCCACTTAAAAAAAAAAATAACTCGAAAAATAATCAATATTTCAAAAATCTAAAACGGCGAAGAACTAGACTGTGTTCTGTAAGATATTATATTGAAACCATTAACTTTATAGTAGTTAAACAATTACTAAAAGTGGCCGTTTTCTGTTTTAGATTTTTGAAATATTGATTATTTTTCGCGTTATTATTTTTAAAAAGGTGGGGGCGCCAGTTAGAACCTGTAGGCCCCTTAATATATAAGTGATCTATGAAGAAAGGTACCTGTTATTTATTACGCGTCAGCCACGCTCGTGCGCGGTAGCTTCTTAACGTTTACCAAATTTCTGAATCAATTAAATGGGCCATAAAGTAAATAAATTAATTATGTATCTAGTCTATTATAATGGGTGTTGAGAAAGGGGCGGCCTAGGGCCTAGAGCGGCTATGACTGCAAATCCACCACTGGTCACAGTACAACGTAGTTATGATTATATATATTATAGTTATATCTTTATTCATTCAAAATAATATTATAATCGGAGATCCGTGGAATGTGGCAAACGTGTGTGGTTGAGGCAGCAGGGGCGATAAATGAAATGCACTTTTGAACAACTAACACTTTATATTTTTATAAAATACAAATGTAGTTGGAAACCGAAAATTATGGCGGCACACACGCCGTACGAGAGAAAAGGAAGTGGACACACACAAGCATAGAGTTTGCTGAAATGTCAAACAATCTGTCATAGACTATTATTAACATTTTTAAAAATCGTAAAGCTTCCTACACACATCTTACTAACACTTCCCCTGAAGCTTTACATTTTTAGATGTAATACATTACATGCTCTACATACACACAACAAACATAATAAAATCTTAACATATAATTCAAACTCTACATGCTAATATCACAATTTGTTTACATTACACTCTTTTGCGAAATTGGAATGCTTATTGGAACTTAATGGCTTTGTCATTATGTCTGCTATCATTTGTTCAGTTGGTAAGTATTTAACAATTATCTGTTCATTAGTTATTAAGTCTTTTACAAAATGATATCTTATATCTATATGTTTTGTCCTCTTATGACAGTATTCTTTTAACTCTAATAATCTTTGAGCACTTTGATTATCATTAAACAAAACAAATTTAAATTTTGAATTTAAAATTTCATACAAAAAATTTTTAATGAACAATATTTCCTTACAGGTATCACTCATCGCAAGATATTCTGCCTCTGTGCTAGAAAGTGCCACACAACGCTGTTTCCTTGATTCCCAATTAATATTATCATTACCAAGCTTAATTACAAAGCCGGTGTAGGACTTTCTATCGCTGAGATCATTACCCCAATCCGCGTCAGCATAAGCAGCTATATCACAATTCCTACTTTTTGAAAATATCAAACCGTAGTCAATTGTACCACTCAGATAACGCAGAATGCGTTTCGCAGCAAGCCAATGTGTCTTATCAAAACTATTATTGAATTGGCTCAATTTACTACAGGCATATGCGATGTCGGGTCTAGTACATACACATAAATACATAAGACCACCTATCAACTGTCTGTAATTGTATGTGTCATCACTTAGGCTGTTTTCTGTCTTTACTAGTTTGCAATCTATTGCCATAGGTGTTGACACACGTTTACATTCACGCATTCCGAATCTCGCCAGTAAATTCTTTATATAATTTGATTGGTCAAGTTTTAAAATTCTGTTTGCTCTATCCCTGGTCACATTCATGCCCAAACAATTTTTAATGGGACCTAAATTTTTTACACTAAATTCTGATTCCAACAATTTATATAAATCCAATTTACTGGTACCTAAACTAAATACGTAAAAATCATCAACGTACAAGGAGATTATTATTAAATCATCCTTTGTTCTTTTGGTATATACGCAAGGTTCACATTTACTTTGAATGTAACCATGTTTGGAGAGCAAATTGTGGACTTTACAATTCCACATTCGACTGGCTTGTTTTAATCCATAAATACTTTTCTTTAGTAGACAAACTTTATTTTTATTTTCTGAAAAACCCGCTGGCTGCTCCATATATATGGTTTCATTCAAGTCTCCATTGAGAAAGGCAGTTGCAACATCTAAATGGTCTATATCCATATCTAAAGTGTTTGCAATAGAAAATAAAATTCTCATAGTGGAGTGACGTACGACTGGTGAGAATGTTTCTGTAAAGTCTACACCCGGTTCCTGAGAAAAACCACGAGCAACCAAACGCGCTTTATGTTTAATAAAATTGCCTGAGGCGTCATTTTTAATTTTGAAAACCCATTTTGATTTTATTATATTTTTATCAACTGGTCTATCAACTAGTTCCCAAACGCCATTACTAGTAAGTGATTTATATTCATCACACATTGCTGTTTTCCATTGCTCACTATCAGGACTTGCGATGGCCTCCTCATATGTCTGAGGCTCATAAAGATTACCTCCATATGTTAAGAATGAAAGATCATAGTCCTCATACCTGAGTGGTGGAATACCTCTAGTACTTCTCGCAGGTCGTCCAGTTGTTGTGACAGGTGCCTCTGGATTTCCCACGTGAGAACCCGGTGATTCCTCCTCAGAGGATGAAGATGTCTCAGTACTCACACTCTCTCCGATGGGAGACATAAAACTGCTGTCGCTCACAGGCGATCTGAAGCTGACATCGCCATCGCTGTTTGTGTTGCAATGGTCACCAGAGACTTATTAAAAGTATGTGTTCAGGGTGTCTTTTGGTTAGGGAATAAAAGATTGTATTGCGAAACTTACAGACAGGCTTTATTTCAGTAAAGTCGCAAGACAAGGCGCACAATTTTACAGGAGCAGTTGATTGTCACACGCTTCTAATAAGTACATGTAGGTGGCGCTGCATTCGCCAATATTTGTTGCGTTCACTCAATCCTTAATTATTATAAAACACTATAATATGGATACGTTCAATTTAACACCCCCTCTCAACAAATATTTACCTACTTTATATAATATAAAAAATTTGAAACATAAGACTTCGCCTTAACAGCTTAAGTTGGTTTCATAATGGCTTCGCCTTAACAACTTAAACTGTTCCTCACAAAAACAATAAAAAATTACAATTAACTTAAAATTCTTTCACTGGTTGGTCATGTAAAGAAAACATTATAATAGTTAATACTGATTATACACAAACAATAGCTTACCACATATTAAGTTACATGACCAATCATTTACAAACTGAAAATAGACTGAACAAATCTTTGAAACATAGTTGTACCCAAAGGCTTGGTTAACAAATCTGCAAAGTTATCTTGAGTTTTGATATACTTTAGAGAAATACACTTGTCTTTAATTTTCTCAACAATGTAATGATACCTTGTTTCCAAATGTTTCAGCCTTTTATTATTTTCTGAATTTAAAGCCAATTTTATGACAGACTGATTGTCTTCAAATATTACCGTTTCATTAATAATAATATCAAAGTCTTTAAGTAGATATTGTAACCAACAAGCTTCTTGAATAGCCATACTTAAAGCTATATACTCTGACTCTGTTGATGATAAGCTAACACTAAGTTGCTTCTTACAACACCATATCACAAGACAATTATTTATATTAAACAAATAACCTGATGTTGACTTTCTATCTTTAGTGTCTCCTGCCCAGTCAGAATCCACAAAACCTTGCAAACCTGTGTCAGTGCTATTGTAAACTAAAGCATAGTTTAGTGTCCCCTTTATATAACGCAATACTCGTTTTAACGCTTTGAATAACATCACACTGGCACAGTGTTGATAACGACTAAGAAAACACACTGATACACATAGATCAGGCCTAGTTCCACAAACCGCGTACATTAAACTACCAACTAGCTGTCTACACTGTTTCTCTATCTCCGGACTTTCAGATTTTTCTCTTTGTAATAATTCAAACTTAAAATTTTGATCTATAGGTGTCGGAGCAGATTTACAGTTAGACATATTGTAGATTTCTAAAACTTTAGATAGGTATTTGCCCTGACTTATGGCAGTTTTACCAACACTTTGCTGAATGTCTATACCGAGATAACTTTTAGCTAACCCTAAATCTTTCATTTTGAAACTTTTACACAACTGAATTTTAAAGTTTTTTAAAGCAATATTATTTGAACTGAACATTAAAATGTCATCTACAAATAATAGCACATATATTTTATAATCATTGTGTTTTTTATAATACAAACAATGATCATTCTTTGATTGAATGAAACCTTCACTTAACATGAAATTATTAAACTTCATATTCCAATACTTTGGCGATTTTTTTAAACCGTATAAGGATTTATTTAATTTACAGATTTTGCCACATGGAAGTTTAAGATATACTACCTCATCTATATCCCCATGAAGAAATGCACCTACTACATCCATCTGATGTACAGGAAGTTGTAATTTGTTAGCTATAGACATGAAAACTCTGAAAGTTGGCAATCTAGCTACCGGTGAATATACTTCGAGGTCACAGTCTGACTGCTCGAAACCTCTAGCTACAAGGCGGGCTTTAAAAACTTTGTCATTGCCTACCTCCTTGATTTTAAACACCCACTTACTTGAGATGACCTTGTTACCTTCTGGAACACTAGTAACCTCAGACCAAGTTGTCGCTAAATGTAGATCTGTTTTCAACATACTAGCGAGATAGAACTGATTATACGTACCTGCACAAAAGTGCACACGTATTTTACTCTCTGATACCTGGTCATGATTCTGAACTGATACTGAATCGAGCATTCACCCGTCAAATATCTGAATATGGGGTCTGATACCCCGCGATGGCCTCCACCTTTCCCCATACAGCCATCCCTGACCACACAACTATGCTGATCTGTTCTGGTACTGGTCAATGATCATGATAACACATCATACACTTGGTTAAACTGGTAAATCTGCTTCTGATATGCTCAACACTAAGGAAATACAACAGTTGGTACGAAAATGGTTGATTGATAAATAGAACACAACTCACCAAGGATTCTCACGGATCCACTCTCGATCCGCTCCTGCAGTAGAAGATAAAACCAAGAACTGTCTCCAGCTTTTGATATTCTGATGCGGCGACGCGTCTTCATCCGTTGGCGGGAGAAAAACCAGTGTTGCCAGTATCATAATAAAGATACCAATTCTTACTATGAGAGACAAGTATTGCCAGCTCAATAATACCATATAATTACTAATAATCGCAACTAACAGTTCGCGACACTCCCGCCCCCCAAATATGATTGTATTAAATAAAACAAAAATAAAGTATCCATATGAATAAATTTAATTAGTCTTTCAATTACAAAATTAAATTCGTTAATTGTTGAGTCCAACTTTTGAGTAAACTTCTGGCTCGTTGAGCAGACACTCTCTTTGGTCTAGCTGATGCTGATGACTGTTTCGTATTATCTGTTTCATCATTGACATTATCTGATTCCAAAGGAATGACTGGTGCTGACTGATTTGTATTATTTGCTTTATCATTTACATTATCCAATTCCAAAGGAATGACTGATGGTGACTGGTTGGTATTACTTGTTTCGTCATTTGCGTTATCTAATTCCAGAGGAATGGCTGATGATGACTGGTTTGTATCATTTGTTTCGTCATTTGCGTTATCTAATTCCAGAGGAAACAGATGTCCAATAGATCTAGTGTAAGTCTCTCCAGATGGAATGGTGACTTGAGCAACTCTAATCTGTCCGTCCGAACCCTTGAACACTGCTGATATGCGTCCTAGTCTCCATAAAGCTCTATTTTGGTCGCTTTTGATTTGAACAACGTCGCCTATTTTTGGTACTTGGTTAACTGTTATTCTCGATTGTTTATGCTCGCTTTGCCTGTCTCGTAAACTGTCAAGATATTGAGTTGTGAACATTTTGATATATTCCTTCAAGATTACTTGTCCGCGTTTCCATGAGTCAATTAGTGAATTTTTGGTTGTAGTCGCCACTTCAAGGAACTCATTGTCTGATATGTCAGTTACTAATGAACCACCAATTCGTAAGAAGTCTGCTGGAGTCAGTACTTGTTCGAGATCTTGTCCGACTGTAGTAAGCGGCCGTGTGTTGACGACTGCCTCGATTTCTTTAATAACAGTACACAGCTGATTATGTGTCAACATGTGTTTGTCTAATGTACGCTTTAAACAGTTTTTAACGATTCCTATTAAGCGTTCGTAGAAACCCCCGAACCATGGAGCGAGTTCTGGTATAAATCTCCAAGCTATTTTATTCTTTACACAATAATCAGATGTTATGACTTCCGATGTCAATTTGAATTGAGTTCCATTGTCGGAAAATAAAACTTGAGGTAGTCCTCGAACTGCTACAAATCTTCTTATGGCCATCACACATTCATTTGCTGATAGGTCCTTTACAACTTCCATGTGTATAGCTCTAACGGACAAACAGGTGAATAAGCACACCCAACGTTTTTCTATAGATTCATCATTGACCTTGAGTGGGCCAAAATAATCAAGACCGGTAAAAGTAAACGGACTGGAATACCGAACCCTTTCTGTTGGTAGCGGAGGCATCATGGGTAATCTGTATGGACCACCACCGTATTTTCGGCATTGTAGGCATTTTCTGAGTACCTTCTGTACCTGAGAACGCCCTTGTACAATCCAGTATTTATTTCTCAGTATCGCTAGTGTATGATTGACACCAACATGGTAATTGTCTTTGTGAATATTTTCGATAATTTTTATCGTGAAGTCCGTATTTTTCGGTAGTATGATCGGATATTTTTTCTCCTCTGACCAATCTGTATTTTGGAATCTACCACCACATCTAAGAATACCCTTTTCATCCTTGAATAATCTCAGTGATCTAGATAGGTTTGTCTCCTTTCCACTGAATTCTTTTTGAAAATGCTCCTTTTGTAGATTAATTATTTGACATAATTCTTCTTCTTCTTCCTTCCCTTGGTTACTTTCATTTGAACAAATTACCATTTCATCATCAATATCTATATCAGAATTTTCTGATATATCCTCCCCAACAGAGGAAGATTGTAGTTGCGTATGAGTGTTAATTTCTCTGATTTCCTTGAAAGTTTTAGGCCATTCTTCAAATCTCTTATTTAAAAATTCAGGACCGGACAACCAAAACTTATTATTGATTACTGCGTTACTAGCTCTGGTAGCACAGTCTGCAGGGTTGAGATTTGTTGGAACGTATCTCATATTCAATTCTTTATTTTGTTTAAGCTCCGTAATTCGCCTTGTAACAAAGGGTGGAAGTAATTTCTCAGAATTGTACCAGTTCAGTACGATTTCACTGTCCACCCAAAGAAATTGTTTTTGAATAGGCAGACGTAAAAATTTGGCTACATAACGAAGCATTCGGTTTCCAATAATGGCGCCTAACAGTTCTAATCTTGGAATTTGTAAATCCTTCTGGTCTTTTATCGGAGCCAGTCTAGATTTTCCTAACACGAAACTAACAAAGTTACTACCATTTTCTTCATTATATCCTCTTAGGTATACCACCGCTGCATAAGCTTGTTTGGAGGCATCTGCAAATCCATGTAACTCGTATTTTGTTTCACGAATACGAGTATCAGGTTTAGTAATTTGGTTTGTGTTCGAATATGCGCGAGGAACAGTAATATTCTTTATTTCTTCTAAATTGGTTTTGATCGTATTCCATTCTTCTTGAATATCTTCTGGTAATGTATCGTCCCATTTTAATTTCTGTTTCCACAGATCTTGCAGTAGTAATTTAGCTGGCAACATAATTGGAGCAACAAAGCCGCAAGGGTCATAAATTGAAGCAGTGACTTTTAATACACCTCTTTTTGACATAATATTCTTAGATGATTCATAGTTGGGCTTCAATTTAACCTCGTAACATCCCTGTCAGGTAGTTGCAGACCTACTTGCAAAAACGCCTTTTCTACATCTGCTACGATGCCGATTCTGTGTTCTCTAAATCTCACTAAGAGTCCCGTAAGATCTTCTAACATTAGGGGACCCCTGTAAAGGCATTCGTTGAGGCTATTATTGTCTCTGGTTTTTGCGGACGCGTCATAAACAATCCGTAATTTAGTTGTTTTTCCATCTTTTAAAACACAATGGTGTGGAAGATAATGTAAAGGATCTTCACTTTGTTTCGGTATATCGCAAACTTCCTCAATTATACCCTTTTCCAACTGGTCCTTTAAAACGGCATCATAAGCCTGTATTGTATCTTGGTCTAATCTTTTTATCAAGTTGGTGAGTCTCCCTAAAGCTAATCCGTAATTCACAGGCAAAGAAGTGGGAGGGTATTCTACCCAAGGCCACTTCACGTAATAACGGTTGTCAATATATTGCGTCGTATCATTAAAATTCTTTATCGCTTCTTCCTCTCTAGAACATTTTGGAGAGTCTACTATACCGATCGATTCAAGATCCCATAGTTGTTTGAGATTATCATTTTGTAGAGGTAGGTCAGGTTCGTAAAAAGGACTTTCCGTTACTTTACTAGCTTGAAAGTACGTTAATACAGAGAGTTCATCCTTCTCATTACATAGAAGTGGGCATTTTCCAGACCACACCCAGCCAAAGTCAGTGTTAATTAAGAAGAGGTCTTTATTCACTTCTATTTTCTGATTTGATATAAAGGAGTAGTAATAATCATTGCCCAAAAGCACGTCCACTTGATCATCTCGGGAGCCATCATCAGCTAATATCATGCCCTTTTTTAAACTTTTTTCCGCATTTTGGATATTACCGTATGGGCAAGGCACACTCTGTGTGATGTGGGGAACTACATTTGCATGGATACTCCGACTCTTATTGGTTCGTGTAACGAGTTCAAACTGAACTATGGGACTTTCAATGACTTGAGGTGACCGTGCACCAAAGGTAAATACTGAGAGACGATTTTCTTCTACAGTAGGTAAGCCAAGCTCTTTTACAACATTGGCTGTTACGTAACTGCGTTGGCTACCGCAATCTAACAATACACGACAATTTAGATGTCTAGAATTATCACCTATTTTAAATAAGTGTACGACGCCGGTTTGCAATACAGTTACAGGATTTCCTGTGTTAGCATGAAATGTTTTTGTTGATATACTAGGCTGCTGATGATCACCTAGTTTATTAGGACAAAGAGCTCTATTATGCAAACCGAACTTTCCACAGTTACGACAGTTTCTCTTCGATTTACAATTATTAGCTCTGTGTCCTTCCCCGAAACAGTTGAAACATCGTCCTTTTAATTTAAGTTTTCGATCTTGAAGTGTCTTGACATTTGGGCACTCATCATTATAATGATCCATGTTACAAAATACGCAAGAAAACTTTGCTCTTTTTATTTTATTATTATAATGTTGAACAGATTTTTCTTCTTCGTGAGTTCTTTTTCTATTCTTTGATTCTTCAAATTTCCTTTTATCAAATCTTCCATTTCGATCTGAACTAAATTTATGAAATTGTCTCTTTAATGGGAATCTTTTGTTGGTATCATTTTCTGTCCTTACATGAAATGTTTCTAAAGTAAAATTTTCTACCCTGTCTTTTAGTTTTGTGCTATCTTTTTTTAATCTACTTGATGCCTCTCTTGCAGAAATTATATATTCTAAGTTTTTTCTAATTGAATCAATAGACTCATCTTCTTTGTGCATTTTCATACGAAGTTCGTAGATTAAGTCTTCGGGAAATTTTTCCATTAACATTACTCTTAAGTGGTTGTGGTTGACATCTTCGCCTAGTGACTGTAGTACCCTTAAATGTCGTTCCACTTCACTGAAAACATTACGACATTCTTTCACTGCATTTCCTGCCGTTTGAATTCTATATAATGCAACATAATGTGTATCAATGGTGGCACTTGACTTCCCATAGCGTTCCTTAAGAGTTTCGACTGCTATTTTGTAGTTTTTATTCGTTGTGTCTAGACCATCAATGGCTTGTTTTGCTTCGCCGGTTAGGACTGACTGTAGGTATAATAATTTGTCTACATCATTAATGTTACGAGAGTCGACATAAGATGAGAACTGGTCCCAAAATTGGTGCCATTTAAGTACGTCTCCGTCAAACTTAGCTAGTTCCATGCGTGGTAGACGGGTAGTAATATTCGAATTTCTTTCTGAAGAAATGGCAACGCTAGCAACGCTGCTTGATTTTTCCGGAGGTGGTGCACGAATCTGCATTTCTGCAACCAATTCCTCTGCTTGCATTTGGACAGTCGTATACTGAGATATTTCATCAGCCGAGGGTTCTTTAACCAATTTAAAATAATTATAAGTTTCGGACACAAATCGTTCATTCATAGAACTCAATTTACTTGCAGTAATGCGCGCTTCTTCGACAGTTAATTTTCCATCGACCATATGTTTTAAATCTTCACGACCAGAGTTAATGAGAGACTCAACTGATTGATTAATCATTTTAAGACGGGTTCGGACTATTTCCTCCATTATGGATAACTTATTAACACCAAGCTTTACAATTTCCAACTGAAACAACGAATAAAAACGCATGAATTATTTTGATTATAATTGACTATTCTTAGGAAATTGACGTATGTCCTCTTGACCGAGTATGTAGTAGGTACAGCTACTAATTTTGTTATACAAATAAATTGAAAGTCAAATAAGGCTGTTTATAAAAATTTATTCGGTAAAATATTAACCCATTTCTAGTAGGTATATTCGGATAGCCCGTGACGTGACCCATTGATGCGATAAAATGCAACACCCGTTTGCACTAAACCTGTCGTAGGCTTTGTCCAACAGCAGCAGGTAGGTGATTGAAACGATGGTCTTTTATTATTATTAATTTTTAATAAATGATAACGTATAATGGAACGTAATTTCAAATACTTTATCAGCGTTTTCTTAGATTATTTATTACAATCATTTCCCGTGGCCCCAAGTAGTTAGCCTTCCTCACCTCGCTAGTCCGTCAGTGACGCAAAAAACATTTCTTATTTTGATATCTAAACCATAAGTGACGCTAATTTGTAAGAATGATTGGCATTTGAACATGGTACACACCAAATGACGCTTGAGATTTTGGATGCTGGAAAAATAAAAAACTAGCCAAACAAAGTTCAATTTGACTGTAATGTTGCACAGTGACGCAGCAATAAATAATATCTAGCACTCGAACAACATACAAAACACAAAGGATTTCATGAAATTCTTTTTTAAACATGATCCACACAGAATCCTGTGGATCAGTTTTCATTTGTCAATATTTCGACAAATATACCATTTGGAGACAAATTAAGTATACTAGCACCGTCACGTATGATACGTGACGGGACCCAACATTTGAAATCCACTCTCGTAACAACATATAATTAGAAAAAGCAGAAACAAGATTTCGAACCGTCATTTCGTGTGGCCCATGTTTGATACCGTCACATTAGCTGAATTTTGCCTTAATTAGGTTGTAAAGCTATTCATAGCAAAGAGAACTTCCGTCACTGAGGTTCTAGATTTATTTGAAACTAATCGGTGCAGTATTTACGATATAATTCGAAATTAAAATTTGTATGAAATCTTTAAGATAGGGTGACAACAATGTACGTAAAATTATGGATAGAAAGGTTTTCTTGATATAATAACTGTACTCAGTCAGTTAATTAGTTTTACAGCTTTGTTTTTTAACAAATTCAGGGAAACACCGATTTATTTCTAGTTTTAAAAACAATTCTAATAGGATTTTTTAAAGGCCGACTAGAAAAATAAAAAAAACTCTGTGGTGGAAATTCTATTAAACTAATTTAGTAATAGAAATGGTTCAGAAATGGTCGCCCGCCCCCATCCCAGGCATTTTTTTTCCGGTCAAGGCTTTTATATTTAAGTAAAGATTTAAGTTTTACAATGAAAATAATAATAGAGCAGGTTATTATTTATTTTGGCAGCATTGCTTTATCTGAAACCAAACAACAGACTTTTTGTATTTCTATATATTTAACGTTTTTATGCCTGTGTATTACTAGTTTTTTTAAATATTTTTATTTTGATCAGTTGATCTAGCCAGAGAGGTGGGAGAAAGTCGCGCTTCAGTTGATCTTTAATCTATGGTTTATTAGCTGAAATTATTATTTATTTTTTGTGAATCATCCTGGCAACATTAACGTACGTAGCCATCAAAAAATAATATCTGTCATATCAATTCTAGGCCAGAATAAACAAAAATCTAAAAAGTTATTGTTAGACACTATTCTCACAAAATATTAGTAAAGTTTGGATAATTTTATTTAAATACATTTATGTAAGTAAAACAAATGATTAATAGTAGTAATTTACTAAGTAGTAGTAGTGTAGTAATTTACTTTCTAATAATTTGTTTTGGTCAGTTCTTTTTCAAAGGCGAGTATCAACCAAATATATAAAACAGTAGCAGTCTATGTTTTTATAAAATTAATCTAGTATCAAATATATAAAACAGTAGCAGTCTGTGTTTTTGTAAAATTAATCTAATTGTTTACTTGCAGGTAGTGAAGTAGGTATATTTTACAACAATTTCCTTTTTAAAACAGGAAGTGGCGCCACACAGTGGCCAACATGCAGAACTAATCACATAGTGTTACCATTATAAATAAATATTATAAGGGGTGAACTCACACAAATGGATTTCTTAATACGTGGTAGAACTAGTTTTAGTGTTTATACTTCAGTATTTGATTTTAGTCGGCCGCAATAATTTATTTATTTATGAATTTAATTATTTAATTTATGAAATAACATGTCCGCAAAAGGATGACTTCGTGGTCACCCTAGCTCATTTCCATACAAATTTTAATTTCAAATTATATCGTAAATACTGCACCGATTGGTTTCAAATAAATCTAGAACCTCAGTGACGGAAGTTCTCTTTGCTATGAATAGCTTTACAACCTAATTAAGGCAAAATTCAGCTAATGTGACGGTATCAAACATGGGCCACACGAAATGACGGTTCGAAATCTTGTTTCTGCTTTTTCTAATTATATGTTGTTACGAGAGTGGATTTCAAATGTTGGGTCCCGTCACGTATCATACGTGACGGTGCTAGTATACTTAATTTGTCTCCAAATGGTATATTTGTCGAAATATTGACAAATGAAAACTGATCCACAGGATTCTGTGTGGATCATGTTTAAAAAAGAATTTCATGAAATCCTTTGTGTTTTGTATGTTGTTCGAGTGCTAGATATTATTTATTGCTGCGTCACTGTGCAACATTACAGTCAAATTGAACTTTATTTGGCTAGTTTTTTATTTTTCCAGCATCCAAAATCTCAAGCGTCATTTGGTGTGTACCATGTTCAAATGCCAATCATTCTTACAAATTAGCGTCACTTATGGTTTAGATATCAAAATAAGAAATGTTTTTTGCGTCACTGAAGGACTAATTAGTCTCCTTAATTAATTAACAAAGGGCCACATGACGTGATTGTAATATTTTTTTCTATATTTAGGCTGTAAGTCTCGATACCATTGCCTTTCTCTTAGAAAATAAAAATAAAATAAAAATAAATAAAACGAACGTCAAACTGCTAGACATGCGTAAAACAGTACGTCAAAATGCTATGTCACATCACCCACTACTTTCGAAGCGGTGACAGTACCCCGTACACCAACACATTACCATAAACATTACCCGTAATATTGAATGTTTATCACCTTTACGAAAAAATACTCTGTAGTATGAGCATTCCGTACTGTAGCAGTAGGTACACAACTTTATTATTGTTTTTATTTTTTATTAGGACCTAAAGTTGATTTTCCTTTATCGTAGCTAATGTGATGTGTACTGGTGCACTGATTGCAACACTCGCGTAATGTGTGATATTGCATTACCTTTTGGTTATTTCAATATTAGATTTTGAATTCAATCAAAGCAAAGAGAAAAAATAATTAATGAAAGCTAATCAGATTTAATAATAATTCTGTGTATAAACCCCCAGAACTACATGGTTATATTATAAATTTTATTATAGAGGCACAAGTATGGTCAATTTCTTTCCTCTAAAAATTGCAGACCCCAAATGTAAATATGAAAGGAAATAATGAAATAATTGGCCGTGTATTCAAGTAAAGTAACAACACACAAATTAAACAATACGTAGGTAAGTACCTACTTAGTTCATTCAGCACTAAGTACACATTGCACCCACAACACTACCTACCTAGGTACCTACTATCAGTTGGCCACGTTCAGGTCAAAAGATAAAAATATAATCAAAGAGAGAAATCATACACAGTAGAGGTACTCCGGAACACCTAGGGCATCTAGGTACAAACACTAGACACCATCATACAGAAACAATTTACTCTGTTATTCACACCCGCTACAAATGAAAATTTGTTTCATAAAATAATTGAGGTTATTTTACCAAATTATTGCTTATGATTTGTTACTATTTTTGGTTGAGTACAAGCAACACCTAAGTATGATGCTGGTATACAATATGTACCTACACCCAGTTATTGACTATAGTTTCAAAAGTCTATTTTTAGTTTCAGAGGATCCGAAGGGCAATTAGTTATTTTCAAGCGAGACATCCTATTTTTCATTCATAGAAATTATTAAGGTGTTATAACTGTTTGCATGTTAATCCCTTCAGAATGGTTGCACAGAATTGAATAATAATTAATTTTCTTGTTGTGTTTGTTATTGTGGGGACAAGGATTTCACAGTGCCAACAAAGCTGCAGTACGGACAGTTCATTTCAAACAATTATGCAATAAAAGTGTATATTGCTATAAACTTTAAATAATAATGTAGCAATAAAGAAAAACAATACACAAACTCACTTTAATACACAATGTATACTTGCCTAGTTTATTCATCAGTGGTAATAGAATAGGTATTTACATAACTCTTTATTTACATGTGAAAATGTGTAATTATTTTTATTTTACTGGTTTCACATTGTAGAACAAAAAATGATTTGAAATTTTTATTTCAGCTAGTGTGGCAATATATAAGTAAGTAATTGTTTGTGTATTTCAGATCAAAATCATTGCAGGAAGCTCTGCTCCTAAATGTTAATTAAGTACCTATGTTGTTTTTGGAGTCACACCTGATAGATCTAATAAATATAATTATAACATTGAAGTGAGTGCTATTTTGTAAAAGCAATGCATTTGTTATCTAAGTAAAAGGAATATTGTAAAAAAGTGTTCCTTTGTTTTTAAAATATTTACCTACTTATATAAAATTCATAGGTACATAAAAGTTTACTTATTGTGGGATGAAAACTATTATTCATGCGAAAGAGGACAATAAAACTCTAATACATTTCTTTATTAGACGGAATCTATGGTACCCTCACAGTTTCTTTTCAATATTACAATATAGGTAGGTAGGTACTTACTTCGCAGGTAGGTACTATCACTGTCACTGAGTATATTATGTTTAATTTTACTAACATATTTGCTGTTGAATTGATGTTTATATGGTTTATATGCTTAAAGTATTTATGTAAAAAATATGTAAAAGAATCTCTAATTTTCTTGGAAGGCTATGTAGAAAGTCAAGCTATGTTATAGTTTACAAATATTTGGAAATCTGAGTATTTATTGCCAGTAATCTCACTAGACGGACTTGTAAAATGTCATAGAGTGCAGAGACTCCTTCCTTTTTTAATTATTTCATTGAATTTAAAGGAAAATAAATGAAAACACAGAAAGTAGGTAAAGTAATTGTAAAGAACTAAAACATGCTGATTGCGGACCATAAATTTGTATTTTATATACCACTGTAAAACATAATATAGTGCCCCCCAGGTTCAGTGCAAACAGGCACCACCGTTGAGCACCAAAGATCTGGTATAAACATCTATCATGTTCCAACTAAAATCCCCCATAGCATCTCCACCATGTCGCTAAATGTAGATCTGTTTTCAACATACTAGCGAGATAGAACTGATTATGTATACGTACCTGCACAAAAGTGCACACGTATTTTACTCTCTGATACCTGGTCATGATTCTGAACTGATACTGAATCGAGCATTCACCCGTCAAATATCTGAATATGGGGTCTGATACCCCGCGATGGCCTCCACCTTTCCCCATACAGCCATCCCTGACCACACAACTATGCTGATCTGTTCTGGTACTGGTCAATGATCATGATAACACATCATACACTTGGTTAAACTGGTAAATCTGCTTCTGATATGCTCAACACTAAGGAAATACAACAGTTGGTACGAAAATGGTTGATTGATAAATAGAACACAACTCACCAAGGATTCTCACGGATCCACTCTCGATCCGCTCCTGCAGTAGAAGATAAAACCAAGAACTGTCTCCAGCTTTTGATATTCTGATGCGGCGACGCGTCTTCATCCGTTGGCGGGAGAAAAACCAGTGTTGCCAGTATCATAATAAAGATACCAATTCTTACTATGAGAGACAAGTATTGCCAGCTCAATAATACCATATATTACTAATAATCGCAACTAACAGTTCGCGACACAAGTGTTATATTCTTTGAGGGTATTTAATTCCACCTGTATTGCCTTTTCCCATTCTTCCTTGTACTCACTTTGCATTGCTTCTTCCAGGGTCATAGGTTCTGCATCAATAGAAAGAAAACCAGTTTCATAATCTTTCATCCACAATGGTTTCTTTGAGTTTCTTCCACTCCGTGACTGGGAGGGTTGTGAGGGTACATCTGGAGCTTCTATTACTGTTGTTTCTAATAAGTCAGAAGTAGACTCTAGCCATTCTTCAGACATTGATGTATCGCTACTCCCTTCTTTTCCAGGTCGTTCTTCTCCCGACCCTGTAGCTCCTTCTTGTGGGCTAAGTATGCCATCCATGCACACTTCTTCTGCCCCCTCTGGATCTGGTGACTGTACAGCATTTTCTTCTTCATAAAAGCTATGGACCTCATCATCCAATACTTGGACTGGTTTATCAGCTGTAACAACAGGTTGGTCATTTTGGGGACTAGTGATAATAATTTCCGGGAAGGTACATTGATTTCCCGACCTTTTTCCTACCTGTTCCACTTTGTTATCACAAAAATAACCTTGTAAAAAGGTTACTTCCCTTTTAATAAAAATGTCATTTTGTTTTGGAAAATAGATTCTAAAACCTTTCGTATTGTCACCATACCCGACAAAATATCCTATTTCTGCCTTACTATCCCATTTTTTCCTCTTTTGTTCCGGTATATGAACACCTACCTTTGTACCAAAAGTTTTAAGGTTATGTATGTCATATGGCCCCTTTTTGAACCACGACTCATATGGAGTCACATTTTTGACTCTACTCTTACCTGTTCTATTAAGAACAAACACTGCTGTATTGACAGCTTCTGCCCACAGAGATTTACTAAAACCACTGGCTAAAAGAATTGTTCTAGCTGCCTCTGTTACAGTTCTCATTTCCCGTTCAATACAGCCATTTTGTTGGGGTGTGTATGGGACACTCGTTTGGTGAACTATACCAAAACTTTCTAATAATGATTTCATAGCTTTGTTTATAAATTCTGACCCACAATCCGACCTTATAACCTCAACTTTGAGTTCTAAGTTTTTGACAATATAATTTAGAAAAGCCTCAACCTTTCCAACAGTTTCAGACTTATTTTTTAGAAAATAGACTGTTCTGAATTTTGTGTAATCATCTTTTATTAGTAAGTAGTACCTGGCACCACCTAACGATGAAACTTCCATGGGACCACACAAATCCATATGCAAAACTTGACCTGCCCTTTGAGCCCTATCTTTACTCAGTGGAAAGGGATTTTTATGTAATTTACCTTGTAAACATGACTGACAAATCACTTCATTCTCATTATTTACTTCAAATTTTACTTTATGTTTTGTTAGAACACATTTAACCTGTTCAATATCTTGGTGACACATCTTTTGATGCCAGTCAGACAAACTTTCATTCGACCTACCTACATAGGCACTATTCACACTACCAGGCCTGAATTTCATGAAAAATAAGTTATTTTTACGATAAGCAAGAGCACTTACCTCCTTTTCATTACACTTTGTAAAGATGCAATTTTCTTTATTTATGGTTACTTTGTAACCCTTGTCAGTAGCACAACTAGCTGAAAATAAATTCATTTTTAATTCAGGGACATATAAAACCTCATTTAAAGTGGTTTGTAACCATTCCCGACCATTATAGGCTTCTAGTAAGATTTTACCTCTCCCTAGCGCTTGTATGATTTTACCATCACCCACTATAATGGACTTAGGACTTTCTAGACTTGTATAGCTGGAGAATAAGTTTATATCATGGGACATATGCTCTGTAGCACCACTATCCATTACCCACTCTTCTCCTACCGAACTATGCAATGCTGACGATAACACTGACACTGGGAATGCATTACCTTTGTACTCATTTTTCTTATTATTAAACCAACAATCTTTACTATCATGATTTTGCTTTTTACAGTGATTACAGAACTTATTTTTAGATTTATTCAACTTACAGTCTTTCTTATAATGACCAGGCTTGCCGCAATTGAAGCATTTCCTTGAAGACTTCATAACAAACGCAGTATCCGTCCGCGCTTGCTCTTGTGACTGTGCTGAGTACCGCTGTTCCTCTATAAGAAGCCGAGAGACCAGCTGTTCCATTGTTCTGTTCTCCGCTGGTACTGACTCCCACGCTGATATAAAGTGACGATACTGGCTGGGTAGCGAGGAGGTTATCTTAGTTATTGCCATTTGAGCACTAACCTCTGCTCCAAGGCTTTTGAGCCTACTTAGCAGCACTTCAAACCTGCTTAGATACTGTGACATAGTCTCTCCTTCTTGGAACTTCATGTCAAAGAACTGTTGCTGTAATATATGCACAGATAGATCTCCCTTCTGCTCGAAAATATTGTGCAATTTATCCCAGATGTCTTTACTTGTGTCACACGTTGCTACATGTGGTATTATCGACTCCGCTAATCTAGTTACAATTATTCCCTGTGCTTTGGCATCCTTGGATAACCACTTGCTTTTGGCATCTGCCTGTGCCGATTCTGGACACACCGAAGAACCATCTACAACCTCGTACAAGTCTGCTGCCCGCAGTAACACCTTGACCTTGAACTGCCATGCTGTCCAACCGCTGGAGTCCTCTAGTAACTGCTGTTGATGCCCAAAGTTGATATCCATTTTTGTCGCTTGACCACGACAAAACACCTCGCCGCTTTACCGCGACAGACCTCCTGTTGTCGCTTGACCACGACAGAACACCTCGCCGCTTTACCGCGACTGACCTCCTGTTGTCGCTTGACCACGACAGAACGCCTTGATTGATGAGCTTTCACCCTTTCCTCGATGAATCCGCCCTGTAGTTTCTTTTTCATCCACGATGAACGACCTTGACCGGCCTCTACCGCTGCCTCGATGACCTCTACTTGACCGCAGGGATGACACGGGCTGACACGGCGATTTCGACCTAACCAAAAGAACAAAACCAACACAATTAGTAGGCCATGAGCTTGCTGGGCCCATAACCTATTAAAAGTATGTGTTCAGGGTGTCTTTTGGTTAGGGAATAAAAGATTGTATTGCGAAACTTACAGACAGGCTTTATTTCAGTAAAGTCGCAAGACAAGGCGCACAATTTTACAGGAGCAGTTGATTGTCACACGCTTCTAATAAGTACATGTAGGTGGCGCTGCATTCGCCAATATTTGTTGCGTTCACTCAATCCTTAATTATTATAAAACACTATAATATGGATACGTTCAATTTAACAAGACTTCACCTGGAATTTGAAAAACGTTTATATTAATATCATTTAAAATTTCATTGTTATTTAAATTATTATCAGGAGAAATATTATTCTGTAAATTATTAATGGGTAAAATATTAAAGTTATCATCATTGGATTCCATATAATTATAATTATTATTGCATTTATTACATGTCATTTTATAAAATTTATTTTCTAAAAAAGATACCGTTCTAGATAAAATTATTTTCTTTGGATTGGAGGGTTCAACTAATCTGTAGCCCTTGGAAGTTTCACTATACCCTACAAACACACACATTTTACTCTTTGCGTCTAATTTCCTGCGCTGCTGTTCTGGTATGAGAGAATAGGCAATACATCCAAACACCCTAAGATGACTAAGATCAACCTTTGATCCGGTCCACACCTCTTCAGGGATTGAACCTGATAAAGCTGCCGTAGGGCTTCTGTTTTTAAGATAAATTGCGGTCATCACCGCTTCACCCCAATAGCGCCTACTAAGACCACTGTCTTGCAGCATGCACCTTGCCTTCTCCATGAGCGTCCGATTGAGACGTTCACTAACACCGTTCTGAGCAGGACAATATGGTATAGTTACTTGATGAATAATTCCTTCCTTCTTTAAATATTCAGCGAACCTAGCACTGCAGTATTCGCCACCTCCATCTGAACGTAAACATTTGATTGGTAAATCCATCTGCTTCTCAACTAAAGCTCTAAATTGTATAAAAGTGGACATGACTTCAGATTTGGCTTTTAATAAATAACCAAAAGTTTTGCGTGAAAAATCATCGGTGAAGGTCACTAGGTAACGAGCACCTCCCCAGCTACATTCAGACATCGGGCCGCAAACGTCACTATGGATGAGCTCCAAAGGCTGACTAGCACGCTTCGCCTGACCTTTTGGGTAAGACTTGGCCTTCATCTTCCCCTCAAGGCATGCAATGCAATTTTGCAAGTCCTGTTCCTGATTATTTTGAAAATCCACACCAGAAACTAAACCATTTTTTAAAGCATACATACCATGTAAACTGAGATGGCCGAGACGCCTATGCCAAGTACCAGCCGGTACTGAAGTAGTAGCATCTGCACTATGTGCCTCCTGTTCTTCCTTCAGGATCATTGAAGAGTGTACCTGAGAATTACACCTATATCTCACATTGTTCAAGATATAAACACCATTTTTCCTAGAAGCCACTCCCACCAGTTTACCATCAACATTCAAAATATAACAATTATTTTTATTAAAATTTACTACATAACCTTTCTCTACAAGCTTGCAAACAGATATTAAATTATTGGACAAATTGGGAACAAACATTACATCTTTTATAACAAAACAATTATCATTAAGGGAGATTTTAATATCGCCAACTCCTTGACTAGTAAGTTTTTCTGCGTTTGCAATAGACACTGTACTACTCACAAAGCTATAATTAACCATAAAGTCCTTACTATTAGTCATGTGCGATGTACATCCACTGTCCACTATCCACTGGTCCTTGGTGGATGTTGCAACAAGAAGAACTTGTTCATCATTAGTCTGCTTCTGCTTCTTATCTCGTTTAAGTTTAAAGCATTTTGTTTTGATATGTCCTGGTTTCTTACAGTAATTGCATATTACAGTTGTCTTCTTTTTACTAGCGTAATATGCACTTTGGAAATTATTTGCCACGCTGCCATTAGAACATTTTCTGAACTCTTCTTGTAGCAATCTTGAACGCACAAGCTCACTTGATAGATTGTTTGTAATGTTTGCAGTCTCCAAGTTGGATACCAGTACATCATAATCCTCGGGAAGTCCGCTAAGCAATATTTCTGCCACCTCGTTGTCTTCAATTGTTCGTCCAATGTCTGCTAACAGTTGCACCGTTGTCATGACAGCTTCAATGTATGCACTCATGCTATTATATTGATTAAAATCAGTTTTATGTAATTGTCTTAATAGCACGACCCTTCTATAAAGAGATTTGTCCTCGAAGACAGCCTTTAAATTGTCCTATGCAGATTTTGCTGTTGTAGCATTCCTGACATATTGGTAACAGTGAGGTTTGACAGATAAGCTTATTTTGGCCAAAGCCTTCTGCCCACGTCCAGAGTCAGTGTCAGTTCCTTCGACACATCCCCATAGATTTTCAAGCACTAAAATCATTTTCATTTGGAACTTCCATGAGTTATAATTACCAACTCCATCCAGTCTATCCAATAAAGCGCCGCCGCCGTAGGGCACCAACCCCGGCGTAACAGCACCATTGCCAGCATTGCTCGACGATGTGTCCGTCATTGTAAAATAATGCAACAATGTAGTTGCCTCGCCCCTGTGCCGTTGTATTCAACCACACGATGTACTTAATACTTCTTAAGCTAACAATAATGTGCCAAAGTGATAATATAAGTAATGTGTAATGAAGTTCTTTGTTCTTCTGCCACGTGCCACTTGTTGGCTCGTGCGTGACTGGACACAAAACCTATTATAATCGGAGATCCGTGGAATGTGGCAAACGTGTGTGGTTGAGGCAGCAGGGGCGATAAATGAAATGCACTTTTGAACAACTAACACTTTATATTTTTATAAAATACAAATGTAGTTGGAAACCGAAAATTATGGCGGCACACACGCCGTACGAGAGAAAAGGAAGTGGACACACACAAGCATAGAGTTTGCTGAAATGTCAAACAATCTGTCATAGACTATTATTAACATTTTTAAAAATCGTAAAGCTTCCTACACACATCTTACTAACAAATAATGTGTTTACAAGTTTTACTCTGATACCCGCAATAGGATGCCGTGTCGCGGGTTATATCGATTTTACCTAACTTTATCCAACCCTGAAAATATATGTCCTTCAAGCTATAATCCTTACTATGAAAAAATAATGAAATTAAATTTTAACAATGCTAAAAATTTAGCGAAACGATACTAAATAGTATAGCCGATAGATATTGTAAGAAAATTAGAAACAATATAGAGTGAGTACAGTTTGGCGAGGACTCTAGCCTGTACCCCTACCATGAGTTGCTAACGTAACTTACGCGCTCGATATCGACTACGTAAACGTGCATTTAGTATGGAATTAAAACTACGCCATCTATTGACAGTTATCTGAAGTAAAATTTCTCCATACTAAATGCACGTTTACGTAGTCGATATCGAGCGCGTAAGTTACGTTAGCAACTCATGGTAGGGGTACTGATATTCAAGACAGTGAATCTCTAAGCACACAAAAGAAAGTAAACAATAATTTGAAAAAATGTAACACTTTATTTAATAGGTATAATAAACTTTTACAGCTCATAGGTATACGGTATTTTTGATGGTAAACAAAAAATAAAATAAATATGAATATTCTTAACGTCACACAATAACATAAAATTAATATTTCCAAAATGTTTTCCTCCCTTCAATTCCTTAAATTTAAAGTCGACAAAACGCTGTAAAGAAACCAGTATATAGAACTTTAGATGTTAATATAGCGTCATGTGTCAGGTTATACTGGTCATCTGTGAACGGTGGTGTCGGCTGGTCTTAATAGCAATACATTCTTCCGGCGTTGCAGTTGCTATAACCTTTATATCCGTGAGCCTTGCAGCACTCGTTCTTCTCAGTGGCGATGATGTTACAAACCTTTTGGAGAGAAAATGAAATAAAATCATAATTATAAATATAATCATACCATACTAATATTATAAAGAGGAAAGATTTGTATTTTGTGTGTGTGTGTGTGTGTGTGTATGTTTGTAATGAATAAACTCAAAAGTCCCAGTACCGATTTCAAAAATTCTTTCACCATTAGAAAGCTACATTCACCCTGAGTAACAGTCTACCTTTTACCGCGGGAAAATGCCTCATTCCCACGGGAAACACTGTTAACACGGGCGGAGCCGCGGCAGAAAGCTAGTTAGAAATAAGATTATGGCTCGCCTTGAGACACCTGGTCATTTCGTAAATAGGCTTCAAGACACACATACGAGCACATGATCGCTAAAATCGGAGTTGAAGCAGTCGCCGTGGTCGAAATCGGTCAAAGGATTATTATTATTACCTATTTGGCCATCTGTTCTCGCATTTCTTAATCGATTCTCGTGAGAAATTTTGTGAGCACACTTTCTTCAGTTTAAAATTTCTTGGGTCAGCTTTTGGAATTAAAAAAGAAATGACGGAGTTATAGGGTTTGCCAGCTAGCTAGCAAGGTCTGCTGGCGCTGTTGTTGCATTTTTCAACCGATTTATGTGAAATTTTGTAAGCATGTTCGTTACTAGTAATTAAATTTCTTTGTCGTGTGCGGTTCATTTCGTAATGGAATTAAAAAAGAAATGACGGAGTTCTTTATGAGGTTTGCCAGCTTTTTTGTGAGCAGGTTCGTTAGTAATTGAATTTCTTTGTCGAATCAGTTTATGGTTTTTTTTATGGCGGCTCCACATTAGTGCCGTGAATTCACGCCGTGAATTCTCGGCACAAGTCGTGCCCTCCACATTCACGGGATGCTCACAATCGTTCGTGACCCGCCGCGAAATGGACGTAGAAGCTGCTGCTGCAATAACTTTGTTTGCTGTGGCAACATATTACTTTTTATTTACTACTTATATAATGTTTACTGGTGTAGTGAATTTAGAATTGACTTAGTATTTTAGTATATGATTAGAACTGTTTTTCTTTATTAATTAGCTACTTATACCTAATATAAAACTGGCAAGAGGCCGTGAATGTGGATGTGTACGCGTGAACGCCGCGCGAAGGAGGCGCGAACCCTTTGTCGCGGGAACAAGTGTGAACGCGCGTGAACCCCGCGAAAACCATCCACATTCACGTTCACGCCTGTCCACGGAGCTTCACGGCACTAATCTGGAGCCGAGCCGCCATTATGGCGGCTCCAGACTTGTGCCGTGAAGCTCCGTGAACAGGCGTGAACGTGAATGTGGATGGTTTTAGCGGGGTTCACGCGCGTTCACGCCTGTTCCCCGACCAGAGTCGGTATTTTGTCCCGCGACAAAGGGTTCGCGCCTCCTTCGCGCGGCGTTCACGCGTACACATCCACATTCACGGCCTCTTGCCAGTTTTATATTATAAGTAATTAATAAAGAAAGACAGTTCTAATCATATACTAAGTCAATTCTAAATTCACTACACCTGTAAACATTATTTAGATAGTAAATAGTAAATAAATAGTAATATGTTGCCACAGCAAACAAAGTTATTGCAGCAGCAGCTTCTACGTCCATTTCGCGGCGGGTCACGAACAATTGTGAGCATCCCGTGAATGTGGAGGGCACGACTTGTGCCGCGAATTCACGGCGTGAATTCACGGCACAAGTCTGGAGCCGCCATTAGAATTTATTTTTTTAGAAAAAGATGTTTGTTTTGTTATGGCGGCTCCACATTAGTGCCGTGAATTCACGCCGTGAATTTACGCTGTGAATTCACGCCGTGAATTTACGCTGTGAATTCGCGGCACAAGTCGTGCCCTACACATTCACGGGATGCTCACAATCGTTCGTGACCCGCCGCGAAATGGACGTAGAAGCTGCTGCTGCAATAACTTTGTTTGCTGTGGCAACATTACTATTTAATTACTATTTACTATTTATATAATGTTTACTGGTGTAGTGAATTTAGAATTGACTTAGTATATGATTAGAACTGTCTTTCTTTATTAATTACTTATAATATAAAACTGGCAAGAGGCCGTGGATGTGGATGTGTACGCGTGAACGCCGCGCGAAGGAGGCGCGAACCCTTTGTCGCGGGACAAAATACCGACTCTGTCGGGGAACAGGCGTGAACGCGCACGCCTGTTCACGGAGCTTCACGGCACTAATCTGGAGCCGCCATTAGGTACCTGGTCACAAGGTGGGACGCGAACGGCGGCTTCGGTCACGATCATCATGGCGAAAGCGATGAGCAGGAGCACAAAGGTGGTCTTGAAAGCGGCCATCTTGGATTTGGGTAGAAGTGGTTTAACTGTTGGGTTGGGAATAACAAAACTTTTAAGAGATTTGACATTGTTGAGCATCGTTTTGAAGTACCTACCTATTATTTAAAGATCCATTCTGTGAGTTGATATTATGTATTTAAATTAACTTTTTTTAATTTTACAATGAATGAAAAGAATACAAAAATAATTTTATAGCTAAGTCACAATTTCCACTAAGTATCAGCTTATTTAATACCTTTCCCCCCCGAGGAAGGTCTCATAATAAAATCAAATAAAATATTGTAGGTTACAAAATTTATTTTAAATTTCAAGAATACTCAATACAAACATCTTATCAGAAAGGATATGCACAGGTTAAGCAACTTACCAAGTTAACAGAGAGAGAATGTCACTGGACAAAGTCAGTGGTTATTGTAAAGTATCTTGGCAGAGCTCCGTATTTATATAATTCTGCACTTGAGGTTTGTCACTACCTACCTGAAACTTTGCTGCCAAGTTCCCCAACAAACATAGGTACCCGAGACGTGATGTTTAAACGGTCATATGACATTTGGTTTTCTCCACGCATCACTTGCGTATTCCTTGTGTCTGGAAGTTGTGTATTTGGAAAAAGTACCTGTGTATTAAATTAATCATCTATATTTGTATGTAGCCTAGATTGGGTTACCTATATGGCCGTGCACCGTGTGTGACATTATACCCACTTATTTATTTATCTATTCCTGTAGAAGTACTTAAGTAAACTGTTTATTATTTTTATGAATACTATAAAAAAATGTATGCGTTTTACTTATAATTTATAATTAGTTATGCAGAAAAGTTCCAAGTGTGACGTCTATAAGGAAAATCTCACACCGAGTATTCGAATAAAATAGCCAATGTACGCTCCGCGATATTTCGTTGTGTGCTAGTTATTTTCATTTTTTAGAACTTTCTGCTTAATTTCCTACTTCATTTATGGGGAAATGACAGCCAAAAATAAAATTATCTTCACTCATAAAAAAATAACATTTTCTGTGTGCCATTTTCTATAGGTACCTAAAGTTGCCTGGTAAAGATTGTTACCTACTACAGTAAGGCTGCCTTTTGAGTGTGTTTATGTGGTGTTTACGATATAATGTCTTTTTTAACCCTTACGACTGCCGGACGGAGTACTTTTGTGGTGTAGGTAAAGCATACACTTCTGACTTCTTGAAATGTTTTTGATTGTGGTTAAGTACCAAATTTAATTTTCATTTCAGATATTTTATATTTTTTTAGATTTTAATGTTATTTCTATGTGAATACCTCACGTTTTTGTGTGATAATAATATGAAGAGGGGTTTAATAGGCATTTTGGATCTTAATGTAAAAGGCGAAAGAAAGTAGAAAACATTTTTTTTAATTTTTAACAGCTTTATTTAATAAACTAAACTTTAACAGCTCGCAGGTAAGTATATGATGGTTTTGATGGTAAACAAAAAATAAAATAAATATAAAGAAGACACTTAAACATAAAAGTAATATTTTCAAAATGTATCAATAGAAGCGTTTGTGATTTTCCATAAATTTAAAGTCGTCAACACGCTGCAATACATACTGCCGCCGACACACTTGGTCCAGCTAGCGTAGCCGTGAGCCCTGCAGCAATCGTTCTTCTCATTGTCGATACGGCTGCACACCTTTTGGAGAAGAACAATAAAATTAGTAGGTAATATATAAATAAATAGACACACACGGCCATCTGACCCCGAACTAGGTAGAGCCTGTGTATTATGGGTGCCAGACAGCTAACTGATTTATAGACATCACTACATAGTACAAAACAAAGTCGCTTTCTCTGTGCCTATGTCCCTATGTCCTTATGTATGCTTAAATCTTTAAAACTACGCAACGGATTTTGATGCGGTTTTTTAATAGATATAGTGATTCAAGAGGAAGGTTTATATGTATAATACATGCATAATATACTTAGGGATAACCCACAATAACCATTTTCCCGTGCGGAGCCGGGGCGGTTCGCTAGTATATTATAAGGTGCCTATACAACTTCAAGACACAAGACAAGTCCTCATCATACAAATGTTTGTCTAGGCGGGATTCGTACCCGCAACCCTGTACTTCGAAGGTTGGCGTACTATCAACTAGGCTACGGGGCGCCGTCTAGCGTCTGAGGTTGAAATGGAATTGTAGTCTTCCGTTTACAAATTGAACTATGAATTATCTTTTTCAGATTCGTTATTGAACTTCCTTAAATGGCGAATTATCATATCTATTTACTCAAAATAAGTATTTAACAATGAATAGAGTTACGGATATATTGCTTTAAGAGAACTGTTCGTTAGTTTATAGGTCATATCATATCATACTAATATTAGAGGAAAAGAGGTAAGATTTGTATTTTTGTGTGTGTGTGTATGTTTGTACCGATTAAACTCAAAATCTACAGTGCCGATTTCAAAAATTCTTACACCATTAGAAAGCTACATTCACCCTGCGTAACAGCTGCCTTTTACTTCGAGAAAATGTCTCATTCTCACGGGAAAAACTGTTAACGTGGGCGGAGCTGCGGCGCTAGTATTGCATAAAGGGATCGAGCCTATCCTAGAACAGGGTGAATAGGCCTTAGTCGACCACACTGGTCCAGTGCGGTTAGTCGGCTTCACTCACAACTTTTGAAATTTTTTGCATGTGTGTGTATGGAGGTTTCCACACAATAATTTCCTTTGCCGTAAGAGCGTCAAATAAATGTAAGTACATATTTAAATTCAAAAGAATAGAATAGAATAGAATAGAATTCATTTATTCCCAGGTAACAGTGTACAACAGTAAATAAAAGAAAACATAACATAATAAAATCACTGCCCAGGGAAAAGGGACTGACTCAGTATTATTGTTGCAACTAGTAAGCGTACAAACTGGTTGCAACACTGATATTCTGTCAGTACCAGAGCTACGCGGAAGAAATGATTATAATAAATAAAGTATTGCTAACAAAAAATAATTTGTATCATATTTGTAAATATTATTAATAGATCAGACAAAAATAAGAAAATCAAAGAAATATAAATCGATGTAAAATATTAGGGGGGGGGGGGGCAAATATAACAAAAATACAAAATACTTAACAGTATAATATATATACTTAGATGAACAAAATACATAAGAAGAAATATAATACATACATAATACACACATATTCTAATCTTAGTGGAGATCAGTTACCAACATTTTTTTGGATATCAAGTAGATATTCCTTGTATTTTAATTTAAAAGAAAACTTAGTTGAGATGTTCCTTATCGGTGGTGGGATATCGTTCCAACATTTGTTCGCTCGGTAACTGAAGCCTCCACGGAAGGCTGCCGTTCTGTGTCGAGGTACGGCCATCACGTTGGAATTTGATCTGGGTTCACGGTTATTGCCAGAACATCGCCATGAGAGCCTACCATAAAGGTAAGGAGGCTCTTGAAATTTAATGATGTCATGCAATTGACAAGCATAATAAAGTTTTAACCGTTGTTGCATTTTAAGCAAATTGGAGTTATTTAGAAAAGGTGTAACATGCGTACGGGGAGGTATGGGGAAGCAAAATCGAGCACAGGCATTCTGAACGCGTTGAACAACTGATTCAGTTTTTTTATAGAGGCAGGGTCCGTAAACTGTTAGGCAGTAGTTTAATTTTGAAAGGACGAGAGTTTCACACAGCATTATTCTGATATCAGTGCTAATTAATGATCTTATTTGATATAAAACTTTAAGTCTGTAAAAACAATTGCGTGCTACTTCTGTTACATGATTTTCAAACTTTAATTGTGAATCAAAATTTAAACCAAGATTACGCGTTTCAGAAACCTGTTCAAGAGCAGTGCCCTTTATAGATACAACCGGCTTTGCGTTTTCGAGAAGCTTTATTTGACTTTTCGTCCCAACAAGCATAAATTTGGACTTGGCAGCATTCAAAACCAAGCAATTCTTTCGACTCCATTCATAGATCCTATCCAAGTCTTGATTAAGCGAAATTATAGCCTCACTAATATTCTCACGTCCAATCGGAATATAAATTTGTAGATCATCGGCATAAATATGGTATTTACTATTACGAATGCAGTCAGAAATATCTGAACTGTAAATTATAAATAGTAAAGGGCCTAAAATAGACCCCTGAGGAACACCTCGCCTAACAAGCTGGGGATCAGAAATCAAAAGATTTCCATCCGGTTTGAGAATAGAAACTTTTTGGTAACGCCTATACAGATAGCTACTAAACCACTTGAGAGCATTCGATTCAAAACCATAATAAGCTAACTTAGAAATCAATAGTGATGTATCGATAGAATCAAATGCCCTCGAAAAATCAACCAGCACCAGAATCGATCCCATCCCAGAGTCTTGATGTTGCAAAAGATTATCCACAACGTCAAGAAGAGCTGTTGAAGTGCTGCGTTTACTACGAAAACCGGACTGTAGTTCAGGTAGGATGCTAGCAGAATTAATATATTTAAAAACTTGGTCGTAAATAATTTTTTCCAAAATTTTTGACAAGAACGGAAGTATACTAATGGGTCGCAAATCCTTAAGCTCTGCAGCGTTCGATTTCTTAGGTAAGGGACGTACAATTGCATATTTCCATTGATCAGGAAAAATGCCACTAATGATTGACTTATTGATAATAGCTGTTACAGCACTGAGCGTTTCAGGTAAAGTCAAGATCAACATGTCCCTAGAGATACCATCATTACCAAGAGCATTAGACTTGATTTTAAGTATAATTTTGGCAACCTCATTTTCATGTACTTGGCGAAGGTTAAACGTCGCCTTACTGTGCCTATGAAACTCATAATAGGTCATGGTTGAAATGTCAGTGCTGTCATTTCCCGGTACATTAAGAAAATGCTTATTAATATCATCGGGATTGTCAAAGTATGCTGGCAAATCAGCAGAAAATTTAAAATTGGGCAATGCTGCGGATTTTAAATTTTTCCAAAGGACCTTGCCATCCTTGATATTTTTATTGACCAAATCGTTGAAATAAGCCGTTTTTTCGGCCAACACATTGACAGTAACCAGATGTTTTAAAGATTTATAGTAATCTTTATCAATATCATTCTTTGATAATTTAGCTTTAGTATGAGCTTCATCTCGTTCCCGCATCAAATGTCTTATATTACTCGTCAACCAAGGCTGCATCTTCTCCGAAATAGTTATTCTTTTTTTGGGCGCAAACGTGTCGAAAACATTTAAAATTAGTGAGTTTAGTAAGTTCACCATATCATTCACATTATCCAAGCGTGAGATTGATGACCAATCAATCCCACTAATAACTGAATCAAAAAGAGGTCGGTTTATAGTTTTCAAAGGACGATGAATAATAAACCGAGGTGGAATTTTTCGCTTCCTAATTTTCAAATTTATAAAAACTGGAGCATGGCCGCCCAACTCAGGTATATGATTCACCGTGGTATTTGAAACAATAGCATCAGTAAGAATTACATCTATAAGTGTGGCGTTGTGATTGGTGAAATGAGTAGCTTGATCAACATGATTACTCAAATTGGAACAAGTCAAAAATTGATTAAAGGCAACCGTTTTACAATCAGATTTCTCTAGAAGATTTATATTGAAATCGCCCATGAGTACAGCATAATCATGATTATGAAAGGAAGACAGCGAATCCGTTAGTGAGTCAAAGAAAGTATTAGTGTTTACCCAGTTAGGTCTATATGCCGTACCAACAAGAAATCGAGTCTTATTAACCGAGAAGGTTATCCACATTTGCTCTACTTCAGCGTTAGTTGATGGGTGTTGACATAAGCGAATTGTCAAGTCTCGCTTACAATAAAAACCCACTCCTCCACCACGAGTTCTAGAAAGGCCACGTGGACGGGGTATATGCCGTAAACGATATCCTGGTACTAAAGGAGCACAGAAATCATTACCCTCACTCAACCATGTTTCGTTAATGGCCAAAATATCTGGTTTTTCATTTAACATCATCGCCTGAAATTCATCACCTTTATTACATATAGAACCCGCATTAAAAAGTCCAAACTTCAAACACCTTGTTTTAACCATTAGAAATTACATTAAATAATATAAAAAGACAAATATTCATAAGAGCAAAAAGTGGCAGCCAAACCAATAAATATGTATAACCATTTAAATGAGATACATAAAGCATAAAAACAATTAAATTAGTATACAAATATGATATATATATGGATATCAATGTTAAAAAAGTTTTAAAGGTCAAATAGAAACCCCTAATATGAAATATAAAAAGCAAATAGCAGATATCAAGTCCGAAATCCCTGGCAGTCAAAACAACAAAATGATAACAAATAAATGTAAAAAAATGAAATGGAACATTTGAATTTAAATACAAAAACAGGCTAAATCGCAGAAGAATCAAGACCTCCAAAAAAAAAAGACGCATTGGTTCGCGCCAAGACTCGAACCCTTGCCTTCCAAATGGAAGATAATACGTTACACGGCCTTAGCCATTTGACCACCAACGCTCTGCTATCACGAGTTTTTTTTTTTGCAAAAAATATATATTTGTTTGTTTAGTTACCTGGTCACAAGGCCCAACGCGCGTGTCGGCTTGGACCACGACCATTATCATGGCGAAAGCGATGAGGAGGAGCACGCAGGTGGTCTTGAAAGCGGCCATTTTGGATTTTGGGTAAAAGTGGTAAGTAAGTATAACTGTGGAATAAAATAAAAAATAAATTTAGAGTAAGTTAACAATCGTTTCAAAGAGTCGTAAATTTTAATATAGATACAATTATCTTAAGTTATTAATGTTGACTGAAATATTGGTTCATATTCTTTTTAACTTTGTTTTTAATTTCGGCGAACGTGTTATCAGCCGTTCAAACTGACCAGCATTCGTCTTTATAAAGTTTCAAAATATAAAAATAAATTTAATGAAAAATACAGAAAATCGTTATTCAAAAATCCCATTAAGGGACTTACTTATAAAAGTACCTAAATAAAAAGTAGCTAACGTTTATTTTAAAACAGAAGAATATATAAAATAAAATCCAAAATAAAATGTCTAGCAACTTACCAAGTTAGCAGAGAATGTCGCTGGACAAAGTCAGTGGTTGTTGTGAAGTATCGGCCCAGAGCTCCGTATTTATATAACTCCGCGCAGAAGCTTGGCATCACTAAGAACCTGCTTGAGTTTGTTTACTAACAACATGTTAGTCATCGCTGATTAGACCTACCACGATACCTAAACAAAGAAACCAGAAAACTTATTTTCCCTGTTGACTGTTGGTAGCCTTGTACTTAGGTCATTTTATTTGATACACATATTTTAAGATCTTATTTTATTAGTCTTCGTAAATTTAATAATAAAGACACGGTGTTTATCATAAAGGAATGCGCAGAGCTTTCGGTTAATATTGAGGACAAAATTTCAATTTGGCAGCATTTGGAAAAATATTAAAAACTAGCTCTCCGCCGCTGCTCCGCCCGCGTTAACACTTTTTTCCCTGGGAATGAGGCATTTTCCCCTGGTAAAAAGTTGCCTATGTTACTCAGGGTGAATGTAGCTTTTTAATGGTCAAATATTTTTTGAAATCGGTTCAGTAGTTTTTGAGTTTATTCATTACAAACATACACACACACACACAAAAATACAAATCTTGATGATCTTGTATGAGGAAAAAATCCACCAATAGAATCACTAGGCTAGGAAAATGAAGTGATTCTATTGGTGGATTTTTTTCCTCGCACACCGCTTAGCTACCTCGCACAGCTCTGGTGGAAAAGCAGCCTCAGTGGCACATCATTAGATAGCCCGGTTTTTAGATTTGTTAAATTTATTGTGGTGTTGGATAGGTCCTTGACATTATGTTCCCACACAGCAGGTAGACAGAACAAACTTTAGTTTTTGTAAAGTTTATCCTTATTGAAACTAGATATCAAACTATTGAGGACCAGTTCGATTCTCGCCTCGGATGGACATAGAGAATCTCCGATAAAAAGCCGGTCATACAAGTACCTTCGCACATCATTTGCATTTTCGAAATTGCGGCACTTGTAGTCCGATGATATCTAAAAGAATATTTACTGCAAAACTAGAATAAATATCAGAAAATCTCATAGAAGCAAAATATGAACCAGATTATGATTAACATAGCCACTAGCCAGCCAGTGGCAGATTTAAATTGCCCTAAGGCCCAGTAGGCCCCAGGCCTAGGGCGGCAAGATATGATATAAAGGGCGGCAAATCGTGCCAAGATAACAAGATTAACAAAAAATAAGTCAAAAGAAAGTATCTAATATATTTAAGGCTCACGTACCTTATGATTACAATCTTCCTAAATCACTATTTTTACGTATCAAAGTAATTTTGTAGGTACTTATATAAAATAGTTCGTACGTTTAGTTTTAATATAAGTGATCTAGGAATATTTATTACGCGCGTGTCAGCCATGCTCGTGCGGTAGCTTTTAGGTGCTTTTAGTTAACGTTTACCAAATTTCTGAGGCAACTTAGTAAAGTGCGAACCATTCATGACCTGACTCATGAAGCAGGAACTAGGAAGATAAGATGCATTTTGTTTGAGGCTTTCGCGCTCATTACACATTATTTTGTATACCTATTTACGGGTCTTTACGCGATAATTTTAAATAGGTATGTTTTACGATACCTACCATATTTTCGCCCGACATAATATATCTATACCTATTTACCTACGCGTAAATAGGTATACAAAATGATGCATTTATTTTCCTCAAAGGCGAGTTCGCACTTATACCTACATCAACATATAGTCATTAAGATTATAGGATAATTGTTTGTTAGTTAATAATGATGTCCTATTTGATTGATCTTTCAGATAAACCCCAGAGGTCGAGGTCGAGGTATCGCGATAAATTTAATTATATTTTATCTACGTAACATTTTCTATTTTCGTGTTGATTGCTTGACAACAATGATAACCCGTTCCTGACTGTTAGTAGTCGAAGTTTCATAACATTTCAGGAGATATTTCAGCATTTTATCTTTCTTGTTTGCTTATATCGTGTGATTTTCAAGGTTATCCACGAACACTGGTATCATAATTATCGAGCCGTCTCACTACTGACTGACATAAGTTCTTTATTACATCTCTAGATAGGCCGGGGGCCCGGGACCTACAACGTCTTTAGGGACGTGCCTTCCAAAGCACGGAATCATCTTTATTTTCGAAAAATTTGGTGAATCCACCTGCCATGTTCTAGCCAAATAGGGTTCATTATGTCTCAAAAAGTAATATTTTTTAGACAAATGCCACGCCGAGATTCGAATCCGGAACCACTCGAATAAGGGCGCTTAATTGTCAAGTAACTAGTAACTTGATCTATAAATCACAGCTGCCTATTGATTGCCTACTTTATAGCCCGTATCCACATAACTTTGTAAGAGTTAAGGAAAATTGTTCTACAAGTGCAAAATGAAAAACCCCAGCTGGAGGAAAACTAAACAATAACATCATACCACGCACGGACGACTCTGCTATGATGTGGAAATGATTAGAAGATAAAGTAGATTGATCATGGCATATTTATTGAGTCAAATCAAATGCTGTGACTTCCTGGATAAAACATATTTCATTTTCTTTTTTTTCATTTTCATTTTCTGGCTAAGATTAAGAACTAAACCGACCCAACTCTCATCTATTCAATAACTAGCCGTCCGCAAGCGGCTAAGCCCGCGTTGTTTTTTGTCTTACCCTTGCACAGTTTCCCGTAGGAACGAGATATTTTCCCGCGGTAAAAAACTATCTAAGATGTTGACCGGAGACGTAAGGTACCACCATGCAACATTTAATTTACATCGGTCCAACAGTTTCGAAGATTAGCCTGTACAAACAAACAGAAAAACAAAAAAAACTGAAAAATTATATAGCAAATTTTATTTTTATGTAAGTATATACAGATTTTTGACCTCTACAGTTTTATTATAGAATATAATATATGTAGAGTACCATATTAAGTGTCACATCATTAGATAGGTCCTTCAAAATTAAGATGATGTTTCTAATACCATATTTCATAAAACTAAAAAGATGATAGTAGCATGTATAATTGAAATCCTCTTTTTCTGAAAATTAAAATAGTCATTATTGCAGTCGGAGGCATAATAGTAGATTGTATCATAAGGGAGCAAAATAATATTTTTACGACGAGGGCGCTTTTTTGAATCCAGAGCGAAGTGAGGGATTCTAGAGTAGAATCCCGAGCGTAGCGAGGGATTCTTTAGTAGAATCCTGAACGTAGCGAGGGATTCAAAGTACGTCGCCAGAGCCAAAAATATATTTTCATCCCATCTATTCGAAAAGGACGACTTGGTTCGCCTTTATGTGCACCCAAAGGTAGTGTTTTCTATAAGAAACTTTTAGCGGGTAGTAATGAGTTTTTAATCCTCTTTATAAGTGCGCCGCAATTATCTTTGCCGCGCACTTTTTGATTTTGGAACATCTTAGTGTTCAGCACCAAAGAAATCGAACGCAAATATTGTTTGAATAAAGACTGGCTGGTACGACGGCCCATAAAAATATAAAATCGTAAACACGCAGAATATAAAATCTACAACAATCTCTATTCCTAACAAAACTGTAACAATAAATTTTCATAATTGCGAAAATGTCTCAAATGTAAATATAAGTTTTTAGTTGTTTTAATAAAGGATACTATTTAATTGCCATTTTCAATACCCTAAAGTTGCCTGGTAAATATTGTTACCTACTACAGTAAGGCTGCCTTTTGAGTGTGTTTAAATTTATGGTGTTTACCCACTGAAGCGTAGACGTCATTTGTGACTATGATATAATGTCTTTTTTGTGGTATCGGTAAAGCATAGACTTCTGACTAAGTGTCCTGACTTGCGGTGGCGTGTGGGCCGGGTCGTTGGGTTCCCTCTAATATGGTTGAGCCCGGCGATGGCTGTCCCATACGTCAAACCCGTGAACGTGGTGCTGCTTGGGGGGACTGATCTGCTCTAGTCGATTGCCGATTGTTTTATTGTTTATATAGTTTGTTTATTTTGTTTTCTACTTTGACTGGTTGCCTTCCTTTAATTTCATATTTCGTCTGCACTCTTTGTTATATTAATCAAATTGTATAAAATAATAATTACCTATGTAAAAATATTTTGAAAAGATGCAACGCCTGTGGAGTTTCTTCCGGAGAGTTCTTCTCCACAGAAGACAGCCAAATCGTGAACTCTCCTCGACGTTGAAAAATGATTTGTGAAATCTTACTTCGAATAAACACAATTTGACTTTGACTGTAACTATGTTACTAAGTCCATGCTTCTGACTTCTTGAAATGTTTTTGATTGTGGTTAAGTACCAAATTTAATTTTCATTTCAGATATTTTATATTTTTTTAGATTTTAATGTTATTTCTATGTGAATACCTCACGTTTTTGTGTAATATGAAGAGGGGTTTAATAGGAATTTTGGATCTTAATATACAGAGCAAAAGAAAGTAGAAAACATTTCTTTTTTTAACAGCTTTATTTAATAAACTAAACTTTAATAGCTTACAGGTATATGATGGTTTTGATGGTAAACAAAAAATAAAATAAATATAAAGAAGACACTTAAGCATAAAAGTAATATTTACAAAATGTATCAATAGAAGTGATTGTGAGTTTACATTAATTTAAAGTCGTCAACACGCGCTGTAGAGAAACCAGTATAGGACTTTAGATGTTAATATAAGCGCCAGGTGTCAGGTTATACTGGTCATCTGTAAACTGTGTTGTCGACTGGTGTTAACGGCAATACATACTGCCGCCGACACACTTGCTCCAGCCAGCGTAGCCGTGAGCCCTGCAGCAATCGTTCTTCTCATTGTCGATGCGGTTGCACACCTTTTGAAGAAAAACAATAAAATTAGGAATAGGTATAGGTAATAAATAAATAAATTGCCTTAGTCGACCACACTGGTCCAGTGCGGGTTAGTCGGCTTCACTCACAACATTTGAATTTTTTTTCATTTGTGTGTATGGAGGTTTCCTCACGATGATTTCCTTTACCGTAAGAGCGTCAAATAAACGTAAGTACATATTTAAATTCGAAAGACACATTGGTTCGCGCCAAGACTCGAACCCTTGCCATTCAAATGGAACATAATACGTTACACGGCCCTAGCCATTTGGCTACCAACGCTCTGCTATCACGAGTTTTTTTTTGCAAAATATATATATGTTTGTTTAGTTACCTGGTCACAAGGCGAAACGCGCGTGTCGGCTTGGACCACGACCATTATCATGGCGAAAGCGATGAGGAGGAGCACGCAGGTGGTCTTGAAAGCGGCCATCTTGGATTTTGGGTAGAAGTGGTAAGTATAACTGTGGAATAAAATAAAAAAATAATTTAGAGTAGGTTAACAATCGTTTCAAAGAGTCGTAAATTTTAATATAGATACAATTATCTTAAGTTATTAATGTTGACTGAAATATTAGTTTATATTATTTTTAACTTTGTTTTTAATTTCGGCGAACGTGTTATCAGCCGTTCAAACTGACCAGCATTCGTCTTTATAAAGTTTTAAAATATAAAAATAAATTTATAAAAAAAAAAACAGAAAATCATTATTCAAAGGTCCCATTAAGGGACTTATAAAAAGTAAATAAAAAGTAGCTAACGTTTATTTTAAAACACAAGAATATTGAATAAAATAAAATCCAAAATAAAATGTCTGGCAACTTACCAAGTTAGCAGAGAATGTCGCTGGACAAAGTCAGTGGTTGTTGTGAAGTTTTGGCTCAGAGCTCCGTATTTATATGTCGGAATGTAGAATGTCTAGACCGAATTGGATCGTGAGGCTAGCTCATGAATGAAGTCTTGGGGTGGTTGCTTGAGAACCGCTGCTATACTTTGAGAGTCACTGAAAGAATAGTTAAGTACTTGGGCGCAGAGCATTGACGCAATGCTATTCGGGAGGCAGTCCTTTCCCGTAGCCCATATGCAGCGCCCGCGCACGCGACCTTACCCGAAGAAATCATTGTAGTCCAATTCATTAAATATTTTAATTAGAAACAAACCCTCTGATAGTCTGCCACCGCTTATGACGACATCAGAAGTGGGATTGAAATCCAGTGTATATGGGCTTTTATTTGCGAAATAAATGTTAATTTAGTGGAAGTGTAAAATTCAGTGTAAATTCAGTGTGTGGTATAAGAGTGAGGCGCAAAGCGGCTCGGCAGTGGCGTGCGGGATAGCAGAGACCACATATCAGGCCAGATCGTTTTGATTATAATATTTTTAGTAAGATACCGAATTTTCAAAATTCAGATAAAGAATTCTGAATGCCACTTTGAGTTTGGTTTGGAGGTTGATGATAAATGGAATTCGGAAAAAGTGGTTTGATGGTGATATAAAGAATAACTTTAGTTATGTTTTCGTTATTTTGATTCAATTTTGATATTATTTAATATGGGTTTTTAAGATTCTTTTGATAAGTGTTAAGTTAATAACTTAAATGAAATTTAAGAAAGCTTTGGCAATTATTGCTAATATACTTTCTATTTTTAATTTGAATGGATGCAGTGATTATTATATTTTGTTTGTTCCAAGCACTTGGTTGCTCGAGAGTAACAGAATGGTTAGCATATGCCAAAGTAGTGCAAAGAATAACAATCAGACTGTAAATGCGTAATGTGTTTGTTTTGTACATTCACATAGATTGGGATTGATCAATAACTAAGTACCTAATTAAAAAATCACATACTTTAGATTTAGAATGATGGGCTAATTAATTATCCTTTGTCATCTGTATAATTGAAAGGCATTCAGTTACTGAAATTATTTAACGATATCTAGTCATTTCGCTATATTATTAACTGTTGTAATAGAACCCATAACATGCGATAGAGGTGCATAATTCTATGTTCAACAAAAGATACAAAGGAACGCTGTAGCTATCACGTTATGGCAAACGTCATCAGCTGTTAAGCGTTTAACTTTATTAGCTTATTTTAACACTGCATAAAAACTGAGATGTTACAAAAAGGGGTCTCTCTTTTCAAGTGTTAGCCGCTGCTGCACTCGGTGTAAAAAAAAAGTTAACGAATAGCCGAGAATGGCATCCGTGGCCGAGTGGTGGAACGCTTACCTTGCGTTGCGGGGCTGCCGGGTTCGAGTCCCGGTGAGGCACTTGCTTAACGGAAATACGTTGCGTTGTGGGACTTTACCCATTTTGGTTAAAACATTGCGTGCCAGATCGATATCCTTTACCAATAATGTCTGACTTAATTTCCCGATTAAACGGCACCCAATACTTCACAAAGTTAGATTGCGCTAACGGTTTTCATTTAATTCTAATAAGAAATGATGAGTCAATAGAACGTACTGCCTTTATAACACCTGATGGACAGTATGAATACTTGACTATGCCCTTTGGTTTACGAAATGCTATGTCAGTATTTCAACGGGCTATAAATAAAGCCCTAGGAGACCTAGCATATTCTTACGTGGTTGTTTACGCGGAAGACATTTTAATTATTTCAGAAAGTGTAGAGCAAGGGTTAGAACGACTGCGAAAGATACTAGAAACATTAACAAAAGCAGGTTTTTCTTTGAATTTAAAGAAGTGTTCATTCTTAAAGACTAAATTAGAATTCCTAGGTTACGAAGTTCAGGCAGGTGAAATTCGACTAAATATGTAAACGAAAAATTGAAACTCTAACTTTGTTACCACCTCCGGAAACAGTTGCCTAATTACGACAATTTATAGGTCTCGCCACTTATTTTCATCAATTAATAATGGGTTCGCTGAAATAATGGGTCCTTTGTAGAAGTTGACATCACAAAACGTACTTTTAAGTGGTCTGAGAAACATGAACTAATACAACAAAGAATTATTACCCTTCTAACAAAAGAACCAATACTTATGATATTGTACTCGACGCACAATATCCTGTTGAGCTTCACACGGACGCAAGTAGGTACTGAAAGCTATGGTGCGATACTATTTCAATTGGTTGAAAACAAACGATGTGTGGTTTCTTGTTATAGTAAACGTACTTCACCGGCTGAGTCATATACCATTCTTATGAACTCGAGACTTTAGCTGTCGTTAACGCGATAAGACATTTCCGTCAGTACTTAACCGGCCGAAAGTTTACAGTGGTAACAGATTGCAACTCGTTAAAATGCTCGAGTAAAAAAATAGATTTGACTCCGCGTGTACATCGTTGGTGGGCCTTAGACTTACAAAGTGTTAGAGATAAATCAATACGTAACATAGAAAAAGCGGTAGTTTACAGTAAACAGAGATTTGATAAAAATAAGGCAAGGCTGAATAAATTCTCTATATGCAATTTTTAAATTAAATAAACCTACAATTAATTTGTCGATCTAACGACATCATAATATCGATTTGACGACACTATCCTAATCAACTACTTATTTAGGGTTAAATAAGGGTAAACCGTGAATTGCAAAGTAGCCGCAGTAAATTGAGGCCTTGTAGGACTTACCTTAGTAAAGGCGCTGTTATTATAAGACGCAAGTTCTATCAAAATTGGTGATTTTGAATAACTTTGTTGAAGTGTTAATGCCAAGTAATGGAGATTTGTAAGAATGATTGTCTAGGCAAAAGTTGCCTTGATAAAATTGCTATGTAGCAAATAAAGCTGACTATTTGTGCATCCGTGGTCGAAATGAATTTTGTGTATCTTACTTTGCTTTTTGAAGTGCTTTATTGTATCACTTTGAAATCTGATTATAATTGATTAGAGATGTTTTATAATGATGAAAAGAAAAGTAAAGATAGCATGGTTATAGATTCGATCCAGACCGCATCTAGAAATATGCCTAAACTGAAAATATCTAAGGAACTCAAGAAAACTTTGACGAGGAAAATTGTGGTGCGAGTGTTGAGGGATAATGAAAATCCCAAATAGTCGAATAGCTGGCATTGAGTTTTAGTTAAGCGCCAATGGTAATTATGTAGCCGTAGCCTAAGAGAAATCTGACCACTTTGTGGAGCCAGTGGGTACGCGGTAGTGCAGTTACCTTGGTGGCGGGTTACCAGGAGGTGCTGGCGGTTCCCGAGGTGGAATGCGCATAGCTGTACGTGGGATGCGTACAGCAGTGGAGATTGACAAATGAAGGCCCAGAGTAGGTCAAGGCGATCCTGGGATGGGAAAGCCAGGCGATCCTGGGATGGGAAAGCCAGTGTGTGTGTCATCTCATCAAGGCCACTGGTAACAGCTGAGTTTAATGTGGAGAAATTCGATTATGTTCAAGAAAGTATTGTAAACAGAATTATAATATTTGGTCAAAGATTTCTTGAGACTTAGTGAATTATTATAAACTATAATTGGGCAATATACTCTAGGAATGTTAATCAAATTTGATTGATGTCGCATCTTATGATTGTAAAATTAGTATTCGAAGATTATGTTTTTGCTAATAGGTCAGAATTGGCCGAGCGGATAATACTTTGCAAAGCACAGTTTATAGTTTACACACGAGGACGTGTGTCTCGCAGGATAGCCGTGTCGGAATGTAGAATGTCTAGACCGAATTGGATCGTGAGGCTAGCTCATGAATGAAGTCTTGGGGTGGTTGCTTGAGAACCGCTGCTATACTTTGAGAGTCACTGAAAGAATAGTTAAGTACTTGGGCGCAGAGCATTGACGCAATGCTATTCGGGAGGCAGTCCTTTCCCGTAGCCCATATGCAGCGCCCGCGCACGCGACCTTACCCGAAGAGATCATTGTAGTCCAATTCATTAAATATTTTAATTAGAAACAAACCCTCTGATAGTCTGCCACCGCTTATGACGACATATATAACTCCGCGCAGAATAAGCGCGCATGATAAGAAACTGCTTGAGTTTGGTTAATAACAACATGTTATTACTTTAGTCACCGCTGATTAGACCACCTACTTTCGGTTAATATTGAGGACAAAATGTTATATTGGCATGGCAGCATTTGGAAAAATATTAAAAACTAGCTTTTTGCCCCGCGCCTCCGCTCCAGTGGCGTAGCTATCATAGGGCCAGGTGGTGCAGTGCACCAGGGCCCTGGAGCTCAGGGGGCCCTCTAACCTCAGCTTTGAAAAAATTAAATTTGTTATTTTATGAGAATTCATCGTATTATTTGTTAAAATATGTTTAAAAATACTAGTTATTGTCATTTGGAATTATATTTTAACGAAACTAACACTAAATTCTTCAAAAAAACTGAATATATTGGTGCACTGACATTTTTGGACACGTAATTTAATTATGGTAGGTAATTATTTGTGTCTCCTATACATTTCAAGTCATATTTTACCACTAAACATGATCACTGTTTCCCAAGGAATCTACTAATATACAATTTGTAGAGTATAACGTGGCGTGCTCGAATGTGACCTTACGGAAGTGTACTTACAGCGATGCTACTGTTTCATACAATTTCTGTTACTTCCGCGGCAGCAGAAAGATCTTTCAATAAACTGAAGATTTTATAAATATATTTAAGAAACAGCATTCGACAAGATCGCCTCCGACATTTATCGTTAATTGCAATAGAAAATGAGGCGGCATCACACTTGGATTTGAGTGAAATTATAGACGAATTCGCAAAAATTAAAGCGCGCAAGAGTGTGAATTGGGCGGCGAATTCTGTTAAAAATAGTTTTTTCCCTTAATTAATCTCATCTGAATAATAAATATTCTATATTGTTATGTGCGTCGTTGTTTTTTAATTCCCTTTTCCTTCTATTAAACACGTGGAGATTCTAATAGAGACAACGTACGGATTCAGCCTACCAGGGACAAGTTCAACTCACTGTTTCCTATTATTATTCTTATCAATAATTTTGAAGGTCAATATAAGTTCAAACTACGCGGAAAGAGAGGATGAAAAGGGCCCGATTCTTTCCCTATGCACCAGGGCCCTTGTCTCCCTAGCTACGCCACTGCTCCGCTCGCGATAACAGTTTCAATCAGTTTTCTCGGGGTAAAAGGTAGCCTATGTCTTTTCCTTCTATTTTTATACCATTGTTTTATTAACATCGGTTCAGTAGTTTCGGAGCCTATTCAATGCAAACAAACAAACATCAAATCTTTCCTCTTTATAATATTAGTAGTACCTATATAGATAATATTGCCAAGACCATTGTAAATAAATTTTGTAGCGGAAAATCTTGTCGTGCCTTTTAGTATAAAATTCTAAAATTACGAAAACTTATATTTGAAATTAGCATAACATTAGTACAGAAGTACTACTACTACTAATTACTGAGGAAAGATTTGATTGTTTGTTTGTTTGGATTGAATAGGCTGTTATACTACTGAACAGTTGGAAAACTACACCATCCCCGGGTAGCATAGCTATATTCAATTTTTTTAATAAGCATCCTTACCTTTACTGTTTTTATTGTATGTCAATGACCTGCCTCTGGCTACGACACAAGATTATAAAATGTAATGATAAGGATTCATATGAAACTAAAATTAACAAAACATATCAGATGTGATTACTTGGTTAGATAGAAACAAATTACAATTAAAAACTTATTGTATGTCAATGACCTGCCTCTGGCTACGACACAAGATTCAATTTTATTTGCGGATGACTCAACACTGGTTATAAAATGTAGTGATTCGGGGATAATGGTGCTCTCTCTCTAGGTATTCAGGCGCATGTACAGTCATACAATGATGAAAAAAAAAAAGTCAATCACCTTTTCAGCGGTTTTATCTTGGTCCATTATACACTTCCCTCCCCCCCTCATTAATACCTATCAAAAAGTCTCGCTATGGCACCCATCTTTCGGTTCTACGTCAAACAAAGCAGGTACAATTCTAAAGAAAAGTGCATCTCTGGACTTACTTTTTCTTTAGGATTGTAAATAGAATAGCTGAATAGTATTTTTTTAATAAATATACTGTTTTAAATGAGCATGTCGTATAATATTTTAATATTACACCGTAACACTTTTCTTTTCAACAGTTCCGTAAATTGAATTGAAGGGTGCAACAGCGAAACCATACCATAGCGAAACTAACCCGCAAGCTATATGATATGATTATTATCATCCATCACCATCTCAGATTATGGATGTTTACAGTTACATCATCTGCTGGACAAACTATCTGCAGGGACTATCCCATAAATCTCCACATGGTCCTGCACTGCTCGCATCCAGCGACCAACTAATTTCCACGAGTGTCCACGACCTTAGTTGAATTCATACGGTACTCGCATTTGATTTATTTTACAAAAAATATAAGAAATTGCAATTTTTACGATATTATTGGTTGCGTTGGTGTGTCCTAAGTCTTGTCTCACAACAGGTAAAGTTTAGTTTTTCAAATATTTATTCTTGTCGCGTGAAGTAGGTACTAACTGCCAAGAGCACTCTAATCTGAACAGTTTTGACTTGGCACCGTTTTACATTTGTCGCAGCTTATTCTGTCCTAGATCGTACCTACAGCTGTCACAGTAAGTAAGTGGCAGATTTACTCAGGCCCAGTAAGCCCGGGCCTAGAGCGGCCAGATTATGAAAAGCGGCAAATTGTGCCAAAAATATCACTGATGATAAAAAGATTAACAAACAAGTAACTCAAATACAAAGTATGTTAATAATTTAAGGCTCGCGTACCTTATGACTACAATCTTCCTAAATCACTATATTTACGTGTCAAAATATAAATAATTTTGTACTTATAAAATAGTTCATACGTTTAGTAGGAGGTAGGGTTTGCAATATTCGTTCGATTTCACTATTCGAATAAAATGAATATTTCTAGTGCTAAAATATTCGAATATCCGGATATTCGAATATTTTTTTAAACATTTACTGAAAATATAAAAAAAATACAATATTAATTCAAGACGAACAAGAGTAACTAGACTGGGATTTTGTTTGATTTTAGTATAATTATTTTCATGTAAAATCAAGTATTTTGATTAGTTTTCATATTTATTAATGCGTTTTGTGCAGATTTAGGCGAATTTAAAAAAGTATCTTAGATATTTCTCCCAAGAACCGAGATAATAAAACTCGACCGGTTCAGCATTCGTATAGGTGTAAACTCAACAAGCACATGAACAGAATGGGTTTGTCAAAAAACCCTTACTGGAGATTCTGTGCAGATGATGAGGAAACTCCCATTCACATCCTCTGTGAATGTGATGCTCTCATCAACAAAAGGAGTCGAGTGCTGGGAGCGCACAAGCTTGTCCCCCAAGAAGCCCGAACCCTTAATCCCAACAAAAAGAGGCTAATAGCCTACGAGGGCTAACTACAATAGATCCACCTTGGGTCATAGTGGTCTTTGGGTATTTAGGCCCTTTCCCTCTCCACTCAAATCATAATCATAGATAAATATCCATAGATAGATTCCATAGATTTCTCCTAGACGGCGCGGTGTAGTACTCGGGTAACCAAATGGGAGATAAAACTATAGAGGGTCTGGGAACATACACCTTGTAAAATACCCAAAGGCTGGCAACTATGCGTCGATGCTCTAAGGTTTGAAGCTTGGATTTTACGTGCTGATCGTCGCCAATGAGCAAGAGATCGTCTCGATCTTGGCTGTAAAATCCATCGAGTCTAATGCATTTAGTTGATACTTGGCAGAACTACCTCAGGATGACAGCAGTACTCCATACAGATCGAACTACCGCTTGGTACTAATGGAGCAACTGTTCCGGTGTGAAGTACCGCCGAACCTTAAAATGGAAGCCAAGCTTATTTGCAGCAGATATCCATAGACATGGCAATGGATTTGCTGTGTCTCTCGGTGGCAGCGCTTCATAGGTAGAAATTTCCAGTAATTGACCTTTGCAAAAACCATACTGCTGGTCACTAAGAAGACTGTTTATCTCCAGGTATGCTAGGAGCTTTTTGTTCAGTACCTACTCGTTTCATAACTTTAGAAATTATGGAGTCATTAGCAGGCTTCCATGACTCAGAAACCACTCCAGATGACAGAAAGAGGCCATGCAAGTGTGTCAATACTAAATACAACTTGGGTGCACAGTTTCCCTTAGGTACCTGCCCCATCAAGGAGGACCGTTGGCATTGTTCACTTCTCGCCTAAGGCACAAAGGACTTTGAGTACATTTCTCTGCTTGATGTAAACCTTTGGCGTAGCAAAGTCGCAAAGAAGAATAATATTATGAGGTATCTTGCTTACAGCAGCCAATCTGCGAAAATATTAGCAAATAGATGCCTTTTTTTTCGCAAAATGAGCCATGATCCGTCAGTTTTAATATCAGTGGCAATGTACAATTATGACACAACGTGCGAGAGTCACGGCAGGGATGTTACTATTAAATTATTAAAATAAACATTAGTACCTATATTACATTATATACTATTCGAATATTCGGATAAATGAAATGAATTATTCGAATTTGAAATTGGGGCGGATATTCGAATAAAATGAATATTCGAATATTCGAATTGCAAACCCTAAGGCCTACATCTTCCGTGGCCCTACAGGAGCTAAGTGGCGCCCCCACAAAAAAAAAATAATAACCCGAATAATAATCAATATTTCAAAAATCTAAAACGGCGAAGAACTAGACGGCGGTGTTCTGTAAGATATATTGAAACCATTAAACTTTATAGTAGTTAAACAATTACTAAAAGTGGCCGTTTTCTGTTTTAGATTTTTGAAATATTGATTTATTTTTCGAGTTATTATTTTTTTGCTGCTCCCGGCGTAAGCATAACTTCGGCTCAGTGCACATCTATAGTAAATTCGACCTGCCATCGACACGAAAAGAAGAAGAAGAAAAGGTGGGGGCATCACTTAGCACCTGTAGGCCCCTAATATAAGTGATCTGTGAAGATAGGTACCTGTTCTCCAGGCACCAGGTCAGCCACGCTCGTGCGCAGCTTTTAGTTAACGTTTACCAAAGGGCATGGCTAAATTGGAGTATGGTCGACTGCCCCACCCTTAAACCATACAGTACCTACCTAGTTAAATGTAATGCTGAATAGCTGAGTATTAGTAGGTAGTCCACAAGTAAAATCTTTCAGGAACTTTTGATATCTTTACAATCCTGAAAATAAAATTATAAAACTCCTACGTGAATAATACAAACGACAACTAAAACACTTTGCTCTGAACGTTTAGCTAGGCGTTTGTACACAAAGTCGAACCGTTTTTGTATAAATCATCCACATTCGCTTCATAAAAAAGTGCACATCTAAACAATACAAAATACTAGCTGTATGTCCTTTTCCGTGGGATTGGGGATTTACAGCAAGAAAAAAGTAACCAAACGACGTCTGTTCTGTCATATATAAAAATACTTTATATTTAGGAATTCTTTTTAGAAAGTTCTAGAACATACGCGTGATAATTAATTAATCAATATTTTAAGGTTACGAGCTAGTGAGAAGTTTCTATACATGATATCAAGCATTATAATGCTTGGGGCTGTGGTTTAGCCAACGTCTTTCTGAATCAATTAAATGGGCCATAAAGTAAATAAATTAATCATGTACCTATCTAGTCTATTATGGGCGGCCTGGGGCCTGCCTAGAGCGGCTAGGACTGCAAATCCACCACTACTGGTCACAGTACAACGTAGTTATCTATATAAATAAAAATGAATTGCTGTTCGTTAGTCTGCTTAAAACTCGAGAACGGCTGAACCGATTTGGCTAATTTTGATCTTGAAATATTCATGAAAGTCCAGGGAAGGTTTAAAAAGTAAGAAAAAAATACTGAAAAAAAAAACAAGGCGGGCGTATAGCCGCGGGCGGACAGCTAGTGATTATTAAATCTTTATTCATTCTAACTAAACAATGTTACGACAATGTAACTCGACGTCAAAAAATGATTTGTGAAATCTTACTTTGAATAAACACTATTTGACTTTGACTTTGACTTTGATGTGTTTACAAGTTTTACTCGCAATAGAATGACCTGTGTCGCGGGCTATTACATGATTTTACCTAACTTTATCCAACCCTGAAAATATATGTCCTTCAAGCTATAATCCTTACTATGAAAAAATAATGAAATTAAATTTTAACAATGTTAAAAATTTGCGAAACGATACTAAATAGGATAGCCGATAGATATTGTAAGAAAATTAGAAACAGTACAGAGTACAGTTTGGCGAGGACTTTTGCCTGATATTCAAGACAGTGAATCTCTAAGCACTCAAAAGAAAGTAAACAATAATTTGAAAAAATGTAACACTTTATTTAGTATAATAAACTGTTAAAGCTTACAGGTATACGGTATTTTTGATGGTAAACAAAAAATAAAATAAATATGAAGATTCTTAACGTTACACAATAACATAAAATTAATATTTTCAAAATGTGTTCCTCGCTTAAATTCCTTAAATTTAAAGTCGACAACACGCTGTAAAGAAACCAGTATAGAACTTTAGATGTTAATATAAGCGTCTGGTGTCAGGTTATACTGGTCATCTGTGAACGGTGGTGTCGACTGGTCTTAATAGCAATACATTCTTCCGGCGTTGCAGTTGCTATAACCTTTATATCCGTGAGCCTTGCAGCACTCATTCTTCTCAGTGGGTTTGATGCTACAAAGCTTTTGGAGAGACAATGAAATAAAATCATATTATAAATAAAATCATACTTCATACTGATATTATAAAGAGGAAAGATTTGTATTTTTGTGTGTGTGAGTGTGTTTAAATTGTAATGAATAAACTCAAAAACTCCTGTGCCGATTTAAAAAATTCTTTCACCATTAGAAAGCTTTTTTTTTACTTGACCTATGCTTGTGTCGAAAAGGTACGACCAATCAAGCTTTATCGCACTTGACCATTAACGAGCACATGATCGCTAAAATCGGAGTTGAAGCAGTCGCCGTGTTCGAAATCGGTCAAAGGATTATTATTATTATTATTTTGTCCACCTGTTCTCGCATTTCTTTATCGATTCTCATGAGAAATTTTGTGAGTACGTTCTCCAGACATTTTTGGAATTAAAAAAGAAATGACGGGTTTGCCAGCTAGCTAGCAAGGTCTGCTGACGCTGTTGTTGCATTTCTCCACCGATTTATGTGAAATGTTGTGAGCAGGTTCGTTACTAGTAATAAAATTTCTTTGTCGAATCAGTTATATGGATTTTTTTTTATTTTTTTTTTTCGCGTAAAATATGTTTGTTTTGTTACCTGGTCACAGGGTGGGACGCGAACAACGGCTTCGGTCACGATCATCATGGAGAAAGCGATGAGCAGGAGCACGAAGGTGGTCTTGAAGGCGGCCATCTTGGATTTTGGGTAGTAGTGGTTTAACTGTTGGGTTGGGAATAACAAAACTTGTTTTTAAGAGATTTCAGATTGTTAAGCATTGTTTCGAAGTGTTATTTTAAAGATCCATTCTGTGAGTTGAAATGTATTTAAATTAAAAATGTTTTATTTTACAATAAATGAAATGAGTACAAAAATCATTTATAGCTAAGTCACAATTCCCACTATCAGCTTATTTAATACGTCCCCCCGAGGAAGATCTCATAATAAAATCAAATAAAATATTGTAGGTTACAAAATTTATTTTAAATTTCAAGAATAATAAATAAAATAAAATCTTATCAGAAAGAATATGCACAGGTTAAGCAACTTACCAAGTTAACAGAGAGAGAATGTCGCTGGACAAAGTCAGTGGTTGTAGTAAAGTATCTTGGCAGAGCTCCGTATTTATATAATTCTGCACTTGAGGTTCGTCACCACCTGCAACTTTGCTGCCAAGTTCCCCAACAAACATAACCGAGACGTGATGTTTAAACGGCCATATGACATTTGGTTTTCTCCACGCATCACTTGCGTAGTGTAACTAGTATTAATTATCTGTGCTTGCGTATTCCTTGTGTCTATAGAAGTTGTGGATTTGGAAAAAGTACCTACCTGTGTATTAATTAATCATCTATATTTGTATGTATGCCTAGTTTGGGTTATATTACCTATATGGCCGTGTACGAGTACCGTGTCTGACATTATACCCACTTATTTATTTGAGTTAGGGGGCAAGTTGTCCAACCGAAAACTGGGACCTGGGACCAGTTCCACCTTTTAAAATTGATAAATAGGCACCTGGGCCCACGTTAGTATGCAATTTCGACGCATTCCTGTAGAAATACCTAAGAAATCTGTTTATTTCTTTATAAATACTACAAAAAAAATTATGCGTTTTACTTATAATATATAATTAGTTATACACAATGACACAAAAGAAAATAATAGTACTAACCCGAGAATGGTTCAAATTGTGACGTCTATAAGGAAAATCTCACACCGGGTATTCGAATAAATGGTGTCTTTTTACACGCTTTACATTAGCTTCACTTGTAAGTAACTATGTATGAAAAAAAAACTTGGAATCTTAATTTGACCCACTTCCCGGTCTTCGATTAGAATGAAATTTTGCACACGCTCTGATTTCTGATGACAATACACGACTAGCTAAGAAACGTCATTAAAAATCCAATATGGCGGCCTCCCCATTATATGTACGTAAAAAATCTTGGTATCTTAATTTGACCCGCTTCCCGGTCTTCCATTAGGATGAAATTTTGCACACGCTCTGAGTTCTGATGACAATATAAGAGTAGCTAAGAAACGTCATTACAAATCCAATATGGCGGCCTCCCTAAGATGGCGAACTGGCTGTTTGAAACCCCCACGACATGGGTATCAAATGAAAGGGTTTGCTGTCAGGAATACGAAAAAAACAGTCACGTGACTTAAACCCAATATGGCGGACAGGAAGCGTGTTGTTTAGTTTTTTAAACTATGTATTATTATTTAACCCTTACGACTGCCGCCGAAGTACTTTTGTGGTCGGTAAATCATCGGTAAATCATAGACTTCTGACTTCTTGAAATGTTTTCGATTGTGGTTGAGTACCAAAAATTTTCATTTCAGATAGGTATATTATATTTTTTAGATTTTAATGTTATTTCTATGTGAATACCTCACGTTTTTGTGTGATATGAAGAGGGGTTTAATAGGAATTTTGGATCTTAATGTAAAGGGCGAAAGAAAGTAGAAAACAATTTTTTAAAATTTTAACAGTTTTATTTAATAAACTAAACTTTACAGCTCACAGGTAAGTATATGATGGTTTTGATGGTAAACAAAAATAAAATAAATATAAAGAAGACACTTATCTTTAAACAAAAACATAAAAGTAATATTTTCAAAATGTAGGTATCAATAGAAGTCTGTGTGAGCTTCCATAAATTTAAAGTCGTCAACACGCTGTAGAGAAACCAGTATAGGACTTTAGATGTTAATATAAGCGCCAGGTGTCAGGTTATACTGGTCATCTGTAAACTGTGTTGTCGACTGGTCTTAACGACAATACATACTGCCGCCGACACACTTGCTCCAGCCAGCGTAGCCGTGAGCCCTGCAGCAATCGTTCTTCTCATTGTCGATGCGGCTGCACACCTTTTGGAGAAGAACAATAAAATTAGTAGTGTAATAAATAAATAAATAGACAAGTGGGAATATCTCACACACGGCCATCTGACCCCAAACTAGGCAGAGCCCGTGTATGATGGGTGCCAGCCAGACAGCTAACTGATTATAGACATATATTATAACTAGCGACCCACCCCGGCTCCGCACGGGAAAATGGTTATTGTGGGTTACCCTTAAGTATAATATGCATGTATTATACATAGAAACTTTCCTCTATCACTCTATCTAATAAAAAAAACTGCATAAAAATCCGTTGCGTAGTTTTAAAGATTTATGCATACAAAGGGACATAGGGACAGAGAAAGTGACTTTGTTTTATACTATGTAGTGATGAAGGTATACAACATCAAGACACAAGACAAGTCCTCATCATACAAATGTTTGCCTGGGCTGGATTCGTAGTGAATTGGAATGATTGAAATGGAATTGTAGTCTTCCGTTTACAAAATGAACTATGGATTGTCTTTTTTCGATTCGTTATTGACCTTCCCTAAACGGCGAATTATCATATCTATTTACTCAAAATAAGTATTTAACAATGAATAGAGTTACGGTACGGTTATATCGCTTTTAAAGAACTGTTCTTTAGTTAATATAGCTCACGTCATATCATACTAATATTAGAGGAAAAGAGGTAAGATTGTGTATGTTTGTAACGAATAAACTCAAAACCTACAGTGCCGATTTCAAAAATTCTTACACCATTAGAAAGCTACATTCACCCTGCGTAACATAGCTGCCTTTTACTGCGGGAAAATGCCTCATTCCCATGGGAAAAACTGTTAACGTGGGCGGAGCCGTGGCGCTAGTATTGCAAAGAGGGATCGAGCCTATCCTGGAACAGGGTGAATAGGCCTTATTCGACCACACTGGTCCAGTGCGGGTTAGTCGGCCTCACTCACAACTTTTGAAATTTTTTGCATGTGTATGGAGGTTTCCTCACTATGATTTCCTTCGCCGTAAGAGCGTCAAATAAACGTAAGTACCTACATATTTAAATTCGAAAGACGCATTGGTTCGCGCCAAGACTCGAACCCTTGCCTTCCAAATGGAAGATAATACGTTACACGGCCTTAGCCATTTGGCCACCAACGCTCTGCTATCACGAGAATATTTTTTTGCAAAAAATATATATTATGTTTATTTATTTACCTGGTCACAAGGTCCAACGCGCGTGTCGGCTTGGACCACGACCATTATCATGGCGAAAGCGATGAGCAGGAGCACGCAGGTGGTCTTGAAAGCGGCCATCTTGGATTTTGGGTAGAAGTGGTAAGTATAACTGTGGAATAAAATAAAAAATAAATTTAGAGTAGGTTAACAATCGTTTTAAAGAGTCGTAAATTTTAATATAGATACAATTATCTTAAGTTATTAATGTTGACTGAAATATTGGTTCATATTCTTTTTAACTTTGTTTTTAATTTCGGCGAACGTGTTATCAGCCGTTCAAACTGACCAGCATTCGTCTTTATAAAGTTTCAAAATATAAAAATAAAGGACATCATTCACGTTTCATACAATGTTGGACCAAAAAAGTGAAAATGCCGGCCAAGGAAAAAAAGTGTATTTTTCGGATAGAACACGTCGTAGTTTCTATATTTCTTTACTTTTTTTTTACATTTTCTTTATATATTTTTTACTTTTTTTACTTTTTTTTCTTAATAATAAACAAAAAAAAGTCGATGAATGATCATTCTTATGCATCATAATAATACTTTCATGATATATTTTTTAATTATATTAAACAAATACATACTTAATCCATGTGGGCCCCTATTATAATAATAAAAAAATAAGTTAAGCTACATAAAATAAAGGAATATAATATATTCAATACAATATGACTACATGCGCTGTGACATGCGTCAAAATAATACTTTTATAACAACATTTTTATTATTTCATTAATAGCTTCTAACAATACAACCATGGGGTGCACAGGATTAGTGTCATAGTAAAAGAATACAGGAATTGTGTGTTCTACCCGAAAGTTATACTTTTTTCTGCTGGCCGGCACTTTTACTTTTTTGGTCCAAAATGAATGATACCCTTTAATAAAAAATACAGCAAATCATTATTCAAAAGCCCCATTAACAGCTCATATTGATGTCCCCACTAAGGGGCTCATAAAAAGTAGCTAACGTTTATTTTAAAACAATAATTTTCAATAAAATAAAATCAAAAATAAAATGTCTAGCAACTTACCAAGTTAGCAGAGAATGTCGCTGGACAAAGTCAGTGGTTGTTGTGAAGTATCGCCTCAGAGCTCCGTATTTATATAACTCCGCGCGCAGAAGCTTATCATCACTAGGAACCTGCTTGAGTTTATTTTATTCATTTATTCATTTATTCATCACTCATGTACAAGCTTAAGTTCTTATCTTAAATAATTAATTGGCAGATAAGTAGGTACATGTACCTAGACGATAGTCAAATTAAACATGTTATTTAACATCTAAATAGTTTTTTTTTTGTTTTTTTTTAATTGACCTATTCTTATGTGTCGAAAAGGTACGACGAATCAAGCTTCACCGGACTTGTTAACTGAATAGCATCGTAAAATAATATTAAAATTAATCATAATTATCCATACGTCAATTAGAAATCAAATACATAAATTATTCTTAACAATTATACTAGTATTATAAAGAGGAAATATTTTATTTATATTTAGAGTGTGTGTGTATGTTTGTAATAAATAAACTCAAAAACTACTGAACCGATTTCGAAAATTCTAAAGCTAAATTCACCCTGAGTAACATAGGCTACCTTTTACCGCGGAAAAATGCCTCATTCCCCCGGGAAAAACTGTTAATGTGGGCGGAGCCGCGGCGGAAAGCTAGTATTAAATAAAATTAATAAACAAATTAGTTAGGTAATATTATATTTTAAATTAAAATTAAATCAGGAGTTCATTTAGACTAGATTGGATCGTGGCTTGTATAGTTCCGAAAGGAGTTTCATAAACCAATGTATAAAATGTATTTAACATTACCGGTAAAAAGCCAAAAACAAATAAAAAATCTAACAAAAACCGTGCGGCAGGTTGCGGTGCCACTTTTTTGAGAGAGACCCTCTGGCCCGCATTAGGATGCCCTGTGTCGCGGGTTATTAGTCGATTTTACCTAACTTTATCCAACCCTGAAAATATAATGTATAATCCTTACTATGAAAAAATAATGAAATTAAATTTTAACAATGCTAAAAAAGTGTAGCGAAACGATACTAAATAGGATAGGTATTGTAAGAAAATTGGAACAATACAGAGTACAGTTTGGCGGGGTTCCCTACTTAGTTTTGAAAGTCACTGGTTCGATTTTTATTTTATCGAACACCACTTTACGAATCTTCTCGGGGACTCTAGCTTGATTTCCAGTCAGTGAATCTCTAAGCACAAAAGAGAGTAAACAATAATTTAAAAAAATGTAACACTTTATTTAATATAATAAACTTTTACAGGTACCTATACGGTATTTTTGATAGTAAACAAAAAATAAAATAAATATGAAGATTGTCATGTGTCAGGTTATACTGGTCATCTGTGAACGGTGGTGTCGACTGGTCTTAATAGCAATACATTCTTCCGGCGTTGCAGTTGCTATAACCTATCCGTGAGCCTTGCAGCACTCATTCTTCTCAGTGGCGATGATGTTACAAACCTTTTGGAGAGACAATGAAATAAAATCATATTATACTATAATACTAATATTATAAAGAGGAAATATTTGTATTTGTGTGTGTGTATGTTTGTAATGAATAAACTCAAAAACTCCTGTTCCGATTTAAAAAAATATTTCACCATTAGAAAGCTACATTCACCCTGAATAACATAGGCTACATTTTACCGCGGGAAAATGCCTCATCCCCACGGGAAAAACTGTTAACGCGGGCGGAGCCGCGGCAGAAAGCAAGTTAGAAATAAGATTATGGCTCGCCTGGTCATTTTGTAAATAGGCTTCAAGACACACATACGAGCACATTATCGCTAAAATCGGAGTTGAAGCAGTCGCCGTAGTCGAAATCGGTCAAAGGATTATTATTATTATTTTGTCCATCTGTTCTCGCATTTCTTAATCGATTCTGGTGAGAAATTTTGTGAGCACACGTTCTTCAGACATTTTTGGAATTAAAAAAGAAATGATGGAGTTATAGGGTTTGCCAGCAACTAGCTAGCAAGGTCTGCTGACGCTGTTGCATTTCTCATCCGATTTATTATTTGTGAAATTTTGTGAGCAGGTTCGTTACTAGTAATTAAATTTCGTTGTCGAATCAGTTTATGAATTTTATTTTTTTCGAAAAAGATGTTTGTTTTGTTAGGTACCTGGTCACAGGGTGGGACGCGAACAACGGCTTCGGTCACGATCATCATGGCGAAAGCGATGAGCAGGAGCACGAAAGTGGTCTTGAAAGCGGCCATCTTGGATTTTGGGTAGAAGTGGTTTAACTGTTGGGTAGGGAATAACAAAACTTGATTTTAAGAGTTTGAGTTTGCTAAGCATTGTTTCGAAGTGTTATTTTAAAGATCCATTCTGTGAGTTGAAATGTATTTAAATTAAAAATGTTTAATTTTACAATGAATGAAAAGAATACAAAAATCATATAGCTAAGTCATAATTTCCACTATCAGCTTATTTAATACGCCCCCCCCCCCCACCGACGAAGGTCTCATAATAAAATCAAATAAAATATTTTAGGTTACAAAAAATATTTTAAATTTCAAGAATGATCAATAAAATAAAATCTTTTCAGAAAGAATATGCACGGGTTAAGCAACTTACCAAGTTAACAGAGAGAGAATGTCGCTGGACAAAGTCAGTGGTTGTTGTAAAGTATCTTGGCAGAGCTCCGTATTTATATAATTCTGCACTTGAGGTTCGTCACTACCTACCTGCAACTTTGCTGCCAAGTTCCCCAGTAAACATAACCGAGACGTGATGTTTAAACGGCCATATGACATTTGGTTTTCTCCACGCATCACTTGCGTCACAGAATACCAAATAGTAGTCCTTACTTGCGTATTCCTTGTGTCTGGAAGTTGTGTATTTGGAAAAAGTACCTGTGTATTAATATCATCTATATTTGTATGTATGCCTAGTTTGGGTTACCTATATGGCCGTGCACCGTGTGTGACATTATACCTACTTATTTATTTATCCATTCCTGTAGAAGTACCTAAGTAAACTATTTATTATTTTTATAAATACTACAAAAAAATGTATGCGTTTTACTTATAATTTATAATTAGTTATGCAAAATAGTTCAAATTGTGCCGTCTTATAAGGAAAATCTCACACCGGGTATTCGAATAAAATAGCCAATGTACGCTCCGCGATATTTCGTTGTTTTCTAGTTATTTTCATTTTTTAGAACTTTCTGCTTAATTGCCTACTTCATTTATGGGGAAATGACAGCCAAAAATAAAATTATCTTCACTCATAAAAAAATAACATTTTCTCTGCGCCATTTTCTATACCCTAAAGTTGCCTGGTAAAGATTGTTACCTACTACAGTAAGGCTGCCTTTTGAGTGTGTTTATATATGGTGTTTACGATATAATGTCTTTTTTACCCTTACGACTACCGGAGTACTTTTGTGGTATCGTTAAAGCATAGACTTCTGACTTCTTGAAATGTTTTATATTTTTTTAGATTTTAATGTTATTTCTATGTGAATACCTCACGATTTTGTGTAATATGAAGAGGGGTTTAATAGGAATTTTGGATCTTAATGTAAAGGGCGAAAGAAAGTAGAAAACATTTTTTTAAATTTTTAACAGCTTTATTTAATAAACTAAACTTTACAGCTCACAGGTATATGATGGTTTTGATGGTAAACAAAAAATAAAATAAATATAAAGAAGACACTTAAAAAAGTAATATTTACAAAATGTATCAATAGAAGTGATTGTGAGTTTACATTAATTTAAAGTCGTCAACACGCAGTAGAGAAACCAGTATAGGACTTTAGATGTTAATATAAGCGCTAGGTGTCAGGTTATACTGGTCATCTGTAAACTGTGTTGTCGACTGGTCTTAACGACAATACATACTGCCGCCGACACACTTGCTCCAGCCAGCGTAGCCATGAGCCCTGCAGCAATCGTTCTTCTCATTGTCGATGCGGCTGCACACCTTTTGAGAAGAACAATAAAATTAGTAGTGTAATAAATAAATAAATAGACAAGTGGGGATATCTCACACGCGGCCTTCTGACCCCAAACTAGGCAGAGCCTGTATATTATGGGTGCCAGACAGGTAACTGATTACAGACATATATATTATAAAGTATACAACATCAAGACGCAAGACAAGTCCTCATCTCATCATACAAATGTTTGCCTGGGCGGGATTCGTACCCGCAACCCTGTGCTTCGAAGGTTGGCGTACTACCAACTAGGCTTTGGGGCGCCGTCTGAATGATTGAAATGGAATTGTAGTCTTCCGTTTACCAATTGAACTATGGATTGTCTTTTTTCGATTCGTTGTTGACCTTCCCTAAACGGCGAATTATCATATCTATTTACTCAAAATAAGTATTTAACAATGAATAGAGCTACGGTTATATCGCTTTTAGAGAACTCGTGTCATATCATACTAATATTAGAGGAAAAGAGGTAAGATTGTGTATGTTTGTAACGAATAAACTCAAAACCTACAGTGCCGATTTCAAAAATTCTTACACCATTAGAAAGCTACATTCACCCTGCGTAACATAGCTGCCTTTTACTGCGGGAAAATGCCTCATTCCCATGGGAAAAACTGTTAACGTGGGCGGAGCCGTGGCGCTAGTATTGCATAGAGGGATCGAGCCTATCCTGGAACAGGGTGAATAGGCCTTATTCGACCACACTGGTCCAGTGCGGGTTAGTCGGCCTCACTCACAACTTTTGAAATTTTTTGCATGTGTATGGAGGTTTCCTCACTATGATTTCCTTCGCCGTAAGAGCGTCAAATAAACGTAAGTACATATTTAAATTCGAAAGACGCATTGGTTCGCGCCAAGACTCGAACCCTTGCCTTCCAAATGGAAGATAATACGTTACACGGCCTTAGCCATTTGGCCACCAACGCTCTATCACGAATTTTTTTTTTGCAAAAAATATATAAGTATATGTTTGTTTAGTTACCTGGTCACAAGGTCCAACGCGCGTGTCGGCTTGGACCACGACCATTATCATGGCGAAAGCGATGAGCAGGAGCACGCAGGTGGTCTTGAAAGCGGCCATCTTGGATTTTGGGTAGAGTTGGTAAGTTTAACTGTGGAATACAATAAAAAATAAATGTAGAGTAGGTTAACAATCGTTTCAAAGAGTCGTAAATTTTAATATTGATAAAATTATCTTAAGTTATTAATGTTGACTGAAATATTGGTTCATATTCTTTTTAACTTTGTTTTTAATTTCGGCGAACGTGTTATCAGCCGTTCAAACTGACCAGCATTCGTCTTTATAAAGTTTCAAAATATAAAAATAAATTTAATAAAAAATACAGAAAATCATTATTCAAAAGCCCCATTAACAGCTCATATTGATGTCCCCACTAAGGGGCTCATAAAAAGTAGCTAACGTTTATTTTAAAACACAAGAATTTTCAATAAAATAAAATCAAAAATAAAATGTCTAGCAACTTACCAAGTTAGCAGAGAATGTCGCTGGACAAAGTCAGTGGTTGTTGTGAAGTATCGCCTCAGAGCTCCGTATTTATATAACTCCGCGCGCAGAAGCTTATCATCACTAGGAACCTGCTTGAGTTTATTTTATTCATTTATTCATTTATTCATCACTCATGTACAAGCTTAAGTTCTTATCTTAAATAATTAATTGGCAGATAAGTAGGTACATGTACCCAGACGATAGTCAAATTAAAACATGTCAATTAACAACTGAATAGCTTTTATTTTTATTTTTTTTGAATTGACCTATGCTTGTGTCGAAAAGGTACGACGAATCAAGCTTCACCGGACTTTTTAACTGAATAGCATCGTAGAATAATATTAAAATTAATCATAATTATCCATACGTCAATCAGAAATCAAATAAAATTATTCTTAACAATTATACTAGTGAGGAAATATTTTATTTATATTTTTGTGTGTGTGTGTGTGTGTGTGTGTGTGTGTGTGTGTTTGTAATGAATAAACTCAAAAACTACTAAACCGATTTCGAAAATTCTAAAGCTACATTCACCCTGAGTAACATAGGCTACCTTTTACCGCGGAAAAATGCCTCATTCCCACGGGAAAAACTGTTAATGTGGGCGGAGCCGCGGCGGAAAGCTAGTATTAAATAAAATTAATAAACAAATTAGTTAGGTAATATTATATTTTAAATTAAAATTAAATCAGGAGTTCATTTAGACTAGATTGGATCGTGGCTTGTATAGTTCCGAAAGGAGTTTCATAAACCAATGTATAAAATGTATTTAACATTACCGGTAAAAAGCCAAAAACAAATAAAAAATCTAACAAAAACCGTGCGGCAGGTTGCGGTGCCACTTTTTTGAGAGAGACCCTCTGATATATATGCCCGCAATAGGATGCCCTGTGTCGCGGGTTATTAGTCGATTTTACCTAACTTTATCCAACCCTGAAAATATAATGTATAATCCTTACTATGAAAAAATAATGAGTTTAAATTTTAACAATGCTAAAAAAATGTAGCGAAACGATACTAAATAGGATAGGTATTGTAAGAAAATTGGAACAATACAGAGTACAGTTTGGCGGGGTTCCCTACTTAGTTTCGAAAGTCACTGGTTCGATTTTTATTTTATCGAACACCACTTTACGAATCTTCTCGAGGACTCTAGCTTGATTTCCAGTCAGTGAATCTCTAAGCACAAAAGAGAGTAAACAATAATTTAAAAAAATGTAACACTTTATTTAATATAATAAACTTTTACAGGTACCTATACGGTATTTTTGATAGTAAACAAAAAATAAAATAAATATGAAGATTGTCATGTGTCAGGTTATACTGGTCATCTGTGAACGGTGGTGTCGACTGGTCTTAATAGCAATACATTCTTCCGGCGTTGCAGTTGCTATAACCTTTATATCCGTGAGCCTTGCAGCACTCATTCTTCTCAGTGGCGATGATGTTACAAACCTTTTGGAGAGACAATGAAATAAAATCATATTATACTATAATACTAATATTATAAAGAGGAAATATTTGTATTTGTGTGTGTGTATGTTTGTAATGAATAAACTCAAAAACTACTGTTCCGATTTAAAAAAATATTTCACCATTAGAAAGCTACATTCACCCTGAATAACATAGGCTACATTTTACCGCGGGAAAATGCCTCATTCCCACGGGAAAAACTGTTAACGCGGGCGGAGCCGCGGCAGAAAGCAAGTTAGAAATAAGATTATGGCTCGCCTGGTCATTTTGTAAATAGGCTTCAAGACACACATACGAGCACATTATCGCTAAAATCGGAGTTGAAGCAGTCGCCGTAGTCGAAATCGGTCAAAGGATTATTATTATTATTTTGTCCATCTGTTCTCGCATTTCTTAATCGATTCTGGTGAGAAATTTTGTGAGCACACGTTCTTCAGACATTTTTGGAATTAAAAAAGAAATGATGGAGTTATAGGGTTTGCCAGCAACTAGCTAGCAAGGTCTGCTGACGCTGTTGCATTTCTCATCCGATTTATTATTTGTGAAATTTTGTGAGCAGGTTCGTTACTAGTAATTAAATTTCGTTGTCGAATCAGTTTATGAATTTTATTTTTTTCGAAAAAGATGTTTGTTTTGTTAGGTACCTGGTCACAGGGTGGGACGCGAACAACGGCTTCGGTCACGATCATCATGGCGAAAGCGATGAGCAGGAGCACGAAGGTGGTCTTGAAAGCGGCCATCTTGGATTTTGGGTAGAAGTGGTTTAACTGTTGGGTAGTGAATAACAAAACTTGATTTTAAGAGTTTGAGTTTGCTAAGCATTGTTTCGAAGTGTTATTTTAAAGATCCATTCTGTGAGTTAAAATGTATTTAAATTAAAAATGTTTTATTTTACAATGAATGAAAAGAATACAAAAATCATATAGCTAAGTCATAATTTCCACTATCAGCTTATTTAATACGTCCCCCCGAGGAAGATCTCATAATAAAATCAAATAAAATATTGTAGGTTACAAAATTTACTTTAAATTTCAAGAATACTCAATAAAAAAATCTTATCAGAAAGAATATGCACAGGTTAAGCAACTTACCAAGTTAACAGAGAGAGAATGTCGCTGGACAAAGTCAGTGGTTGTTGTAAAGTATCTTGGCAGAGCTCCGTATTTATATAATTCTGCACTTGAGGTTCGTCACCACCTGCAACTTTGCTGCCAAGTTCCCCAACAAACATAACCGAGACGTGATGTTTAAACGGCCATATGACATTTGGTTTTCTCCACGCATCACTTGCGTCACAGAATACCAAATAGGTAGTCCTTACTTGCGTATTCCTTGTGTCTGGAAGTTGTGTATTTGGAAAAAGTACCTGTGTATTAATTTATCATCTATATTTGTATGTATGCCTAGTTTGGGTTACCTTTATGGCCGTGCACCGTGTGTGACATTATACCTACTTATTTATTTATCCATTCCTGTAGAAGTACCTAAGTAAACTATTTATTATTTTTATAAATACTACAAAAAAAATGTATGCGTTTTACTTATAATTTATAATTAGTTATGCAAAATAGTTCAAATTGTGCCGTCTTATAAGGAAAATCTCACACCGGGTATTCGAATAAAATAGCCAATGTACGCTCCGCGATATTTCGTTGTTTTCTAGTTATTTTCATTTTTTAGAACTTTCTGCTTAATTGCCTACTTCATTTATGGGGAAATGACAGCCAAAAATAAAATTATCTTCACTCATAAAAAAATAACATTTTCTCTGCGCCATTTTCTATACCCTAAAGTTGCCTGGTAAAGATTGTTACCTACTACAGTAAGGCTGCCTTTTGAGTGTGTTTATATGGTGTTTACGATATAATGTCTTTTTTACCCTTACGACTACCGGAGTACTTTTGTGGTATCGTTAAAGCATAGACTTCTGACTTCTTGAAATGTTTTATATTTTTTTAGATTTTAATGTTATTTTTATGTGAATACCTCACGCTTTTGTGTGATATGAAGAGGGGTTTAATAGGAATTTTGGATCTTAATGTAAAGGGCGAAAGAAAGTAGAAATCATTTTTTTAAATTTTTAACAGCTTTATTTAATAAACTAAACTTTACAGCTCACAGGTAAGTATATGATGGTTTTGATGGTAAACAAAAATAAAATAAATATAAAGAAGACACTTATCATTAAACAAAAACATAAAAGTAATATTTTCAAAATGTATCAATAGAAGTGTTTGTGAGTTTCCATAAATTTAAAGTCGTCAACACGCTGTAGTGAAACCAGTATATAGGACTTTAGATGTTAATATAAGCGCCAGGTGTCAGGTTATACTGGTCATCTGTAAACTGTGTTGTCGACTGGTCTTAACGACAATACATACTGCCGCCGACACACTTGCTCCAGCCAGCGTAGCCGTGAGCCCTGCAGCAATCGTTCTTCTCATTGTCGATGCGGCTGCACACCTTTTGGAGAAGAACAATAAAATTAGTAGTGTAATAAATAAATAAATAGACAAGTGGGAATATCTCACACACGGCCATCTGACCCCAAACTAGGCAGAGCCCGTGTATGATGGGTGCCAGCCAGACAGCTAACTGATTCATAGACATCACTTCACTATCACTATCACTACATAGTATAAAACAAAGTCGCTTTCTCTGTCCCTATGTCCCTATGTATGCTTAAATCTTTAAAACTCCGCAACGGATTTTAATGCGGTGTTTTTTAATAGATAGAGTGATTCAAGAGGAAGGTTTATATGTATAATACATGCATAATATACCTATGGATAACACACAATAACCATTTTCCCGTGCGGAGCCGGGGCGGGTCGCTAGTATTGCTTAAAGGGATCGAGCCTATCCTGGAACAGGGTGAATAGACCTTAGTCGACCACACTGATCCAGTGCGGGTTAGTCGGCTTCACTTACAACTTTTGAATTTTTTTGCATGTGTGTGTATGGAGGTTTCCTCACAATGATTTCCTTCGCCGTAAGAGCGTCAAATAAACGTAAGTACATATTTAAATTCGAAAGACGCATTGGTTCGCGCCAAGACTCAAACCCTTGCCTTCCAAATGGAAGATAATACGTTACACGCTCTGCTATTACGAGATTTTTTTTTGCAAAAAATATATATATGTTTGTTTAGTTACCTGGTCACAAGGTCCAACGCGCGTGTCGGCTTGGACCACGACCATTATCATGGCGAAAGCGATGAGGAGGAGCACGCAGGTGGTCTTGAAAGCGGCCATCTTGGATTTTGGGTAGAAGTGGTAAGTATAACTGTGGAATAAAATAAAAAATAAATTTAGAGTAGGTTAACAATCGTTTCAAAGAGTCGTAAATTTTAATATAGATACAATTATCTTAAGTTATTAATGTAGACTGAAATATTGGTTCATATTCTTTTTAACTTTGTTTTTAATTTCGGCGAACGTGTTATCAGCCGTTCAAACTGACCAGCATTCGTCTTTATAAAGTTTCAAAATATAAAAATAAATTTAATAAAAAATACAGAAAATCATTATTCAAAAGTCCCATTAACAGCTCATATTGATGTCCCCACTAAGGGGCTCATAAAAAGTAGCTAACGTTTATTTTAAAACACAAGAATATTCAATTAAATAAAATCCAAAATAAAATGTCTAGCAACTTACCAAGTTAACAGAGAATGTCACTGGACAAAGTCAGTGGTTGTTGTGAAGTATCGGCCCAGAGCTCCGTATTTATATATCTCCGCGCGCAGAAGCTTGACATCACTGAACCTGTCTGAGTTTGTTTACTAACAACATGTTATTACTTTAGTCACCGCTGATTAGACCTACTACGATACCTAAACAAAGAAACCAGAAAACTTATTTTCCCTGTTGACTGTTGGTAGCCTTGTACTTAGGTCATTTTTGTTTGATACACATATTATTTTAAGATCTTATTTTATTAGTCTACGTAAATTTAATAATACAGACACGGTGTTTATCCTATAGGAATGAGCAGAGCTTTCGGTTAATATTTAGGACAAAATTTCGTTTTGGCAGCATTTGGAAAAATATTAAAAACTAGCTTTCCGCCGCTGCTCCGCCCGCGTTAACACTTTTTCCCCTGGGAATGAGGCATTTTCCCCTGGTAACAGGTAGCCTATGTTACTCAGGGTGAATGTAGCTTTTTAATGGTGAAATATTTTTTGAAATCGGTTCAGTAGTTTTTGAGTTTATTCATTACAAACACACACACACACAAACACACAAATACAAATCTTGATGATCTTGTATGAGGAAAAAATCCACCAATAGAGACACTAGGCTAGGAAAATGAAGTGATTCTATTGGTGGATTTTTTTCCTCGCACACCTCTTAGCTACCTCGCACAGCTCTGGTGGTAAAGCAGCCTTAGTAACAAATCATTAGATAGCCCGGTTTTTAGATTTGTTAAATTTATTGTGGTGTTGGATAGGTTCTTGACATTATATTCCCACACAGCAGGTAGACAGAACAAAGTTTAGTTTTTGTAAAGTTTATCCTTATTGAAACTAGATATCAAACGATTGAGGACCAGTTCGATTCTCGCCTCGGGTGGACATAGAGGATCTCCGATTAAGCCGGTCATACAGGTACCTTCGCACATCATTTGCATTTTCGTAATTGCAGCATTTGTAGTCCGATGATATCTAAAACAATATTTACTGCAAAACTAGAATAAATATCAGAAATGCTCATAGAAGCAAAATATGAACTAAGTACTAGCTTTCCGCCGCGGCTCCGCCCGCGTTAACAGTTTTTCCAGTGGGAATGAGACATTTTCCCGCGGTAAAAGGTAGCCTATGTTACTCAGGGTGAATGTAGTTTTCTAATGGTGAAAGAATTTTTGAAATCGGTTCAGTAGTTTTTGAGTTTATTAATTACAAACACACACACAAAAATACAAATCTTTCTTCTTTATAATATTAAGTATGATAGCCAGATTATGATTAACATAGCCACTAGCCAGCCAGTGGAAGATTTGCCCTAAGGCCCATGGCTCCAGGCCTAGGGCGGAAAGATATGATATAAAGGGCGGCAAATCGTGCCAAGATAACAAGATTAACAAAAAATAACTCAAAAGAAAGTATCTTAATATATATTATACTAGCGGCCCGCCCCGGCTTCGCTCGGGTATATTATATATAATTCAATGTTTTTTTAAATCATGTTTTTTTGTTTTACTTTTTTTATCGATTTTTTTGTATTTATAGATTCATAGCTTCCCTGTTAACTAACTACATATATCGAAGGTTGTTTTATTTTGTGGCAGCAAAATAAATTGTTGTTCATCCCAAAATCTAAATAAATTTATCCCTGTATCAAGTTTCACTAAAAATTCCCTCCCGAACTACCATTTTCCCGTGGGAATAAGCTATTGTCCCGCGGTTACAGGTAGTCTGTTACCTTTCCCAAGGTCTATTCTATCTCTGTATCTAGTTTCATCAAAACTTCTGACCCACCCTACCACTTTTCCCGTGGGAATAATGAATTTTTCCGCGGTATAAGGTAACCTTTATCACCCCAGAATCTTTTATATTACTATACCAAGTTTCATCTAAATTTTCCGCCCGCGCTACTATTTTTCCAGTGGGGATGAAGTATTATTTTCCCGCGGAAAGATCTATTTTCCCGTGGTAAAAGGTATCCTTTATACATCCCCAGGGTCTATTTTATCTCTGTACAAAGTTTTATCAAAACTTTCCGCTCGCGCTGCCATTTTTCCCGTGGGAATAAAGTTTTCCCGCGGTAAAAGGTAGCTTATATTAATTTTCAAGGTCTATTCTATCATACCATACCCCAAGCTCACTGGTACTGATACCAAGTTTCCGCCCCACGGTACCGCCCGCGCTTGCAGTCTTTCCCGTGAGAATGAGGTATTTTCCTGCAGTAAAAAGTAGCCTATGTCCGTCCCCAAGGTCTATTCTATCTTCGTACCAAGTTTCATAAAAATCGGCTCCGTAGTTTCGAAGCCCATGCAATTATAAGGAATATTTTAGGTTTTTTTTTACACCTTGGGTTACATTATTGAAGTTTTAGTAAGGATCCCTAATTTTTTTGAAAATAAAATATAGCCTATGTTACTCAGGGTGAATGTATCTTTCTAATGGTGAAAGAATTTTTGAAATCGGTTCAGTAGTTTTTGAGTTTATTCGTTACAAACATACACACACACACACAAAAATACAAATCTTTCCTCTTTATAATATTAGTGTAGATGTAGATGGCTCACGTACCTTATGATTACAATCTTCCTAAATCACTATTTTTACGTATCAATCAAAGTAATTTTGTAGGTACATATAAAATAGTTCGTACGTTTAGTTTTAATATAAGTGATCTAGGAATATAGGTACCTACCTATTGTTATTTATTACGCGCGTGTCAGCCATGCTCGTGCGGTATCTTTTAGTTAACGTTTACCAAATTTCTGAATCAATTAAGTGCGTAGGTAACTTAGTAAAGTGCGAACCTTTCATGACATGACTCATGAAGCAGGAACTAGGAAGATAAGATGCATTTTGTTTGAGGCTTTCGCGCTCATTACACATTATTTTGGGGAGCCTGTTGTATTTCCTAATGTTTATAGTCCTAAAGTCGATTATCCGAACATCATTTTCCTAATATTCGATTGTCCTAATGTTCGATCATCCTAAATATTGATTATCCTACCGTAATACTTGTCCTAATATTCTTTAGTCCTAATATTAATGTCACTAAAGTTTGAAATTCCTAATTTTGATTCTCCTCTCTTATATATCTAAAAAATCCTCGGTACGTTTGAATAGTATGTAAGAAAAATCTTATTATATCTCAGTTCACACGCCCAGTAGACATTACCGTTATGTATGAGTTCTATTTTTCTCGTATAGGTAGGTACATTACCGTTCACATTGAACTATAATTATAATTGTCCTTTAATTGTTTTGAACACTTGATAATAGTTATTATTCGACATTATGAGCAACCAACCAAAATTTTAACAGCGAGACCTGCGAGCGAGACTGACACGACTGACTGACACATACAATTTTGTAATTTTGTATTTTAGTAAACCAATTATTTCTTCCTACAATACAGTTTTACCTTTGTGGCTTTGCCAAAATAACGCCAAAAGTTGTCGTGTATAATTTGCTAACCTGTTTTTGCTAAGTTTTTTTAATTTATTTATTTAGGACTATACATTTTAGGAATATAAAGGATTATAACTATGGACATTTGGACTTACCATCATTAGGATGAAAAAAAATAGGGCAATGAACAGTAGGAGTTAAAAAAATAGGACTAGGATCATTAGGACAATCGATATTTAGGACTAAAATGCTAAGGAAAATAAAAAGTAGGATAACAAATTTTAGGGAATGCAATAGAGAACCATTATTTTGTATACCTATTTATTTACGGGTCTTTACGCGATAAATTTAAATAGGTATGTTGTACGATACCTACCTTATTTTAGCCCGACATATATCTATACCTATTTACGCGTAAATAGGTATACAAAATGATGCATTTATTTTCCTCAAAGGCGAGTTTGCACTTAAACCTACATCAACATAGGTAGTATAGTAATTAAGATAATAGGATTGTTTATTAGTTAATAATAATGTCCTATTTGATTGATCTTTCAGATAAACCCCAGAGGTCGAGGTTTCGGTATCGCGATAAATTTAATTATATTACGTAACTTTTTCTATTTTCGTGTTGATTGCTTGACAACAATGATAGCCCGTTCCCTGACTGTTAGTAGTCGAAGTTTCATAACATTTCAGAAGATATTTCAGTATTTTATTTTTCTTGTTTGCTTATTGTGTGATTTTCAAGGTTATCCACAATCCCTGGTATCAGAATTATCGAGCCGTCTCACTACTGACATAAGTTCTTTATCAATTATCACATCTCTAGATAGGCCGGTGCCCGGGGCCTACAACGTCTTTAGGGACGTGCTTTCCAAAGCACGGAACCATCTTTATTTTCGAAAATTAGGTGAATCCGCCTGCCATGTTCTAGCCAAATAGGGATGTCTCAAAAAGTGATATTTTTTTGACAAATGCCACGCCCACATTCGAATCCGGCACCACTCGACTACGAGCGCTGTAATTGTCACGTAACAGTAACTTGATCTATAAATCACAGCTGCAATACATAGATAGATGTATATCTGATCGAAGACAGCTGCCTATTAATTGCCTACTTTAGCCCGTATCCACATAACTTTGTAAGAGTTGAGGAAAATTGTCCTATAAGTGCAAAATGAAAAAACCCGGCTCTATAATGGGAGGAAAACTAAACAATAACATCATACCACGCACGGACGACTCTGCTATGATGTGGAAATGATTAGAAGATAAAGTAGATTGATCATGGCATATTTATTGGGTCAAATCAAATGCTGTGACTTCCTGGATTAGAACTAAAACCGACCCAACTGTCATCTATTCAACAACTAGCCCGCGTTGTTTTTTGTCTTACCCTTGCACCGTTTCCCGCAGGAATGAGATATTTTCCTGCAGTAAAAACTATCTAAGATGTTGACCGGAGACGTAAGGTACCACCATGCAACATTTAATTTACATCGGTTCAACAGTTTCGAAGATTAGCCTGTACAAACAAACAGACAAACAAAAAAATTAAAAATGATATAGCAAATTTATTTCTATGTAAGTATATGTATGTATACAGATTTTGACCTCTACAGTTTATTATGTAGAATTATTTATTAACTTCAAACATAATGGGGGGGCTAAAAGCGCCGTTATTGACGAATCGTATCGTATATCGTGTAGATAGGAGTTGTATTCCACATTAAATATTAGGATGGTCCATTCCATACACATTATAGGCAATAAATATTTAGCTTGCCGCCCCGCCCCGCCCTAAGGGGTTCGTCCCCGAGCTTACCGTTCCCCGAGCTTACCGTCCCGGAGCTTACCGATTTGTAATTATTATAAAAAGTCGATTAAAATGACAATCTTGCTTTAAAGTAGGTACTATTAGCAGCAAAAGTGCAAAGTCGAATTTTATACTTTATAGGAATAAATAATAAGTTCTAGATCGCGGTTAAATAATCACGTTTATTAATCTGTGTAATTATCACAGGTTTTAATCATCACAATTTTTTTTATTGTTACACATACATTTTTAGTCTTAAAACTTTCATCATTAAGTTCACATAATTCTGCCTGCAGTAACCAAACAAACACATTTCATACCCATACACTTTTGATGTCTATTGTACAAGTTGGAAATAGTAGAAAAAAAAACAAAATAAAATGTAATCAATTTTATCAAAAACGGTAAGCTCCGGGACGGTAAGCTCGGGGACGAACCCGCCCTAAGTAGTTTAATACAGGATATATAACTACATATTTAGATACCAACTTTTTAACCTGTCTGAGTTTGCTGTCGACTCGAAAAGAAGAAGCCATGTCTTTTCTACTAACATTGTACCATACTTCAGGCACGAAAGCGGACATACATTCACAATGCAAACTAGCAGCCTCCGTGGTCGATTGTCAAAAGCTCTTTTTTTTTTTTAACTATGCTTGTGTCGAAAAGGTACGACCAATCAAGCTTCACCGGACTTGCGGAGGAGTGGAAGACTCTACCCCAAAAAAAAAAGTCATATACCAACGCGTCTAGGGACGGTTCAAGGGAGCCTCGGACCACGGCCTAGCGCGTTGATATTGAAAAACATCGTGAAGGAGACGACGCCTGAGGGGCTCCGTCTCTGATTTTCAATTTTGATTTTGGTTCTGGCCGCGCCCCCGCCGCCGGCGGGTAAATATTACCTGAAGGGTATTCACTACCAGAAGGGCATTCTGTAAGGTGTAATCTAAATTCGTTGACTGCTTTAACTGCATTTGTGATTTCGTCGTCACGTTCGGTAAGGATATGTTTGGGACGGCGACGGAACCGCGTAGTGTGGTCAAAAGCTCGCCTGACGTTAAGAAAGTTCCGGGTTCGAATCCCGGGGGGCACTTGTCGCACAAATATCACTTTGTGAGACTTTTCCCAGTTTGGTTAGGACATTCAGGCTGAATCACCTGATTGTCCGAAGACGATTCTGTGCTTAGGAAGGCACGTAAAGCCGTTGGTCCCGGCTATGATCAACGTATCGCTCCTTTGGGATACTAGTGGCACAAGTGCAAAATTTTCGAAAAATGACTTAATGATGCCAAACCATTTCAAAAGCGCAATTTTATTCATAATAACAAAGACATTTAATTGATTCACCCGTTTTCCCATAGAGGGAGCCTTTGTAACATTTGTGCGAATTGGCATCCATTCTGGCGCGAAAACGTACTAATTGGTCAGTTGTGCGGGGCGCCTTGGACGTGTTCTGGCGCCGCGCCGTTTGGACTAAGTGTAAATTGTGCCTTTTGTATTAAAAAGATAAAAAAACTTTAAACTTCTCTCCTGTAAAATTTGAAAATCGCAAGTTGTGTCAGTATTCTCCCAAAGGTGCGGTATATAGTCGTTACAGGAGCCATGTCAGAAGCCTTAGGAGGCTCTATAATTCTGACACCAGGGTTTGTGAGGTAGGTTAACTTCGAAACCCACACGAAAAGTAAGCAAGCATTCAAACTTAGATTACCTACGCTTTACACTAGCGCGAACAAAACCAGTAAATAAAGGCTGGATTGCAAAAGTTGGAATGTCCTATAATGTTCGCATTCTTTGAATATGGATCTATCTCTATAATAAAATGCATTGTAAAATACTTAGTTGGTAATCAATAGCGATGAACTGTTGCAGAATAATAACAAGAATAACATTTATTACTAATACTGTAGGTACTAATATGTGCTAATATTATTGTGTCATACAAACTGCAATAACAGCGGACGCAGCTAGTACCTAAACATATCTCTTTAATCCTTTGTTTTTCAGTTTGCTATTAATTCCTCAGTACCTTGTTTCCTTTGGCGAAAAAACACCAAAAATACTCTTATGAACTTACTGCTAAAGTCTGACCAAAGAAATAAGAAACCTTGCCATATTGCGGAATTTCGATGGAACTAATTTTATAAGGAAAATTGTTGCCATAGCCGTAAAAATATACACGTGGCGCCCCCAGAGCAGGTTTCTTATATTTTCTTTGGTCAGGCTTTACATCCTATAACGTCCTATACATGAGGCTAGGCAGTGTCGCTATACGTTAAAAACTAATTATTTTAAACCTAATTTCTTCTTATTATTATTTAAATTTCTTTATTATTTTAAACATACTCAAGGAGATGCGGGTTCGAGTCCATAACCGAGCTCCATGTTTATAATTTTTCACTTCGATATAAAAAATAATTATTGGACTTAAAAATAATAACTCCAAGAACAAACAAACCAATTATTAAGCCTGACAAATACGTCCTTCGAAACACTAAGAAAAAATTGTTTGAATCGTATTAGCCTTCCGCCGCGACTCCGCCCACTTTAACAGTTTTTCCCGTGGGAACGAGGCATTTTCTCGCGGTAAAAGGTAGCCTATGTTACTCAGGGTGAATGTAGCTTTCTAATGGTTAAAAAATTTTTGAAATCGGTTCAGTAGTTTTTGAGTTTATTCATTACATACGCACAAAAATATAAATCTTTCCTCTTTATAATATTAGTATGATAAAGTAGTTTGGAAATTAAAAACGAAAACAAAGAATTTTCTACATCTCATTGCTACCAAAATAAATCATACTAATTATTATAAAGAGGAAATATTTGTATTTTTGTGTGTGAATGTTTGTAATGAATAAACTCAAAAACGACTGTGCCAAAGTGTGCCGATTTCAAAAATACTTTACCATTAGAAAGCTACATTCACCTTGAGTAACATAGGCGACCTTTTACCGCGGGAAAAACTGTTAACGCGGGCGGAGCCGCGGCGGAAATCTAGTTAACTATAAACTTACATAAATACCTAATGTAATAAAAATTATGTATTCCGATTTCAAATTCTACGATTAAGGAAAAAAAAATCTGCACGCGCCAGAAAATAAATTAAAATTTTAACAGCTTTCAACATCGGAGAGCGTCGGTGACCAAGTGGCGAAGGCCGTTGACTTCTATTCGGAAGTTCGTGGGTTCTAGCCTCGGCACGTACTCAATGTGTATTTTAAATTTTCGAATTCGATGAACGATTATTCGACGCTCTTACGGTTAATATGAAAAACAAAACGTTAGGAAACCTGCACACACCTGCGAAGTAATTAAAAGCTTGAGTGTGAAGTTGATCAACCCGCACTGGGTTAACTAGTCGCCTAAGGCTTGTTCTCTCTGATTTTAGTAGGCTGGGGCCCCACATAATGAGCTGCAGCCTTTTCGCAGTGAGCAGAATATTATGTAGTTTATCTTTTACTATTTATTAGAAATGAGCTGACTATGGTATTTATTTGCCGACTAACCGACTAATCGACTTTGTAATTGCCAATCATTGTAATACTCCTAATTCGAAGGTGTTTAGGCTATTTCGTCATTACCTGGCTGGCAGAAACACTAACATTACTATTTACTGCATCATAACTTATCACTCATAAAATATTTTTAAACCCCGACGAAAAAGAGGGGTGTTATAAGTTTGACGTGTGTGTCTGTCTGTGGCATCGTAGCTCCTAAACGGATGCGCAGATTTTGATCTAGTTTTTTTTGTTTGCAAGGTGTCACAATCGAGTGTTCTCAGCTATGATCCAAGAAAATATCTTCAGCCATTTGAAGATTATCAGCCCTTTTCTAGTTGAAAAGATCAAGTAACCGTTTTGTGTCGGGGGTTATTAAATTTTTTAATTTAGTGTTATTGACTTGTCTGTTGTCTCTTTCACCTGATTTTTCATTAATTGATTTAAAAAGAAAGGGCTGCTTTGTTAATTGTAATTATTAAAAGTATGAAAGGTATAAATTATTGGTTTAATTTAATTTATCATACGCCGATTATAATGATCCAAGTTTTACATAACAATAAAACTTGTATTATTGAGCAGAGACGATGCACAGCATCTGTGAGAGTGCGCCACCTACTTCCGATTCGATTTCCACCAATTAGAGGCCATTTCCTGTGAATATTGGTTGCTAATTTGACTTTGTGTCACCAGAGGACGGCTCGTTCGACCTTACCTCATAAGTCTCTCACCAGGAGCCCTTGAAGGGATGCTGTGCATCGTCTCTGCTCAATAATACAAGTTTTATTGTTATGTAAAACTTGGATCATTATCGGCATGTGACGATGCACAGCATCTGTGAGAGACGTGTTTATATCTCCTGGTGACTAAACGACGCTATGTGATGAGGAATTATGCTTATGCTGAAGTTCTCTGCAAAATAACTCTTAAACAAATTTATTAGAAAATAATCGGATCATTTGCATGTGCATCATTTGCATATGCTTGTGCTGAAGTTCTCTGCAAAATAACTCTTAAACAAATTTATTAGAAAATAATCGGATCATTTGCAAAATTAGGAGACCCATTTCTTAGAATCATCCTTGCTATGATATTATAGAATGAAAGTTCTTCCTCTCATGATTACTATTCGTGAAAGAAAGGTAGACTATGACGTTGTGTAGTTATTTCATCCGCGAGGTGCGAATAAAAATTTGCAAAATTAATCACAATATAGAGAGGTAGGTATGGTTAATAGCTGCGAGAAGCTATTGAGGGTAGAAAAAATTACATTTAGCTATTTATGACTGCATACTCAGTTCTAAAACATTATCTAACCAAGGTAAAATATTTTACTAATCACGTCTAATCATTAAACAGAATCGCCGTCAAGGGTTGCCCCTCAGTTTAGTACCTAATATAATGTGCCCACTTGAAACGTTATTCGAATTCCCATAACTCAACCGCAACGGCAAATTATTAAATGTTTCCAAATGAATATTTTAAGATCGAGTATGATCACCACTGCACCCAGAAATTTAGAGGCATTCACTCATAGGGTATATTGAAACTAAGGTGAAAACAACACATATCACACATACACACACGACCTAGTACATACTAGCTCGTTATACAAGCGTTTTAACTCGACAACCCTCTAAAGAATTCATACTATACAATATGCATTCATGTACCTACATATAATATCAGCAAACGAATATTACGCATATTGAATTTTACGGACGAACGAGGTTGCGCCCAACAAATTCCAGTTATAAAACAATGTGGATGACGCGAAAGAAGTGTGTCTCTGCCCACCCCTCGGGGAAAGACACGCGACTGTATGTATATATGTATGTATAACAGCTGCAAACTTACTAAAGTATGACAAAGAACGGTAATTTATTTTCGCGAATAACATTAACTTGCAAGTATATATGAGAATTTTATTAAGGTAAATTATAACATTACTTGGTAAGATGAGGGTAAATAGACAATTGGTTGTTGGTTTGCTTAATTACTTAGCAGATATACCTTGAATTCATATTCTTAACAACAAAAGTTTCAACCGAATTATAATTTACCGTTCCAAGACTAGAAGGTATCCGGTAGTTATAGCTGTATTTTCGGTAGGCTGACTACCATATTATGGGTTCTTAGACTGCGCCCTCCCCTTCTTTTTCTTGCGAAGAAAGAATCTATGAGAGTGGTCTAGGCACCAAAGGAAATTTTAATTTAAACTTGGTTACCTTTCAGTTTTAATTTTAGAATTGTTTACTACCAGTGACACACGGGTGAGGTGTGATGCCATTTGTTTTGAGCTGCGGTATCTGGGCTCCGACTTTCATTTCCGCCAAAGCTGTTGACTGTAGAAAGACCTGAAAGTACTATTTATATCTACATTATTAAAACACTGGCAAGTGATGTTACTACGCATACCCGAAGGCCTGTAAGTATCCCAGCTGCCGGCCATACTACTGCTGGAACATTGCCTCGAGTCACCACACTTGGGTCAATGTTGGTTACCGCGCATCACATGCCACACAATAATAAATGCATCCTTGACGAACTAAATTGTTAAGTAAAATCGAGCTACGAGGCGTAGTATAATCTGTTGCGATTAATAAAGTACCTACTAAATTGTAATGTAAGCAGATTGCATAGTGTTTTGGCGACAAGCACTGAATGGATGTTATTCTCTGAAACATTACCTTACATCAATAACAGTTCGACCTGTTCTTTTCTTCTGTGTCGGTAGTGTAATCGAGCGTCACGATACGCTCTATAAAAATCCTTGCTTGAAGGTGAAAATAGGACCCCTATTAGAAGCGTAGTGCTGGCTATCACAGAAGCGGAGACATTACCTGACGTCACTAATGGTTATTATACCAGAGAAGACTGGTGCGATTCGCACGCAGGCAGACTACAGAAATCCTTGGTTGAAGATATCGCACTTCACAATCAACATAGTATTAACTCAAAAAGTGCTGTTTCGAGATACAGCGTTTTAAAGGTTTGAAAAATCATAATTACATATCCTTACGTTTTTCTGGTTTGACTTGGGTATCAGTGGAAAACTACATTCATCTACTTTGTATGTTGTAAAAATTATAGCTGTCAGGCTATTATCTGAAATTTTATGAGCCATTTTTCAGAACCCTTCAGAGATATTACTGTATTGCCTGTAAAAATAAATATTTTTTTTACTTACGACTGTATTACCTATCGTGAAGTTCTCATTATGATTGTTTATCTTGGTGTTAAAATGAAATAATACCATATAGAACAATTTTTAGTAGAACTTTTTTTAATTTTTTAAAGTATTAACTCCAAAAAGTGGATTCCGTAAGTTTTTTTTTACAAAAATACTGTATCAATGTTGTACAAAAAATTAAATGAAGCTGTCTATTGAGGGTTTCGTAACTCGGAAAGACAATACGCGTCTGTCACAGCCTGGCCAAACATATTAGGCTGACCGGTTAAGTTGAAGTATGATACATAGATACACGTTTGAATCCGTGACCCAAACACAGAAGTGTGACATTGAATAATTAATATTTCATAAAATGAGGCCACTATGGGGGGTAATTTCGGTATTTTTTGTGGGTTTGATGTGACTGGGTCTGGTTGATTCCACCGAGCGACAGGTTGTACCGACATAAGTTAGAAGAAGACGCCCCTACCCATCACAAAACTTTTGGGTTGAGGACTATATAACCTGTATATTATACATGTTATTTCATGCACCTCAATCATCTCAGCCGAAAGACGTCCACTGCTGGACAAATGCCTCCCCCAAGGATCTCCACAATGATCGGTCCTGCGCTGCCCGCATCCAGCGGCTTCCCGCGACCCTCACCAGATCGTAGATCCACCTCAATACGAGGTTAAAAACATGTCCTTTCTAACCCAGACGGCAAGTTCTCAGATGAAGTTAAGCAGATAGAGTCTCATTTGAAAGAATTCCCTTCTTGTAGTGAATACCTTTCTTTCTGATAATAATTACCCCTCAGGTTTATGGGTGTCAATTATGAAGACAAAGCCCCGTGAAGGGGCTTCTCCTTCACGATTTTCTCCTTACTAACGTACTAGTAGCTTCTTTGCGCTGTCTCAAGATGCCTTGCTTGGTATATAACAACTCTAGGGTAGAGCTCTTCGCTCTATGTTTTTGCTTGATATGTATTTTTTTCTACACAGGTCAATTAAATAAAGTCAGATGACTGTCCGAAGAGTCTGTAATAAAGGTCACTAGCTGATCCATAGTACTTATAAAGTTCTGGAACAAACGTAGGGTCAGCGTCGATGTTATTTGGATGTGCAGTTTGATATTAATCCTATACAGAATTTTTGGAATACTTCTGTTGTTTTTCAGAAGATCATCAAGCTCTATTTAATAGGTGATCTTATTTTGACACCAACGAAGGGCCAGCGTCTACTTACTTAGCCAGCCACGATATGATTTGATTTAGGTACTGTACATAGTTACCTTTGTCGGAAATATTATAATTTTCTTCCAAACCCTGCCATGTCCCAAAAGTCAAAGCAAAATATAATATTAGAACGATGAAATAGAGTCGTAACAATTATGAATTACACCTGTGAGATGTCTATTGCTGAACAAAAGCTTCCCCCTAAGATTCCACACGAATAGGCCTCGTGCTCCCTCCAGCAGTTTCCTGCTGAGCGTCGGTCAACCTTGTCGGCGACCTTGACAAGAATCCTTCTGGCCCAACGACAGTCGTCGGTTTCAACATTAGAGTCATCATCAGCCTAAAGAAGTTCATTACTGGACAAAAGCCTCCTCTCTCAAGTTTATTACCACGAACGGTCGTGCGGGCGATGATAGGGTTATATTTTGATATAAACGCATCCATACTACATCCATACCGCCAATTCATACTTGCAATATAGTATTATCTTAAACAATTTTAGTGCTATACAGTAACAAATAAATATACATTTCACAAGCTCCAGGAAATTGAAAGAATAGAACAGATTACACAGTAACAATTCAAAATAAATTTAATGTTTATGAAGATATTGATATGCAATATAGTATTAACTTTAAGTTAACACCCTATTGAAAACTAACATCGTTGCCAATATTCACTGGACTGGTGTATTAACCCGAAATATGACATGAAAGACACGAAAGCAGAGCGGCAAATGTATCAAATTAAAATGCGACTATATTACAATAGGTGATTAGGGACAATATCAACAAGTAAGACAGGTGTAAAACACAATAAATTATTAAATTAGTGGACTTAGAAATACGACTGTTTTACCAGATTGTAGAGAAAAAAATCTATATTCTGAATATATAAATAACTCGAAATCCAAAAATTTTGACTTAATACCCTGTTGATTGTGAAGTGCGATATGTCAGACGCCGCTGTTGTTGTAGAGTGTTGAAGGCAAGCACTTGCTAAAGGTTAATGAAGGTTATATTCCCCGAAATAAAAAATGGCATGTCCTTGGGTACAGGCGAACGAAACTGCCATGTTAAGCTTGAAAAGCAGACAAAAAAAACTATCACTGTTATACCGATACGCTCGGAAACAGCCCCCATGTATCAATTATTTCATGATAATAACGGATTCACTCAACTTGATTAAACTTGCGGTTTGACAAACTTCACTTCTCTCTGCATATAACGCCAAATGTACATTTTTATTTCACATGTGTATCTCACGGCTCTGAATTACATTCCTGTTTACGTTACATGTGTAACGCAACGTGTGGTAAATAAATAATTTTCTTTCTTTGTTAATCGCCTTGTGTTGAAGTGCAATGTATCCAGCCAATCCGAGAGGCGGCCGATAGTTTGCTTTGCTGTCGTCGCTTGTGAAAATATCTCTAGACGTCAGGCGGTAGATACAGTTCGGGCACGGTCGATCATCTACTCGAATGGAGGGTAGTACAGATTTTGTGCTAAGTAAAAATTTAAATTCACCAACACGCCATATACGGAAACAAAACATAGTGAATCACCACGAACAGCTAGAACTGTCTGAACACTGTCTAGAATTTAACCAATACAGATCTTCCTGAGTGTGGTGAGATGAGACCACATTATTTACATACATTACACACATTTATAGACCACATACATTACACAGAAAAAGGGAGCAGCTTGTATTAGATTTATTGAAAAATATATTCCATCGAAATATTATTACAATGCATTCCGTGCTTCGGAAGGCATGTAAAACCGTTGGTCCCGGCTACTATCTGCGGATGTGGCCAATATAGGAGCCGTGTCGGAAGCCAAGTCGGCCCAACAATTCCGACACCATGGTTTCTGAGATAGGTTGACCTTTACTCGATAAGAAGAATGCATAGAGGATACAGTTACTTTAATAAAGAGGCTTAACGATATTCACGTGACGGGTTGTAAAAGCTCAATAACTGCTAAATTAAAAATTTAAGCCTTACTCAAGTCTTTCTATGAAGAAATTTTTGTAGATCAGCTTGAGGCCACTTTGAGAAAAAGCTAGGTGAGGGATCATTCAACAATTACGTGATCACCGGAAGGGGGGGGGGGGTCGGGTGCTTGTATATACATCGGATTATTGGGGGGGGGAGGGGGAAGAATCCATGATTACGTCATCAGCGCTTCGTTTCCGAAAATAAATTATATTAAATATTTACGTACAATTTTGAAGTTTATTACTACTGGTAACACTAACTATATTAGATAGATGAAACGGGATTTCTACGGGATAGACAAGCTGTGAAACAGTGTGACCAGATTCAGTATTTTAATACTTTTTCGGCATATTTTATCGACTTTTCCAAGCATCAGTATTGTTATAGGTAAATTGGAGGAAGTAAGTATTTTGGGTATATTTTGAGACCCATAGAAACATGACATATGTATCAGTGCTAATAAACAGCAAAAAATTTAAGCACGGCCGAAGATTACGTAATCAAGGCGAGGGGGGGGGGGGTTAAAAACAAAAGATTACGCTGTGATCACATAGAGGGGGGGGGGGTTAAAAAAACGGCCAAAAATGATCACGTAATTGTTGAACGATCCCTGACCATTATATAAGCCATTGTATGCAGGATAAGACTTCATTATTGTCAGGTGTACGTAATTAGTTGACAAGTTTGTATGTAATGTTTTAAAAACGGGAAAATCCATTTTTCTCAAGTAAAAATTACGACCTGGGCGAAGCCGCAGGGTGAACACCCAGTTTGAATTAATTTAGACAATAATGGTTCTAGCGATAACATGAACAGATAGTGGAGCAAACAACAACGGCTTAGATAATGGTAGGTGCATTCCCGTAATCATATCTAGGCGGGCCTGCGGAGCCCTTAACCCTTATAAGCAAGTTCGATACGCTCGAAAACATTCTCCTGTGAGTCATTGTCACAGCTAACAACCGAGTTATTCAGTTTCGGCTTAGGTAATGGTAGCGTAGGTGCATTCCCACAATCCTATCGAGATGGGCTTGCGGAGCCCTTAACACTTATAACTTCGATACGCTCGAAAACATTCTCCTCTGAGTCGTCGCAGCTAACGAACGACTTATTCAAACAAAAGCAAAGTTGGAAGTACTCACGTGAAATTGAAGCTGTTACCTTCTAAGATACTCGTTTTTGTAGCAAAAGCGAACATCATGACATGAAAAAGACTAATTTTCACTTATTTCACGGTAATGAGCAACGAATTTAAAATACGCTTCTAAATCCGTTAAAATAATTTAAAAATTTTATCAAAAAATTTCCATTACACTGTCACTAATTTCTTGAATAAGAAAAATAAATAAATTTAGACTAATATTTAGAATACGCTTCTAAATGCAAAATATAAAATTTAAAATAAAATATTTTTTACAATAAATAATTTTAAATTTTGACAGACTTTAAACTGAGATCTTCTTAGATCGGAAGTTAACGACGCTATGAGGTAAGGTCGAACGAGCCGTCCTCTGGTGACACAAAGTCAAATTAGCAACCAATATTCACAGGAAATGGCCTCTAATTGGTGGAAATCGAATCGGAAGTAGGTGGCGCACTCTCACAGATGCTGTGCATCGTCACATGCCGATAATCGTCATACTTTCTCGGCCTATTTGGCCCATCTTTACTATTTATTTTTTCGTTCCTTTTACTGTGCAACGTGTGCTGTGAACTGGGAACAAATGTATTCTTATTCTTACTTTGAGAGTAAAACCACATTAATTGTTTTACACTTAATTTAATCAACTATAAGTAGTATAACTATAACACTAGGACTCCATTTTGTCTGGCTTATCCGTGACGATACAGTCTTCGTAAGTCCACTTGGGGAACATCCTCTTGTATAGATTGAGGAGTACGGTGTCTTGGGACCGCAGCTGGCCGTCGAAAACGCATTTCATGTGGCCGTGTGTACCTGCGAATAACAAACCAATTATAAAGCGACTACTTTCTAACCCCCGACGAAAACGAGGAGGGGTGTTATAAGTTTGAGGGTCTATATTAAAACCCATAATTGAAAATGTATATATCGAAAATACATAATCGATAAATGTCATAACGATTAAAATCCATAATTTTGAAATACATATATTTAAAAGGCCTAACTTTAATATGAATACTATTAGTATGTATAATAATTAAGAAATATAAATTTGACAAATATAGTAAACATGTATTAAATTATTATTTTTATCACCAAAAATGCTGTTTCTCTTATTTTCTATTTTACCAAAATATCTTAAATTTATGATTTTGAAAGATTATACAATTATGGATTTTAATAGTTATGCTAAATAATGGTATGTATTTTTGAATTATGGATTCTAATTGTTTTACTATTTAAAGTTATGGCAAGTCTGTTATGGATTTTCATAATAGGGATATTTATGTTATGCAATTTAAGGGGCACCCTAAGTTTGACGTGTGTGACTGTCTGTCTGTCTGTGCATCGTAGGTGTCATAATCGAGAGTGTTCTTAGCTAAAAGAAAATATCTTCAGCCATTTGAAGATTATCAACTCTTTTATAGCTGTTGAAAGAATCAAGTAACAGATTTGCAACGGGGGCTTTTTAAATTTTAAATTGAATGTTATAGGGGCATATTACATTATAAAAGATCTAGGATCTAGTTATGCGTTAGAATGAGATACAAATACACCGCGCTCACTCTTGCGCATAACTGCGTCCCTTTCTAATCTTTGACTCATAGATCTTTGATCCTAGATCTTTTATAATGTAATACCCCCTATACTGCAATTTGCCCAAAACAAAGGAGCGATAACGCTGCGGCGCGGCGACGCAATGCTGACGCACCGCGCCGTGTGGATGGGCCCTAACGGGTCTAAGGCTATGAAATACAATCAATTTTATCTACAAATCTACCATTATAAAAAAAATCGCCCCAACTATTTTGAAATGGCGGCCATATTGATTGTTTGTTTGCTGAGTTTGTTTTGAACAACATTTTATTGAAGATTTTTTTCTCAGGAACAGAAAATAGTCATTTTAATAAACGCAGTTCTATTTACGCACAATATGCCCCGCCATTTGCCACTTAATTTGGTTTGCATGCGGACATCACCAAGAAAATACCTCATTCTCAAGGAAAATACACTTAAGTATTTACTTTTTTATTCACCTACGCTTGTGTCGAAAAGGTAAAGCCTGACCAAGGAACCTGCTCTGGGGGCGCCACGTGTATATTTTTACGACTATGGCAACAATCTCCCATAAAAAATTAGTTCCATTGAAAATCCGCAATATGGCTCTATTATACTCGTATTGTAAACCCTAAATAAAAAAGGAAACGAAATATTTCATACCCAAAGGCTCCTTAATGTGTCCGGTGCGACCATACTTCGTCCGCAGCTTGCATGGCTTGAAGTAAACGATGTCTTCTCTATTGAAGAACATGAACCTTATCACAGCCGATCGCTTGTTGACCTTGTAGAAAAAAAAACTATTTAATACAAGGTACTACTGGACTAGGGGGCCGTCCATTAATCACGTAATCTTTTCTAGCATTTTTTAACCCCCCCTCCCCCTTGGTGATACGTGGTGAGGTTTAAGTCCACCCCCCCCCCCCTAACATCACGTGTATTTTAAGTACCTGCCAAGAATCTTAAATTTTTTTGAATATTATCTTTGAATACAGGTATAAAGTAACCTTATTTTATTCTGAAATTAAGGACTATGATAAAAATGTAGTTGTTTTTGACTGGAAAAAATAAATACACGTGATATCTTACCACCCCCCCTTCCCTCCTTGTGATATTTCGTGATTTTTGTCAAACCCCTCCCCCCCCCCTTTTAAGCCTCCCCCCCCTTTTAAGTCTCACGTGATTAATGGACGGCCCCTAGGGGAGTTTTTTTTTTTGTTATGGCACTAGGTATACTTTGTGCCAGAGATATATTATTCGGGATGTATGAACTACGTAAAGCCTCGGTCACACACAGCGATGAGTCGCTGCGAATTGGCACTCGCAGCGAGAACTCGCTCAGTGTGACAGGGATTCGCTGCAAATTCCATACTTACCGTGTTCATTTTTATTCGCAGCGAATGCAATTGCAGCGACTATTCGCTAAATGTGACCAAGGCTTAAGAGATACCTCGTGGGAGGCCTGCCCACACTACGTCTTCCGGCGCGCGGTCGCCATTCAAGAACCTTTCTGCCCCACAACGGCCGTCGGTTCTACGCGCAATGTGCCCTGCCCATTGCCCCTTAAGTTTAATAATTCTTCTGGCTATGTCGGTGACTCTGGTTCGCCTGCGGATCTCATCATTCCTGATTCGATCACGCAAGGAAACTCCAAGCATAGAACGAGGTGGACCGACGATCTGGTGAGGGTCTTGGTTTGCCGCTGGATGCGGGCCAAGCTGGACCGATCATTGTGGAGATCCTTGGGGGAGGCAGCAGGCCTGCAGTGGACGTCTACAGGCTGAGATGATGATGATGATGAGACTTATACTACACTCTCACACACACAATTTCACACAAACGCACTCAATTAAAGGTACATCATATGGGAAGACACTGGAGCTTGTACCACAGTTTTAACTGGCACAAACTGGTAATATATTGTAACATACTGTGACACTGTAAAGTTTCACGGTGTATAATCTGACTATTTTATGGTAATCTATTGTCAATCTGTTATATATAAGTTCAAAGTTGTTTTTTATTGTGTTTCGTAAATAAATCCAATTATTTCAAGTATTTTTTTTTACCTAAATGTTCAAAAAGTCTTTATTCGAAGTAAGATTTTACAAATCATTTTTCGATGTCGAGGCGAGTTCACAATTTGGCGGTCTTCTGTGGAGAAGAACCTATTGTTTATATGGTATCAGCAGTATCGTATTAACTTTTGAACATTCTAAAATTTTGTTGTTGTAAAGATCCATGCTTGTATGTTTGGGTAAAAAAGAGAAGTAAAATAATATTTGCATTGTTTTGTAGTAAAAAGAATATTGTTATAATTATTATCAGTATTGAAGTGTTATTTAAACAAATATTTAGTTATTGATACCATTTAAATGATTTGATGCAAGTTTACTAGCTAAATGTATCTCTAAAATGTAATAGTTATGACCAACGGTTGTGATTACCCTCATTTAAAAAGTTATCGGGGGTATAAATACGGAAACTGCTGGTCATGACTCTCAGTTCCTGTCTGATCGAGTTGTAGGGCGTTACTATGCCCGAGAGGCTACCGAAATCCGTTACAAAAGATAAGTGTTAAGATTTAATAAAATATTACTGTTAAAACTGTTCTAAAAGTAATTATTTTTAAGATAAGTTCACGTGTTAAAGCTAGATTATTTTTAAAGCTTAAATATAATGCAATACGACAATAAATGAGAAGTTTGCCATGTTTTTATGATTTTTATTTAATTATATTCCTAAAAGTACAAGATTCCAAGTAATTAATAGTTTATTAGGATTGTTAATTGAAACAATTTTAGATGGCTCCTGACCACTCTTTATTAGTTTCAGAAGTGGGATGGCTCCAAATGCTCATAAAAGTTGGAAACTTGGAATCTATCGTCACAGAGCGAGCAGCGCCAGGAGCGGTCGACTTGTCCGGGGATCCTGTATCAAAAGCGATGGCGGCCTTGGATGGAAGTATTCCTTCATTGAACTAAATCTGATGCGCACCGCGAGTACCTGAAATGTTGGGGTCATGGACAATCTGGGTGAGCTCGTTCCATATTTTTTCTTTTATTGATGTGCATGTCTGTTCTGATGTAGTTTTTTTTTCTCGTAGGTACTTACCTATTATGACCCCTTAGAAAACTATATTAGCATTATAATATTTCAAAAGGAGGTACTTATGTTCTACTGTGATTTTACAAATATTCAGGCATACGTGTTGTAGCATTCGCTACTTGTATCGTAGCGTAATTTATACTTGCTGTTAGTAAGACACCATCAGACTGGTTTTATTAATCTCTAGGAGAAAGATGTGGGTAAATAGATATTTATTCTGACTGGCTTGATAGTAGTAGTTCACCTAATTAATGCGACAAAGTGTCGTGTATTTAAAGTTAAGTAAAAATGATTTCATTAATTTCGTAAATTCAAGTATAATTTTATTATGACAATGTATGTAGGTAGGTAGGTGATTGCCAGAAATAGTTGTTAGTTACAAACATACAGCTCTTATAGCCTATACTGCAGATAATTAAATTACCATTGCGATGTCAGGGTTTAGCGATATAACTTCACCTATTGTGTACCTATGAGTAGTGTGGCGTGTAAGCTTTAAGATTCATTTTGCGGAATATTGTAAACAACGACGTTAAAAACTGCGAGTAAGGTACGGAAAATAACATAAATGAGACCAAAACTGAATCCAATAACATTCCAAGACTCGATTATTATCACATATTTTGCCCCATCCATTATACAAAATGTAACTACCATCCAAAAACTCTTTTATTTTATCTACGTTAAATCAATAGTACAAATAAATATTTGAAAATCCGAACCATTTCGAAAGAAATATTATTATTGAGTCCGCATCATTATTCCGAAATTATGTTGCCGACCGTGAAAACTCCGATAAGTCGTTTCGCCGATGATCAATTTGACGAATAATTGTTTCAACATTTTTCATTTTTCCGACGTTTGTTTCTACGAGAAATCTTTTCACCGACAAGCAATTTTTTTTAATTAGGTTTTATTTTAGATTAAGACGGTGATATCAGTCGGACGGTTGGAGAGATGTTGATTGATTAGAGTACATTAAGGTAGAGTAAGATAGAGTCAGGTAGAGTTAGGTAGAGTGAGAAGTAGAGCAAAGTAGAGTCAATTAGCGTCAGTGGTAGAGCAAAGTAGGTTATGGTAGAGTCAAGTAGAGTCAGGTAGTCAGGTAGAGTTAGGGAAAGTCAGAGGTAGAGCAAGGGAGAGTCAGGTAGAGGTAGTTAGAGTCAGGCAAAGTCAGGTAGAGTTAGGAAGAGCTAGAGGTAAAGCAAGGTAGAGTTAGGTAAAGTCAGGTAGAGCTAGTAGAGTCAGAGGTGCAGCAAGGTAAAGTGAGGTAAAGTCAGGTAGAGGTAGGTAGAGTCAGGTAGAGTCAGTGGTAGAGGAAAGTAGAGTAAGGTAGAGTTAGGTTGAGTCAGGTAAAGTCAAATAGAGTCAGAGGTAGAGTAAGATAAATACTATACCACTGACTCTACTTGACTCTACTTTTCTCTACCTGACTTTACCTGACTCAACCTAACTCTACCTTACTCTACTTTGCTCTATAACTGACTCTACCTACCTCTACCTGACTCTACCTTACTCTACCTCTGACTCTACCTAACTCTACCTGACGTTACCTGACTCTACCTCTGACTCTACCTTGTTCTACCTCTGCCTCTTCCTTGCTCTACCTCTGACTCTTCCTAACTCTACCTTGCTCTACCTCTGCCTCTTCCTTGCTCTACCTCTGACTCTTCCTAACTCTACCTCTGACTCAACCTAACTTTACCTGACTCTATCTTAATGTACTGTACTCAATCAACACCTACCACTCCAACGGTCCGACTGGCATCACCGTCTTAATCTAAGAAAACCTAAATCTAAAATTGCTTGTCGGCGAAAAGATTTCTCGTAGAAACAAACTGTCGGAAAAATGAAAAATGTTGAAACAATTATTCGTCAAATTGATCATCGGCGAAACGACTTATCGGAGTTTTCACGGTCGGCAACATAATTTCGGAATAATGATGCGGACTCATTATTATTAGGTACGCAACACTTGAATGCAAAAGTTTCAAGTTTACGCTTCTTAGAATAGAATAGAATAGAGTAGAATATTATACTTTACTGCACACTAGAAACAATAGAATATGTAAATTCACAAAAAAAAAAGAACGAAAGTGTACTTACATGTAGGCGGTCTTATCAATTTCTACCAGGCAACCTTAGATTGAGGTGATAAAAAAAAAAAGTGAGTCGGGTACAGACCCGAACCAGCAAACAATATAAATTACTAATTGAGAAATGTTTAAGATATTGTACTTACTAATTACATACTACTTCTTAGTAATCGAACAAAATCTGCTAGAGTATAAAATCGTTTTGTTGCGGTCGATATAATTACAGCAGACACAAATTGAGAATGACAACAACCGCGCCGTAAGAAACATTGCGATGAAGAATATAATCCTCCGTTTAAAAAAAATACTGTAGTTCTTGGGTTAGAATTTTCATGTAATTGTAACGGTGTATAACGAGCCACGCAATCTAAGCCGGCGCCACAAAATGTACACAGGTAGGTATCGATTTTCAGAGCAATCTTACCAAAAAGTTAAATAGCGGCCAATAGGTATTCCTAGTTCTTATCATAGATTACTTGTGACAGTTACATTTTGCTGAAGGGTTTCGGCGAGTGAGCCGTTGAAAATAATTAGCTTTGTAATGGAACGTTAAATAAGTACTTTATATAAACAAAAAAAAAACACCAACTTCTAGAATAACATGAGATAGTGTTCAGGTAGGCGACATCTCTGTTGCTACGTTAGCTAGGTACTTATTTCTTTCAGACAACCCTTCGAACACAAGAAGTTAACGATTTGACGGGAAAAGGTTTTAATCCAGATAACCAGTAAATAGTTTCCATCCATTATCCAAAATTTTAAGGTTACCTACATAATAATAGTAGTTAAAAAAAGCCAACAACAGACTTGAATGTCCCAACAAAATCTTAGATTTCATAGTACATACCTACAGTACCTATTATTATTATTATTCGGAAAGTTTAGTGATTTACACTAATTACATAGTCAATAATAATACTATTTTTATTAGTGATACACTTATTAATTAAATAGGTTCTACTTTAAATTTTTAGATAATTACATCATTTTAAAATACATAACAGTAATGAGTTTAAAATTTGAAAGATTAAATAAATATTTAGATTTTCGTTACTTACATCGCACAGAAGCGGCTAAGCGGAATAGAATTAAATTTTGCATGTAGTATTAAAAATCGGATACTTTACTAATGTTATGTTCTGTTTTGTGCAAAAGTATTTAATTACCTACATTTCCTTTGGAGAAGAACACTCGAGGAGGAATTAATTTGAATTTGAATTACTGAGTTTGGGTACACATATGATTGTAATTATAAAGTACAGTACAGATAGTGGATTAGTCGTTAGCACGAGTTATTCTGGGAAATGTAACAAACGCCATGCGCTATTGGAAATGAGGTACGGACGGACACGCACGCGAAATACTTTCTTGAGGGAAGATCTAATGACACATCACTAGTACTCACTAGTAAGCATTCAGAATAACAATAGGCAAGATAGAAGTGCGCAGATTTTCCTAGCTCATCGAGTGAGGGTTCATCATCGTTTGAATAGCGGTTAGTGTAGTGATGTACTTTTCCGATTTTATAACTAATAGGCACATATTTATTTAGTTTCGAATTTATATAAATGAAACAAATGTCAATGTCTTAAGTTTGTCTGTCTAATTTATAACAAAAACAAAATGGTTTGTTTAAAATTTGCTTAAAATAGTTCATTTTGTTAAATTACACAATACAAAGGCCTTGTTGTGTAGCCACGTGAAGAAAACCGTAGTTAACCACGTACTACGTACGTTACGTATAAAATAAATACAAGAAAACCTAACTAAAGCAAGCATTATTCTGTGACTAAAGTAATTTTTTTTTTACAAAGACATTGAGCCCGATTTTACATAATATATTATTACACTTTAACTTGAATTTAAAAACCATATTATACCTATGTCCCTTTCATTCACGTTCTTAACAACGAAAATAAATTTATAAACAAGACTAAGAATTTTAACGGCCACGCCGGAGTTGATTCCAATAACAATATTAACAAGACAGACAATATTAGGGGTAAAGGATTCGTCACGTTTAAGAACTGACACTGTTAGTGTAATGTACAATTATTATTGAAAAATAATAATATAAAATAATACATAGTAATTAATTTCAGTCAATAAAGCCATAACTCAACAAAATATATAAAACATGAAAAAAAAGGACATATTAGATTAAACTATTAGACTACAAACAAACAATTATTACTCATATTTTATCATGTTAACAAGTCCCTACTCAAAATAACAATACGCGAAAATAGTTGTTCTGCTTATACCTACTCCGCGAAAGGAATATCTAAATTATCTAACATTATAAATATTCAAATTATTTCGCTTAGTAAAATATGTAAAAAAAAAATCATTGTACTCGTAAATTTAACATTTTGTTTTTGAATATTAATTGATTTGACAGTTGGAACAGTGAAATAATAAGATGAAAAGAAATAGATTACCTACTTATTAAAGTATATTGATGCCGGTTTAATTTTAGATATTTTACAATTTAAATTACATAGGTATCTCAATAGCGGCAGAATACTTTTTAATCAGGTTCTTTTCCTTGTGGCAAATACTGCTCATAATGGCAATCACAATGGTTCGAGGGAGCATCATAGTTAATATTACTTTTGGCGATTTGTTGTTGTAGATCAGTTGAGTTTTAGTCGAGTTGATAATTATAAGTATAGGTTGCGTTTAAGATCAATAGATATTTACCTACAAAACAGCTTTAGATGACAAAGTAATATTAGTAATTTGATGGTACTTTATATAAACTGCTTTAATCAAATCGATTTAATCTGCCGATCTAAGTATATATATAAATGTGTATATGTATGTATGTTGATCTATTTTTTATTTAGTTGGGCAACTTATTATGTTTTCTTTAAAACTTCCGATCCTAGTTACGTGCATTTAGAGTATCATTGTACATTGCCTATATCCTCATTTCTATTAATTAAATAGCGACTATTCAGTTGGTACTGAAACCAGATCAAGTAAATCTATTGCAATTAAGTAATCCAAAATTTTACACTGACACGGGTTACTCTGAGTGTTTGAGGAATACTCATCACATCATGATAGAATACACAAATTGAATAATTGTCTCGATATAACGTCATCGCGCGAGTTTATAATTTGCTAGATAAAAAAAAAGAGATTGTAACCATTTATAATTTTGGTTCTATGTAGAGAGGTTCTGGTATCTATGTAGGTTAAATAAAAACCAGCGAGATGTTTCCAGTTAATTAAAAAGATAAAATTATTGGAATATGATGTCATACCATACCTACAGATGTTTTCTAGGTCTTTACTAAATTTTAACCAACTAGGTTGTGGCTGAATTGGACAATCTATATAAGACTTGATACAATAATTTGTTAACGATGCAGTTGGGGATGTTTGGGCCGTCTTTTAGATGATGTGAAATCCATTAAATATTGGTAGCGATTCTGACTGTCATGCTCTAATCCTTACCTAATTCTTAAATCTCTTAAATTTAAGTTTAGAATTGCGATGTGCTATTCAGGGGAAACCATCCAACTAAATTTAACGCATTATTCTGATGTCTCTAACTTGCAAATGACAGATCTTAAATTGAGTTGGATCAGTGTTGCCAAAAAGAAAAAAAAAATCTTGTTTGATGATTGATTGATTGAAAATGGGCACATTATGAACTATTAACATTAAGAAGTTGTTTATCTGTGAAACTGACATGTGAAATAATTGCAGCAGTCCACAATTGTACATATAGTTAACAAGGTCTGGTTTTAAGTCTACTAGAAGTAAATTGAAGCTTTATAAGAAAGAGTATTTTGAACATATTAAAGTTTAATTTGATGTGATGAGGCTAGCAAACTATTGGTACATTATAGCTGAAGTATTGGCACAATGGTAATACATTTGTTGGCCTGAGGCTTGCAAACTATTAGTACATCGTAGCTAAAGTATTGGCACAATGATGATGGTTATGCTAGTCTCTTCTGAGCCGTTTACAATAAGCTAAAAAAATAGATTGTCATGCCATTGCCATTGTTAATGGACCGTTTTCAGTCGATGAAAAACTGATAGTTTGGACCGTTTTCAGTCGATGAAAAACTGATAATTTGGACCGTTTACAGTCGATGAAAAACTGTTAGTTATGGGCAATTTAAAGGCGATAAAAAATTGATGGTACAGTTAATGCGAAACTGAGACAGATATTTTCTATTTGGTTTTCATGATACTTCCACAAAATGTGACGTTGCCAGTCATTTAAGAATTGAGACCGATATTCTACATTCAGTTTTACATGTCAGTCCCACAAAATATGAGTTTTGTATGTAAGTTACAGCAAATGGACGCACAATTTCAATAAGTGCATTCAGTTATCAAAATAAAAAGTTGAAATATTCGTTGCAAACCTATACGCATTAAAAGTTTTTGAATAGTAATGATGACAATTTGTTTGCAGGAACAACTTAACTGCGAGCGTGACCAGAGAAGATGAAGCAAGGATACCTTTAATGTATTATTATGTTGTCTTTACCGGAAAATAGTTCTAATTTACCTATTTAAATAGTAAGTGATGTAATGACCAAAAGTAAAAATTAATTAGCAGAATGAAATTAGATTTTGCCAGTACCTATGTATAAAAAATAATAAACAAATAATGATAATAATTACAATTTAACGTGACGTACATTATAAATATAAATGATTTGTGTGGTACCAAATCTTGTCAGGATGGACGAGTTGTTATAATTATTATCAGTATTGAAGTGTTATTTAAACAAATATTTAGTTATTGATACCATTTAAATGATTTGATGCAAGTTTACTAGCTAAATGTATCTCTAAAATGTAATAGTTATGACCAACGGTTGTGATTACCCTCATTTAAAAAGTTATCGGGGGTATAAATACGGAAACTGCTGGTCATGACTCTCAGTTCCTGTCTGATCGAGTTGTAGGGCGTTACTATGCCCGAGAGGCTACCGAAATCCGTTACAAAAGATAAGTGTTAAGATTTAATAAAATATTACTGTTAAAACTGTTCTAAAAGTAATTATTTTTAAGATAAGTTCACGTGTTAAAGCTAGATTATTTTTAAAGCTTAAATATAATGCAATACGACAATAAATGAGAAGTTTGCCATGTTTTTATGATTTTTATTTAATTATATTCCTAAAAGTACAAGATTCCAAGTAATTAATAGTTTATTAGGATTGTTAATTGAAACAATTTTAGATGGCTCCTGACCACTCTTTATTAATATATGGAATTCTAAAGTGGCTGCATCAAAATATTAAATGTGAACAAGTTCCATCGCAACGAAGCTTGCACGGAGCCAAGATCGCGACAAGCATATTGAAGGCTGACGGGCCTTGAATAATTTAAATGATAATATTACACGTTAACCTTGTAAAGGAACCATGTTTTTTTTAAACGCGTGCCGCCTATGTATATATTCTTTATTGCACAATTTAACAAAAGGGTGATTCTTATATTACTAGTTTACAAAGGCGAGCTTATCTCTATAAGAGATCTCTTCCAGCCAACCAACACAGTGGTGGAAAAGGAGAATGCGGAGTAGACATAGGAAAGTGCAAAATATCTACATAAAATACATACATAAACAATAAGTCTATACTATTACATATACATACATACATAAATAAATATATTAGAAATACGTACAAATACATAAATAATACATACATATTTATAAATTATACGACAAACAAGTTAAATTTGGGATAGTTTGTGTCTTTAAAGGTTATTGATCTAAACTGTACCTTAAATTAAATCGCTATTTGTGAATCCACAAAACAAGCTTAATTTAGTTTAGAACTTAATGGGTGTCGTACCTTATACCTTTGAACGAGCAATAATCATACTAGTCATATTAGTATTATAAAGAGGAAAGATTTATATATTTTTGTGTGTATGTTTGTAATGAATAAACTAAAAAACTACTGAACCGATGTCGAAAATTCTTTCACCATTGGATTTCACATGAGTTAATTCATTACAAACACACACACACACACGCAAATACAAATCTTTCCTCTTTATAATATTAGTATGATTAAATGATTATTTTGATTATATTACTCTACTAGCGACCCGCCCCGGCTCCGCACGGGAACGTGGTTATTGTGTATCCTTAGGTAAGCGTAGTTTTAAATATTTAAGCATACATAGGGATTAGGGACAGAGAAAGCGACTTTATTTTATACTATTACTCTATGACCGTACCTTATAAGGATGTCCAGATAGCACTATTCGTTTAATTATAAGCCTGTCTGGATTGCAAGACAACAAGACCCCTGATGCTATAAACTGCAATTTGGTGTTCTTTTTCTCCTGCAAACAAAATTAGTAAGTCATCAATATGCAAAATGGGTACAACATTATAATATTTAATTATTTACATTTAAAGTATGTACAGTAGGCAACACATGCGGCACCTTGAGAGTCCCCGTATTACGTAGCGGTAGGGGTGAATGTCGTAGTGCGAATGCCCAACCGCATGTGCTGGCTCCTGTACAAAGCGACTTGTTTGTAACAAAACACAACTGGATTTAGAGGTATAAATATATTTTTTGTTATTGTAATAATACATTTTGTTATATTTATTTTATAATATTTCGTATGTTTTCAATGATACTTTGTATTTACCTAATGCAAATAATAAACTAAAATCAATCAATAGGGTATTAGCAAAATAATGTATGGAAATACTTAGAAATACGAATGAATACTAATAACAAGCTCACTATAATTAAAAGTTAGAAAAATAGCATGTTACGAAATCACAAGACAAGAGTTATGTAATAATAAATTTTGCTGACAGGGTGTTCAGTTTGTAGCCAGATTAGAAATGACAAGATATTTGAATTTTGAAATCAGTATAAAGAGTAGTAGTAGTAATTTGTAGTTTTGTGTACAATTTGGGGCCTTTTTTTTTGTTACGGTTGGACTTTTATCAATTTAAACCCAACATAAAGAGATGTTTATTAGACAGCTGATGTTTATAATCAATTTACCTTGAAACATAGCACGGATGACGGACTGAACTGTATGGGGGCGTAGAAGCTTGCTACGCAAGTTGTTGCTGGTTGGAAGAAACGCTCGTACTGAAAACAAAAACAATCCTTTCAAGGTAAGGTCGATGACCAACTTTATAGACCTTAGTATCAAGAGTTATTTATAACAAACACACTTTGGGGTAGTCTTTTTGGGGTAGTCTTCCACTCCCCCGCAAGTCCGCTGAAGCTTGATCCGTCGTACTTTTTCGACTCAAGCATAGGTCAATAAAAAAAAAGGCAAACACACACACTCTCTCTCTCTCTCAAACACACACACACATACATACACATATACACACGCACATTTTCCAGACATTTTCACCACTTAGGCACGTGATATTCTTTACGTTATATTTTTATATATTTTAAAACTAACACATAATTTGATGTATGAAAGAAATTTCACTTGCCTGTTAGTTTAAGATAAATTTATGTGGATCTAAATAAATAATTTTTAATTTTGATTTTTTTTATTGAGACGCCATTAAACTTGCCTATGACATTATTTCAAGGTCATGTAGTTAACCTTTTCGTCCCAAACTAAAAAAATCTTTACTTATATTTGAAAAGTGATAGTAGCGCTTTCTCGATTGAATGGATTTTAATGTTAGATAAGGATTTGTATTGTCCTCTGGTAAAAAGTTGCTTATAAAATACCTCTTAAATAAATCTATGAACCTGCATTTTTTTCTTAGAAACAATACCTTTCCGCGATAAAAACTAGCCTATTTCTTAATCTTGGGTACAAACTACTCCATTTCAAATTTCACACAAATCAATTCAGTAGTTAAGACGTAAAAGTAAAACAAACGTACAGACAGCTCATGTTATTGATGGAATTATTTTGGTTTCGCGTGTTTAAAAAAGTATGTCCACAAACATTATTTCTTATATCAATATTGTCATTTTTTTACCTGACCTTGTGTTTGTATGGTTTTTTTCCTGTTATCACGTGCGAAATGAGTTTCCCTGTTATTTTCCTTTAAAATTGCGCCTGTTATGATTTCCTCATATAGGTCGTCGCCTCCACAAGACACTTCAATTACGAACATAAACAATGTCTTATCAAAGGTGATAGCAGGCTAATGCAGGTTACACAATCACTATTATACACTACATACGCACCACACAATGCAAACCCCCGCCACAAATCCGTTACTTGATCCTTTCAACAGCTAGAAAAGAGCTGATAATCTTCAAATGGCTGAAGATATTTTCTTGGATCATAGCTAAGAACACTCTCGATTGTGTCAGCTTGCAAACAAAAAAAACTAGATCAAAATCGGAGCATCCGTTTAGGAGCTACGATGCCACAGACAGACAGACAGACACACACGTCAAACTTATAACACCCCTCTTTTTTGTCGGGGGTTGAAAATGTAATAAATATAAATATGTAAGAACATCTCACACACGTCCATCTAACCCCAAACAGCTAATATACATACATATTATATACTAGCTTTTCGCCCCGCGGTTCCGCCTATTTGAATAAGTTTTCCCGTGGTAATGAGTTATTTTCCCGCGGTAAAAAGTGGCCTATGTTTTAATCCAGGGTGTCAGCTAACTCCATACCAAAATTTATTAAAATCGCTCAAGCCGTTTAGACGTGAATACACAGACACACACTCACAAACTTTTGCCTTTATAATATTAGTATACTAGCGACCCGCCCTGGCTCCGCACGGGAAAATGGTTACTGTGGGTTATTCTTGAGTATATTATGCATGTATTATAGATATAAACCTTCCTCTTGAATCACTCAATCTATTTAAAAAAACCGCATCAAAATCCGTTGCGTAGTTTTAAAGATTTAAGCGTACAAAGGGACATAGGGACAGAGAAAGCGACTTTGTTTTATACTATGTAGTGATACAACATCCAGTCAAGATGAACACAATTGCTCATCACTCGAATTTTTGCCCTGGGCGGAAATCGAACCCGCGACCCTGTGCTTCGAAGGCAGACGTACTACCAACTACACTACGGGGCTGCTAGTATGTATTCACACGTTTTTCCTGGAAGCTCTTTAAAACAATCTCGTTGTTTTTGAACGAGTCATTACGTACGTAAACACTGTCAGCTTATTAAATATGATTGCAGCCATTTGCAGCTAATGCAGCTTATAAATACGTAAATAACATCATACATAGTAGATATTCTGTGGTAAAAGCGTTTCAAGACATCCGTAAAGCGGGCACTACACTCTCGACAAAACTAGACGAGACATGGCCAATACGAGAGTGTAGAGGGAGTATTGGCCTATATTGGAGATGTCTCGTCTATATTGGCCGTCTATCCGTCCCGTGTCGGTACATCAAAGGAGTTTTGTGTATAGGCAAAACTATCGCTCCAGATTCTCGATGCCCCTGGTGCCAGTTGGCTAACAGTCGCCGAAGTGAGCGCACGTTATTTAATTATTTTACCGTTCTGCTACACTTTTTCCAGCGTCTTTTAATTAAGTACTTTTCATTCAGGGATGTCTAAATAGTTATGTACCTATTAATAATCCTACTAATATTAAAACGCGAAAGTTTGTTAGTAGGTATAGATGTATGTTTGCATTGTACTCTTTCTTAGTTTAACATGAAGAAAAATAATTAAATAGGTATATGAGCCTTAAACAGATTTTTTTAAATTAATAGTTATATATATCAATTTTGGTTATTTTCATGAAATTCATTTCAAAAGTAAGAGATTCTCAGTTTCCTCTTAAGAAATATTTAGTAATTAGTTGTAACCACCGATTTGCATTCGTATCTGGAGAGTTATATTATATATAATACGCTGCAGCGAATATTACAGTAGCGGCACATGACGCCCACCCCGTACGATAGCCTATTGTCAACTGAGCGAATGGAGAATGTGGAGTAGCGGTCTCGTGTGAACGCCAATGTCTCGTGTTTCGACAAAAGTTTGGCCTCTCGACAAAACTGGAGTGTGTAGAGCGGGCTTTACACAATAATAATTTATTACTCGCTGAGTAGACATTAGCACAGACTCCCGTCTATTTCAGTAGGCTTACTACGTAAGAAGCGACAAGCTCGAGAAGCTGTCAAACGCGACATAGTGACATTAGAGCCATAGTAGTTCTGTCAATATGTCGCGTTTGACAGCTTCTCGAGCCTGTTGCTTCTTACGTGGTAAGCCCACAGGCACCAGTTTACACAAGTACCTTGACTACTTTCAGCAGTGGCGAAGGGTGAAATTATGGCAAAGGTAAGCCGCCACTTCAAAATAAAACAAAATTCTTACCTTCCGCAACTGCCTATACACTCGTACTTTGTCATGTTTAGATGTCGCATAACTGAAGTTTAAATGCCTAAATTCACTGTACCCACTCACAGAACAAAATTAACATTATAAATTTCCAAATTGATTAAAAATAACAGCAAATTAACACTAAACAACCATAGAAAATTATCAAAACAAAGAAGCAAACACACGATTAAAATGGCGGACACGTAGGTACTAGCCATAATTAGCCATTATTATTTCCGAATTGTTTTTGCAAGCAAACACGCCTAAATGAAAAGGTGCGGTTCGCGGTACTTCTTACTATCACAATACTACTCTTTAAATTAGCATTATTTTAACCGTATAAACTTGCTAGTAAAAAACGTCTGATTCGCGATGTATTTTCTTTTACATCTATGATTTTTCAATTAGCGGGATTAGCACTTTCTTATTCGTTTCGCATAAGGCGTTAGAAAAGGAGAACAAAAGGGAAGCTAATCCGCTGCAGCCTACCTCACTTGAAAAAGCGCGCGATTATTACTATAAGAGTGTAAGGGACGGAGCGAGGTGGATACACGTGGCAACGTAGCATAGTCCATGTATGCATTGTTTTCTTAGACCATGCAACGTAGCAAAAAGGGAAGCCGGGATTCATCGGCTTACCAAAGGCGAGCGTGCTAAGGTGGCGCGGTCAATGACCGCCGACCGGTCATATTATGGTTGGGCGATTTAATAATAATAAACTTATTGGTTTTTTGTTACGGCTAGGCATATTTTCTATAATATTAATATTATGCTTCGAGCGTATAAAATCTATTATAATTATGAATAATATGAAATGAAATGAAATGAAATGAAATGAAATGAAATGAAATGAAATGAAATGAAATCATTTATTTTAACTTTTGGACACTTTTTTGGACACTTAGTTAAGTCAAATAAAATTACATTTAGTGGCGAGTTCAGCAAAGCAAAATGTGCGGTCTTTTGTGGAGAAGAGCTCGCCGAATAAACTCCACAAGCGTCGCATCTTTTAAAAATTATATTTTTTTTTAATATGTAAATTATAGGTACAATATATCTTAATAAATTAAATTATATTAATAGCCAACTCAAGCAACCTCATTCCCAAGGAGATTCGTCTTCTAAATAATCAGATATCTTGTAATATGCATTTTTAATCAATTTTTGCTTAACTACAACTTTAAACTTATCTAAGGGTAAGTTTTGTATAATAGTAGGAATCTTATTGTAAAAGCGTATACAGTCGCCCTTAAAACAATGTTTTATTTTCTGCAATCGACTAATGTGAGATGCCAATTTGTCTTTATTTCTAGTATTAAGAGCATGTCGATCACTATTCTTTGCAAATTTTGTTATATTTTTTTTTACATGTAATAAATTGTGGTAAATGTACTCCGATACTAATGTTAAAATATTAATTTCCTGAAATTTTTCCCTAAGTGACACTCTAGACCTTAATTTATAAATTGCACGAACAGCCCGTTTCTGCAGCGTAAATATATTATTTGCATTTGCAGCATGTCCCCATAGAAGAATTCCATAGGTCATCAAGCTATGAAAATAACTAAAATACACTAATCTAGCCGTATCTACATCAGTAAGAGCTCTAATTCGTTTAACTGCATACGCCGCTGAACTCAGTTTGTTCGACAATTTATTTATGTGAGGATCCCATTGCAGTTTGGCATCCAAAGTAATTCCAAGAAATACAGCAGAGTCCACAAGGTCCACTCTCTGTCCCTTTATTATTATATCAGTTGCTACTGGAGTAACATTTGGTAATACAAATTTAAGGCATTTTGTTTTATTTTCATTGAGTAATAGATTATTTACCGTAAACCAGTTAACTACATCATGGATAGCATTGTTTACGTCGTCATAAACTAATTGTTGTCTTTTAACTTTAAAAATTAAAGAAGTATCGTCGGCAAACAGTACCAACCCATGTTTTTCTTTTATAAGATATGGCAAATCATTAATATACACTAAAAACAAAAAAGGACCAAGAATGGAACCCTGCGGGACGCCCATTTTTATCTTAGATCCAGGCGATCTTTTCCCATTAACATCGACCAAATGGAATCTATTCGTAAGATATGATTCAAGAAGATCGAGCGCCCGGTTTTTTACACCGTAATGATTTAGTTTCCTGACCAGAGTGCTATGATCGACACAGTCAAAAGCCTTGGATAAATCACAAAAAATGCCAATGGCATCCATTGAATCTTCCCAGGCATCAAAAATTTTAGTAATGAGCTCAACGCCTGCGTCAGCAGTTGAGCGACCCCGAGTAAATCCAAATTGATTTACGTGCATTAAATTATTTCTATAAAAATAACCCTGCAACTGATTAAGAATAAGTTTTTCAAATATTTTACTAAGTGTCGGCAGTATAGATATAGGTCTAAAATTGGTGGGGTCTGTTGTACTGCCGGCTTTGAATAAGGGTATGACTTTACTCAGTTTCATCAGGTCAGAATCATCATGAATGTATTAATGTATGTTGGATCGGATTTTCAAAAGGTAAGCCGATGGGAATCGGCTTATTGGACCCTTCGCCACTGCTACTTTGTAAGTTGATTAAAATCTCCTGTATTACGCTTAATTTAAGGTCTATGTGAAGAAGAACCTAAATAAAATTATTATTTATTTATTTTTTCTTTGGTCAGGCCACAGAATAAACAATAGTACAAGGTACAGAAGGCGCACTCTCTGATAGCAAACGTGCGAATTTAATTCTAGCTACCACGCCACTAACGTTCAAATTACATTGAACGCGTCGAACGTGACCCTGGCTATAATAGCCTACCGTTTGTCGTTGCGCTCGTATTAAAGCAAAATGTACCTTAAGACCGCGCCGCGAGAGTCCGTATTGCCACAGAATAAATAATAGCGTCTATAATAATAGGTCAGGCTTTAAATACTCGACCTACCTTATGCTTACTCCCATTAGTGTGTTGACTGAAGATGGGGTTGACGATGAATCTGCGGTACCCAACTTGGAATATGAGCCGCTCCTTGCTCTTGATTGGTTCGTCGCTAGCGCCGGTTCTCTTCAGCGCCACGTTCATTAGCGACATCTTGTGTTCGTGCGGCAGTAACCCGAATACGGAGAGGGGCGCGCCGCCATTGGCCGAGTTGAAACTCTTCCACAGATCTTGACGTACGTTTTTCACGTGGATTGTTATGTAGAAGCCGTACTGCGAAAAGGAAATTCTACTTAACCTTTTAACCGCCATGGTCTGAAATATAAGACTTACCAAATCGAGCTCACAACGCCGCCGTCCCATAAATAAGACTTATGTTTTGACTGATTGATATAGATTTTGTTTCTATGGCTGGCGGTGGGAGCAAGTTCTTAGAAAATATGCTTGGCGGGTAAAAGGTTAAAGAAAGTATTATTTAGTATATTTTTTAACTTTAGGATATTTACATCATTTAGTTAAGTCAGTTACATTTTTTTGGCGATTTCATAAATTTGGAGGAGAACTCGCCGGAAGAAACTCCACACGCGTTGCATCTTTTCAAAATATATTTACAAAATTATAAATTATTATTTTATACAATTTGATTAATATAACAAAGTCGTCATGTCAGAAGCCAGAGACAGCTCAATAATGAGGGATTTTAATTTTGACAGTTCTAAAAACAAAAAAAGGTTTCACTAAGGTCATAAGAGATTGCGCTGCACTAACTCTTACGTCAAATAAAATACACGAGCTTAAAGGTAGGAAAAGAAATCACAAAATTTTGTCGCTACTGATAACAGTAATTAACACTTTATTTTTCGCATTGTCAAATAGCCTATTAAAGAATGTAGCATTAGTGTTACCATATTGATGAGGCTGTCTTCATTATCTTTGAACACTCTCCTGCGCGTGCGGTCGTAGTTCTCGAACTGGAAGATGCGCGCGAAATCCGCGGGAAGGTTCTCCTTGGGGTCCCACGGAGACGTCCTGTTACAATCAATACAATACATACAGTCCGTCCAAATAGAGTAGAAATTAAAAAGTAGCAACACCATAGTGTCGTCCCTTTCCAGCCAAGTAATGGTGAAAATAAGACGACACTACGGTGTTGCTACTTTTTCATTTCTACTCTTTTTAGACGGACTATACTTATATAACACTAAATTAAAAAAATTAGTAACCCCCGACACAAAACCTTTACATGATCCTTTCAACAACTAGAAAAGAGCTGATAATCTTCAAATGGCTGAAGATATTTTCTTGGATCATAGCTAAGAAAAGAACACTCTCGATTGTTACACCTTGCAAAAAAAACTAGATCAAAATCGGCGCATCCGTTTAGGAGCTACGATGCCACAGACAGACAGACAGACAGACACACACGTCAAACTTATAACACCCCTCTTTGTCGTCGGGGGTTAATAAATATACAACATCCATCCATATACAGGGCAAACACAATAGGGAATATGTACGATTTTTTAAATTGTTTTAAACGTTTCTACGAGTTATTCCATTACCAAAAAATATATAACAAACACATCCAAAATATAAATCACTCTATAATCTTCAATTTTTGGGCGATTTAAATGCGGCCATTTTGGCGCGCCTGTGTGACGTCACACGTCAGATGATACACGAGCCAGTGTGGCCAGTGACCAATAGTCAAAAGTAAAACCTGACCAAAGAAATAAAAAACCTGCTCTGGGGGCGCCACGTCTATATTTTTACGAATGTTGCCATATTCGTAAAAATATAGACGTGGCGCCGGGGGTTAATAAATATACACGAATATGGCAACAATTTCCCTTATAAAATTAGTTCCATTGAAATTCCGCAATATGGCGAGGTTTCTTATTTCTCAACCCCCCTACTATGTAAGTAGCGACAGGCTCGAGAAGCCATAGGGATATAGGGACAGAGAAAGCGACTTTGTTTTATACTATGTAGTGATATTGACCTGAATGACTCGAGTCCCCTGTATCTCGTGAACCTCTCCCTCGCAGGCTGCTCCTGCGGCGTGTCCACCTCGTCGGGGAACTGCTGGTCTTCTTTAGCCGCCTGTAGCTTCTGCAGCATCGAGTGTTCTTTATACTATGTAGTGATATTGACCTGAATGACTCGAGTCCCCTGTATCTCGTGAACCTCTCCCTCGCAGGCTGCTCCTGCGGCGTGTCCACCTCATCAGGGAACTGCTGGTCTTCTTTAGCCGCCTGTAGCTTCTGCAGCATGGAGTGTTCTTCGTGAGCGTCTATCGTCGCGTCGTATCTACGGAAACGAAATTAACCACCTTAGTAGTTCATTACTTTTTCAACAGATGTCGTCGGTTAGCGTACATATCAATTGGTAGTGCGCCTGTACCACTGGGCGGTCACTCCATAGAGAAAACGCGTTTTGACAAGCTACTTCTTTTTGAACATCAACTACAATTCAATGGCGCTAGGCGCTATGTAAAACACCCCCGAACACCACCGGCGGAGTCCCGCGGCGCCTGCGGGGTGCGGGGCGTGGGGCGCTATATCGGGCAGAAACTCATTTTGGCGCGGGGGGGGGGGGTGAGTGTCCTTTCTGCACGGGTTAGTACTATTATTTTCTTCTGTGCCTGTACGGTCCGGATAGCCAAGGAGATGAGGGTTCAATCGCTTCAAATAAAAATATATAATTAACCACCTTTATTCATGAACTAGCTTTCTGCCTTGCGCCTCTGCCCGCGTTAACCCTATAAAAGGCACAATAACTCCACAAAATGAATTCGTTTTCGACTTTATGTTGAGGGTATAAGGTTAAAATTAAGGTGGCAATATAGTAGCCACTGCCTTGTAAAGGTTTAACAGATTTTTCCCGTGGGAATGAGGAATTTTCCCGCGGTGTCGGTTAACGATCTAGAGATAACCTATTGGGGTACTCGATGAGGTAGGTACTTAGGCCCCCGGCTCCCGCACTATATAGTACTATTATTATCTGTGCAGTGGTCTCACTTGTCGTCCGTGGGTCCGACGTCGGACTCTGTGACGCTCTCGAAGTCGTCGTCCCCTCCCTCTTCCCCTCCCCGTTCCGAATCGTCCTCCTCACACGACATAAAGTCCTCATTCTCTTTGTCGTCGTCAGAATCCTGGAAATTTTAAGAATATATGTGACGTTCCACGTGAAACGGTACCTTATGGCGGGTTTAATTTAGTACGTACTTATATAATCTTTTTGGATTTGAAAAGCTTAAGAGCTGCTGATTACAGGGATATGCATGCATAACTCAATACCGACCATAAGGTCCCTTTGGACTTTAAGGAACATTTTCTTTTTTTTTTCTTTCTGCCTTTGGGGCTCTTCCGCATAATAAATATATTTTTTTAAAGATAAAAATTCGTCTTTTTTCGTTATGCCAATTTATTACCCTGCTTGTGATAGTCCAATACCGGACATAATAAGCCATTTACCACATTGCATGTTTTCTTCACATTTTCTGTTCAGCCATTTAGACGTGAAATCGTAACAGACAGTCTAAAGATCCTTAAACATTAATAATACTATTCTATTATTTCGGAACTTAGGTATGAACATATTGAACATCGATATACACATTTCCATAAGTTTATTTATTTCTTAAATTAGTCCACTGGTATCTATATCGATAACAATCAACTATAATAGTCTCTAATAATACAAACTTCACCAGATTTAATGACTTGATTTATTTTGTTTTTACAGTTAAGATTTGTGTTTAAAATAAAAGTATTTATTACTGAGTAAATTAATAAAACAATGTTAGTTTTTTGATAGTTTAAATTACCTCACTGCCGCTTCCTTCCCCTGATATTTCTCCCTCGGCATCAGACTCCACAATCCAGGCTGCTTGGTAGTCCGACCAGCCTTTAGGGACCTTCTTCACTTTCTTCTTCTTCGTCTGAAAACAAACACACAAGACCTGACTCGTAAATGTGCGTAAATTTAAAAAGGCGTAAATTTATTCATCATCATTATAGATCACTGCTGAGCAAAGCCTAAAGGCTTCCAGCAACCCTTACTAGGTTGTCGGTCTACCTTCAGTAACATCTTTAAGACACTCAGAAAAAGATCCGAGTTAGGCCCAGTTCTAAGTCAGGAAAATGCTACATAGTGCAATTTTACAATACAAAAAAAATATGTTCAAGATAATGTTATAATAACATATGGAATATAATATACCTCAGCATTAGCTGATTCAATTTCTTCTTCAGTGGGCCAAGTTTGTTCAGCATCCATAGGGTCTGGAACGTTCTCAGATTGTAAACTCTCCTGTTTAACTGGGTCAGCCACTTGCAACACCGACACTTTAATTGCTTCAGCCTCCATTGAATCACCTTTACCATTCTCTTTCCTATTCTCACATAAGTTTAACGGGTGAGGATCGTCTAAGCCATCAATTTGTGACATTTGGAAGTCACCTAGACCAGTAATATGAACTAAACCGTTGACATTCAGTGGCATACCACGTAAGTATCCACTGACTTTCAGAGTACCACAATCTCCTTCTGAATCTGCTACGTATTCTACCTCTTCAGCAAGCATGTACGGTCTTTTTTCTCTATGATGAATTATGTTACGTTTCTGATTTCCAATACGACGCAACAAATTTAAGCCATCGGAACTCTTGTCTAGTTGCATGACCTTTTCCTCTGGCAACCACTTCGAGACCAACTTTTGGACATTCTGTTTTTCAGATGTACGTTTTTTTGGGTGAACTCCTTCTATGTCCATAGCGACTACTACTGGAGTGGGCATGCCTTGTGCCATAGATAAAGCTAAGACTTTTTCTCCCCATTCGTCAACGGGTTCATCTAATGCTGAACTGATAAAGAGGGCAGTGTCTGCTATTTTCAGAGCATCAAGCAAAGCAAACTCGTTGTCAACTTCTGGACAAATGAAGGAGAAGCGTTGCTTGAAGTTTGGTAACCTGAAACATTTAATTATAATTGATTTAAGTTTTGGGTATTTCCTTGCAGTGAGTTTTAACTTATAAATAAAAATAGTATTTAAAAAAATTACAATATTGTACAATATGAAAGTTACATTATTTATTTTGTAGTCTGTCATTATAAACTCTCCAGTTTTAAAGTTGTCAAACTTTAAACTTCTTTTGATTTAATTTTTAATGTATGAGACCCACTCTCCCCAAAGCTATTCTCAGCTGTGTTGGAATCAATCTTCAGAAATATTGAATGGGAAAATATGGGGCTAAATATAGACGGATGCATACTTACACATTTACGCTTTGCAGACGATATTGTGCTATTTGCAAAAACACCAGATGATCTACACAAAATGATAACTGAATTGGCATCAGAAAGTGCAAAAGCAGGACTGAAACTAAATCCAGACAAAACTAAAATAATGACTAATGGGGAACAAAGTACTATGAATGTTGACGGGACAGAGATTGAATATGTGGAAGAGTACATATATCTTGGACAGTTAATGGCACCAAAACATAACATAAATAGAGAAATAGAAAGAAGGATAGCAAACAGCTGGAAGAGATATTGGAGCATGAAAGAGGTCATGAAAGACAAAAACTTACACATATCAACCAAAAGTAAACTTTTTAACACCTGCATTTTACCAGTCATGATGTATGGAAGTCAGACATGGGCCGTAACAAAATCCTCCATCAATAAACTAGCCACTTGCCAACATGCGATGGAACGAAGCATGCTTAGCATCAAAAAAGCTGACAGACTAAAATGCAGCCAAAAGACCAAGGTACAGGACATAACTCTTAAAATTAAAAGGCTCAAGTGGAAATGGTCAGGCCACATGGTGAGGGGTAAGGATAAGTGGAGCAAGTCGATAACCCAGTGGTACCCAAGAGAGGGGCGTAGAAAGAGAGGCAGGCCCCAAAAAAGATGGGATGATGACCTGAGCCAAGTCGCGGGGAAACTGTGGAGTAGGGTTGCCATGGACAGGCAGGAGTGGGGGAGATTGGAGGAGGCCTTTGCCCAAGGGCAAACGAACTTGCAGAAGCTTGGGAAACAAGACATTTTAGAATTTTAGAATAATCATTTATCATTTATAACTAATACATAAAATGTTGTAATGTTTTGTAAGCTTTGTAAGTTACGAAATAAAGGCTATTTTTATTTTATTTATTTTATAATGTATTCTGTTAATAATATTAACAATAACAATATGCACAAATAAATAAACATTACCCAATATGCAAAATTCCTCTATCAGCTTCAGTAACAACAGCACCCTCATTACAAGTCTTCAAAATGGCCAATGCGGAGTTGACGTCCAACTGAGCATTCAGCGGTACCACGCAGATGAGGAACGGAGGGTTTCTAGTGCCCCCCAAGGCCCTCTTCTTGGCCAATACTTCTTCCCTCTTGTTCTTGCGAAGTTGGAGAGCCTGGTGACGACGCTCATCTTTTTTCAACTCTCGACGGTTGCGGCGAACGAATTCTTTCACATTTACTTTTCCTGTAATTAAAATACTGACATTTCAAATAGACTATAATTAAATATAGTCCATGTGCACAAAAAAAATCATACACATACCTATACCTACGTACGAAACTGAGTGAATGAAAAGGCGGTTTTATTGCTGGTAACCGATTTATTCCAAAGGAAAAAAGTTGACTCTTTAAAGCTTTGAATAATACAACCTTTTTAGATAGAATGATTTTCGTAATTTACTCTCTCAAATGGAGAATTAGAGACCAAACGAAAGACCTTTAGTTGGCCCATACAACGACGTTGAAAACCACAAAGTGAAGTTGGTAAGTCCTGAGACCAAATCTTTGATTATAAAAGATAAAAAGTCTAACCTTTAACGGCTGCGGATATCCCTCGTTTAGAACGATGACGAGACTTGTGAACTTTGTTGCTCTGCTTCAGACTACCAGCACGGTGAGCTTGCTGCATTTTTATGTTTTCTCCTCATAAAACTAAACAGAATTTTAATTTATACGAATCAAAACAAACGCACATGGAAACTCTCTATCATTTTGATGGGACTGTTTATTTTTATCAAATTAACTATTATAGGTAATTACTTAAACACAAAAGGCTTGTGCAATTTGTATAGCGTTGTCTCTTTCAAAACCATTTGTTTCGAGCCACCAATGTGCAACAAAAGCGCATTATATGACAGCTAGTAGCCAGTGTTGCTATAAAAAAAACTACTCTGGAGAGTTTTCAATAAATTTAGAGTACTAATAAAAAAAATCGTGAATTCTGTTACGTACGTACGCCAGGCAAAAAAAATAAATAATTTACGAATAATATTTCTTTTTTCGTAAATAAATTTCTTTTTACAATGCACATTATTGCAAATGATTTTTTAATTATAACAACATGTTAATTAAATAACGTAAAACCTCTCACGCACGTGATAAGATAACTCAGCTCATGAAATTGTCCGGAAATTGTTTTATGAAATTGCATTTTATTTTCCTTTTAATAAAAGAACGGATTTTTTATTGTGTTTTTTATCATTAATTTAACTTTAAATAGAAAAAACCTAACTTAAGTTTTTGTTGTTTTAAATATTTATTTGATTGAACTCATTGACTTCCATTTATTTTCATTAAAAAACTGGTTAAAGTAGTTTTAAACATTGATGTTACTGTTATTTTCAACAATTAATAAAAAAACGTTGTTTTATTTCAAACCGTTATAAACATGGGTTTTAAAAGAACTTGTTTTATTCATGCCAACCCTGCCTGCCAGCTTATCAATGTGTATTTAAAGTAAAAAAAAAATACTGTCAGTATTAAGCGGGCACTACACTCTCGACAAAACCCGAGAGCCGAAAGAGACGAGGTTATGCGTTAGAATGAGATGCAAATACACCGCGCTCACTCTTGCGCATAAGTGCGTCCCTCGTATTGGCCATGTCTCGTCTAGTTTTGTGGAGAGTGTAGTGCGGCTTTTAAGCCGGCACTACACTCTCGACAAAACCCGAGAGCCGAAAGGAACGAGGTTATGCGTTAGAATGAGATGCAAATACACCGCGCTCACTCTTGCGCATAACTGCGTCCCTCGTATTCGCCATTGTCTCGTCTAGTTTTGTGGAGAGTGTAGTGTAGTGCGGCTTTTAGGCGCTGTCTATTTTGGAGTTATCCATCATACATACATAGCCGTGTCAATGTGTGCGTGAGTTGTTCACCCATCATATTTAGTAAAATGTTAACGAAGAGTTAAGAGGAAGTTTCCTTTATATGGACGTGTATTCCGTTAGTTTAATGTTAGCAGTCTTATAATACAAGTGAATCAGCGTTATGCGATTCGATTTGAATTGCATTTTATTGTTTTAAGTATTACTGGCCTTGGGCCCTGCAGCACCGCTCGCGTCAATAATTTTTCCCGTAAGAATGAAGAATTTTCCCGCGGTAAAAGATAGCCTATGTCCTTCTTCAAGGTCTATTCTATCTTTATACCAAGTTTCTTTTTTGAGCTATTTCTTTGATAAACATTTGGCAAAAGGTCTATTCTATCTTTATACCAAGTTTCTATCGGTTCTATAGTTTCGGAGCCTATTTAATGCATGTATGTTTGTACACAAACAAATCTTTTCTCTTTATTATTAGTACAGATAGAGTACATATAGATTGGAGCAAAAGTCACTGTTATATTCTGTGCTCAATAGAGCAAAAATTTTTTTGTGGCACTAGATTTATTATTTGTATGGCTTATTATTATTATAATAATTACTATTCGTCGAAAGAGTACATTATATACGCAGAAAACGTAATATTTGCATGGCAACATTTTTCTCTTCCACCGAAAAAGTATGTTTGAGTTTGAATAACAATTTGTTGGTGAATCGATCGATCGATTGCGAAAATATCATTTTGTTTTGCTTGTGTGAAGTTGTGTGTGCCTTCTTGCTTGCCTACATTTCTTATTTATCAAAAAATATGAACGCAGTAAAAATAAATATATTTTTAAAAATTGCAACATTATACACGCCAACATCACTGGTCACGTGACATGACGTTGTGGACGTGTCATTTGCAGACAGCTCGTTGGCGGTGTTGCGCAGGGCACATTTTGTAAAAAGTCGTATTGGAGTGTTACTAATGAACAAAAGTTGAATGGTTTTAGTCGGTTTAAGGAGTTAATAATATAGTTAGGGTAGTGAAATCTCAATAAATCAAAATGGGAAGTGAGTATCCTTGTTATATTTCGTTATAAAGTGCCATTTCTGTATGTACACGTATTAGCAGTTTTAGTTGAGATTATGGGCACGGTTCCTACATTTCTGTGATAAACGTGTATTATAATGTGTCTTTTTTTCCTTTCCAGTCAAATTCCTCGAAGTTATAAAACCCTTTTGCAGCATATTGCCTGAAATAGCGAAACCAGAAAGGAAGGTAAGTCTACCTTTCTCGGATAATTTCTTACAGTTTTATTGTTATACCTAGCATTTAGCAATGTTATTCTAGTTGTCCAAGTCATTACTTACATTTTAAGATCTTATTTGAGCTATTTCTTTGATAAACATTTGGTGAAAGTTCATGTCTAACCTTAAAATGATTTTAGGGTGAGTAACTGTAAATGTCCAACTAAGCAACATTTTAGTGTATAAACTTTATTTCTGACTGATTTTTTTTCTTTCAGATCCAGTTTCGGGAGAAAGTGCTATGGACAGCTATTACTCTATTTATTTTCTTAGTATGCTGTCAGGTATGTCTATTCATCAGGTTAAATTATTTTTTATACATATTTCTAATCTTAATTCCTACTACTAATACTTTTTTTATGTACTAGAATATATCACCCATATGTTACATTAGCTAATTAACATCATAAGTGTATGATACTTGTAGCTACATTAGTGAAAGGCAGTCATTTTTTACATATTTTCATTCTCAGTAGTAAATAATATAAAATAAGAGAACATCAGATACACAGATAGTATATTTTTATTTTATAATATGTAGATAATCCCATATTATAAGTTTAATTATGTCTGATAAAAATTCCAAAGTTATCAAAATGTGTACCATTGTAGTCAAAACTAATACTCTGCAGAGGCATGTAAAAGTTACTATGAAGTGAATCTATAATTTAATTTACAAATAAAAAAAATGTTTCCTTCACCAAACAATTTAAAGTTTTTGCTTATTGGTATATGAAGAGATCTTTTTGTATTATCTAATGCAATTTTTAATATTAAGAAATAGTACATAAAAGAGCATAATTAAATTAGTGATGAATTAACTAAAAGGCTATAAATGGTAAGGGAAAGCAAAAAAAAATCCTTATTCTAATTTAATCATAATACTCTTACTTAATAATATTTGAACAATATAGTACTTTCTCACATAGATCCTATTCCTTATAGAATAATATGATAAAAGTATATAAACTCAATAAGCACATGAACAGGATGGGCTTATCAGAAAACCCTTACTGCTTATTCTGTGCTCATCAAGAGCAAACCCAGCTTCTTCAAAGCTGTCGGTTTGGAAGAGGCTATGTAGCCTACGAGGGTTGACTATCATAGATCCACCATGGATTGCAGTAGTCTTGGGTATTTAGTGCCCTTCCGTCTCCATCCAAATCATAATCATAAGTATATAGTTTTACATTGATATTATTCCTTCTAGATTCCCCTGTTTGGCATCATGTCTTCGGACAGTGCCGATCCATTCTACTGGATCCGTGTGATCCTCGCGTCCAACAGAGGAACGCTCATGGAACTCGGTATCTCCCCCATCGTGACCTCAGGCCTGATCATGCAGCTGCTAGCTGGCGCTAAGATCATTGAAGTCGGTGACACTCCAAAAGACAGAGCTCTCTTCAACGGTGCACAGAAATGTGAGTTTATGAATTAACTGACATATTTATGTAGTTTTTTTTTATGTCTAATAATAGGCTACAAGGGGCAAATGATTCTGACTTGACAAAACCAATTTTTTAACAAACAAATCAAGTCCCCTCTCACTCTTTCTAACAAAAGTTCTACTTCAAGACACTAAACCCCTTTAACCATCTATGAAATTGTAGTACTTATATATGTATTTTATGTATTGTACATAAAATATGTCACACAGTTAAAATTGTTAAACATATTGTGATACCTAGTGTGCACAACTCTGATGATAATGTAGATTAAAACTATACTAGATCAGTTGATCATCTTAATACCCGTTGTTTGTTTGTGTATCTGTTTCTTGCGTTGTATGTATTTAGTTTTAAGTTACAAAAATATAAATCCAATTTTAGTAGGGGGCGAAGTGCCAATGTTTCTACATTCTGCAGGCAAATTGCCAGTAAAATAAAATATCTATAATCTCTTTACATTACCTCTGAAGTGCTTCTGACTACTTGTTGAATGACTATGTAATAAACTGGAAATAGGTACCTAAGGTTATTTTTATAGACATTGAATGTTCTTAGATTAAATCATGGAAGCTTCAAAAAGTGAAAGTTTTATTAGCTCAGTACTGCCTTAAAGTACATTACTTTCTCTTTCATAATAAAGATTAAGAAAAGGATTACTCCCATTCTCATTATTACAAATGAAAGAACTAGCATTTACTATTATAGATAAACTAGCTTTCCGCCCCGTTAACAGGTTTTCCCGCGGGTAAGAAGTATTTTCCCGCGGTAAAAAGTAGCCTATGTGTTAGTTATTCTGATGTATAATAAGCTATATTATTCTAAAGTTTCATTAAAATCCGTCCAGTAGTTCCAGAGATTAGTGTGTTCAAACAGACAGACGAATTTTTTTTTCAAAACTTGTATTTTTGTGTACAGCTACAATCAGTTTTTTGAAAAACAATTCAATGTACAGATACGCCGATTCTTCAGTTTTATTATAGCTTATAGATTATAAAAATCTATACGAAGGAAGTTGCAAGCAAAAGCTATTACACATGCCAGGAGTGTGTACAATGTACAGAAACCAGCACATGCGGCTGGACATTCGCACTATGAAATTCACCCCTACCGGTACGGAATACGGCGCTCTCAAGGTCAACATGTCCAGCCGCATGTGCTGCCTACTGTACATGTATATCAACTATGCGACTCTTCTTGTTTTGTATTCTGTGTGTGAGTGGAAAGAGAGAAAAAAAGAATATTTATTGTCATACATAAATATACCTACTTTAATCATTAAACATAATATGAAAAAAAAACACAGTTGCCCCACATATTGTTGTAAAATGGATGCCCAAATGAAAGGAGCGAATAATTGATACGTCTTTATTGTGGATCGATCGGAAGCGAACAAGGAGGTGGCCCCGCAGCCTAGCCCTATATAACAGTATACATCTATTTAACTATTAGCGACATCTGTCAATACTGTCTTGAACTAGTTTATCAATGATATATTGACAATGACAAACTCTAAAGGTAACGTCTTGAATGATTAACAAGCCATCTAGTTCGGTCAATTTCGTCTAGATGGCGCTGTGTTTAACAATTGTCTTATACCCTCATTGTTCCCCAGTGTTCGGTATGGTGATAACGGTGGGTCAAGCGATCGTGTACGTAATGACGGGCATGTACGGAGAGCCTAGCGAGATCGGCGCGGGAGTGTGCCTTCTCATCATCATCCAGCTGTTCGTGGCCGGGCTCATCGTCTTACTGCTGGATGAGCTTCTGCAGAAAGGTGAGTGGAAGAGCCAAATAGGGAATGTGCATGTGACTTCAAAAAGAACGAAATATATTTTTTTGTAATCTTTATTCTTACACAAACATAACCATACAATTATTTTTTAATTATCAAAAATCGGCTATTTTAAAATTCCCTCTTAAACCAAAACGAATTCTATTCTATTGGTGGTGAAAGAAAACGTAACGTCAATGCCCTTTCGACATACTATTATATAATTTAATTAAAATTCGATTTTGTTACTCTTTGAAACATTGTACTAGGATCGATTTAATCATCTAGTTAGTATATTTTCCTTCACTACATAGTATAAAACAAAGTCGCTTTTTCTGTCCCTATGTCCCTCCCTTTGTACGCTTAAATCTTTAAAACTACGCAACGGATTTTGATGCGTTTTTTTTTAATAGATAGAGTGATTCAAGAGGAAGGTTTATATGTATAAAACATGCATAATATGCGTAAAGATAACCCACAATACTGCCGTCATAAGAAATAAAGACGCATCTACACTGAGCTTCAATCAGAGAAAAAAAATGTTTTGTGTTGCCTAAATATAAAAATTCGCTGCTTGTAAGATAATAAAAAAACACTAAATTTAGAAATTCAATAATGCGTGTGTAAACTATATCTTTCACGTTGTAAATAAAAAGTATGAATAAATTATTTTTTTATAGTGAATATTAGACATTTTCCTTTTCTTCCTAGTAAAAAAAATATTAAAAAAATCGTAATACTACAATGAAAAGTCGCATCTGGCTAGACGCGACTTTTCAACTTAGTATCTCTACAATTTTTTCTAAGAACTTGAAAAATACTTGCCTAAAAACGAAGCCTAAAAACATCTCTAAAGGCATGCAAAAGGCAGACTAAGTTTGCATTTCCATGTTGATTGAATACTTATAATATAATAACGCCGAGTACTTCCCATAGTGAGCCGACATCCTTGATCCATGACAATTCATTAGATTTTTTTTTTTCAAATATCTAACGGATGTAGGTAAACCTATCGGGTATCCCCTTCGACGGTCTGGAGGCAACCACTGAGCATACAATCACCTCGTTTTGACAAATCGCTCCCCCTGCCAGCCCTGGCCACTAACCAATACTAAGTAGAATAGACGCGACTGCCACATGCGTCTGAGTTGGTAGTGGTTATACTACGATGAAAAGTCGCATCTACGCAGAAGCGTCTTTTCTATTTAGTGGTGGTAATGTCATATTGCAGATCCGTCTTATTTCACTATGGTTATATAGGGCTGTATTCCATTTCGTAAAATAATGAAAATTCTGGTAGATGCGTCTTTTTTTGCTGATTCCGAATATATATGTAACTCAATTTCGAAAAAAATTGTAGATGCGTCTTTTTTTCTTATGACGGCAGAATAACCATTTTCCCGTGCGGAGCCGGGGCGGGTCGCTAGTTCTTAATAATCATGTTCCGAAATATGTTTGAAATTAGTTCTGTTGAAGCATAATATGATTTAATTAATCAAACAAACAATAGTAATAAAGTGCTATGAACAAAAGGAAATTGTCACATCTGTTATTTTGAAAAACTTAACAAAGACATTAAAAACTTCACTTTTAACCCTTCAAAGAAAAATGCAAACATGATGACAAAATGTCATGAATGATTAACAAATTTGTATTGTATAGTATTGTAATATTATGTTGTTTTGTCCCAGGTTACGGTCTTGGATCTGGTATATCACTGTTCATTGCCACCAACATCTGTGAGACTATCGTCTGGAAGGCATTCTCCCCTGCCACTGTCAATACTGGTAAGTTCCTTGGACAAATTATTCTTTTTTATGTTGAGTTGCAGCTTATTTTGTACATTAATAAAATGAATAAATGAGGGAAGATCAGCTAAAACTCACAGCTGGTCCTTTTTGGAGAAGAGGCGCGAGAGATCAATGGAGAGCAATGGAAATCGTTGGAGGAGGCCTATGCCAGAAGGCACACTGAGCTGAGAGATATATTATATATATTAAAAATTGAGCTCAGGACAAAAGGGCTCAATCAATATTGATCGACTGATTGAAAATTAATAAATAAATAAACTCAGCACTAAGTCATCGTTGCCGAAATTATCAGTTTGGTCTTCTTGTACTTATAAATGACTTATGTACTGTAAAATCATAGATCCTCGGTGCCAAGTGGCTAGGGCCGTTCACTTCCATACGGAAATTCGTGAATTCAAGCCTCGGCACTTACCAATGTGTTTTTGATTTTCGAATTTATATGTACGTTTATTCGCCGCTCTTACGGTGAAGGAAAACATACAAGTCAATGGCGCTAGACGCTATGTAAAACAGAGTTTTACGCGGGAATCGAGAGGAAATGGCGGGTTCATTGTTTCGTCCTTTTTAAAATTAGTTTTTCATGGTAATTGTGGTGTTAATATGGTGGAATTAGTGCGATATGTGAACTATTCAATGAAAGTGAGAACTAATGAGTGGTTAGCTGTTTCTGGTTTGATACCCCGCGTTAAACTTCAGTATCATTGGAATGTAAGAACCATTCAGTTGCATTTCAATGATCCCGTAACAAGAAATGAAACTACTGAAGAGAAACAAGAAGTGTTTGTGATACTGGACCAAATAAGACTTGGCCTAAAGGTCTTGAAACCAGGCCATAAATTAAACCAAAAAAAAAAAAAAAATCTTACGGTGAAGGAAAACATACAAGTCAATGGCGCTAGACGCTATGTAAAACACCCCCGAACACCCCTGGTAGAGTCTCGCGGTGCCTGCGGGGTGCGGGGCGTGGGGCGCTATATCGGGCGGGGAACTCATTTTAGCGCGGGGGGGGGGGTGAGTGTCCTTTCTGTACGGGTTATTATATTACTATTATTTTCTTCTGTGACTTAAGCGTGTTTTTCTAGTGTTTTTGAAACTATTAATTATTTGTATGATGATCATGGTCCAAGAAAACAAGGTCTTGCAATTAGACCAAGTTGCTGACACGAGCCTACGTCATTTCTACGTCATTCATATTCATCCTTGTCGAATGCGTGTAATAGACAAGGATGAACAGCGCAAAATGACGTAGGCTCGTGTCAGTCACGTAATCTAATTACAAGACCTTGTTTTCGAAAATGAAAATGAAATAATTATGTTTTATTCGAAGTAAGATTTTACAAATCACTTTTCGACGTCGAGGCGGGTTCACAATTTGGCTGTCTTCTGTGGAGAAGAACCCGCCGGAAGAAACTCCACAGGCGTTGCATCTTTTCAAACTATTTTACAAAAAATATTATTTTATACAATTTGATTCATATAACAAAGAGTGCAAACGAAGTATGCAATTAGAGGAAGGCAACCAGTCAAAGTGCCTTTCTTGGACCTTTTAGATGATTATATGATTTGTGTTTGCCCCAGGTCGCGGCACAGAGTTCGAGGGTGCAGTGATAGCGTTGTTCCACCTGCTAGCGACCAGACCTGACAAAGTGCGCGCGCTCCGGGAGGCCTTCTACCGACAGAACCTACCCAACCTGATGAACCTACTCGCCACTGTACTCGTCTTTGCTATCGTCATATACTTCCAGGTCAGATATTTGATCACTGTGTTTATTTTACAGGAGATATCACTATTTTAGGAATGTAACTGGTTTCTTATGTGCAGCTCTTTGTACACACCATGGTATAATAATTACTAGCGACCCGCCCCGGCTCCGCACGGGAAAATGGTTATTGTGGGTTATCCTTAAGTATATTATGCATGTATTATACATATAAACCTTCCTCTTGAATCACTCTATCTATTAAAAAAAACCGCATCCAAATCCGTTGCGCAGTTTTAAAGATTTAAGCATACATAGGGACAGAGAAAGCGACGCCTCGGGAATATTTTTCGTTCCCACAAGAAAATCTGTTAACGCGGGTGGAGCCGCGACGCTTAATAAATAATTTTTGAAGGATATTTTTGTATTTTTAGGGCTTCCGAGTGGACCTGCCTATCAAGTCGGCGCGCTACCGCGGCCAGTACTCGTCGTACCCCATCAAGCTGTTCTACACCTCCAACATCCCCATCATCCTGCAGTCGGCGCTCGTCTCCAACCTCTACGTCATCTCACAGGTCAGTACTATACTAACAGTACCCCATCAAGCTGTTCTACCTCCAACATCCCCATCATCCTGCAGTCGGCGCTCGTCTCCAACCTCTACGTCATCTCACAGGTCAGTACTATACTAACAGTACCCCATCAAGCTGTTCTACCTCCAACATCCCCATCATCCTGCAGTCGGCGCTCGTCCCAACCTCTACGTCATCTCACAGGTCAGTACTATACTAACAGTACCCCATCAAGCTGTTCTACCTCCAACATCCCCATCATCCTGCAGTCGGCGCTCGTCTCCAACCTCTACGTCATCTCACAGGTCAGTACTATACTAACAGTACCCCATGAAGCTGTTGTACCTCCAACATCCCCATCATCCTGCAGTCGGCGCTCGTTTCGAACCTCTACGTCATCTCACAGGTCAGCCTTCTTGTAACTATTTACAAATATAGACACTCGAGGGTGTACCGATTACCGCTAACTGCCGCCAGTAGGGTTACTACGTAAGAAGCGACAAGCTCGAGAAGCTGTCAAACGCGACAGTGACATTAGAGCCATAGTATTTCTGTCAATATGTCGCGTTTGACAGTTTCTCGAGATTGTCGCTTCTTACGTGTAGTAAGAGTACATAATGTAGATAGTAGCGAGCCAGCGCTCTCTTTAGTTATTTTCGTAAAACCATAGACTTACAAGAACGTCGGTGGCCAAGTGACCTGAGGGGCTACTCTTGACGGCGATTCCGATCCGTCAACATTGAAATTGGGCGTTTCGTACTTTCGAATGCCACACTAGCGCCACCTTGGTTTCATATTGGGCGAACATTGAGTGAACTAAATGAAATCGGACATTTGTCAACTCTTGGCAGGCAGATTTTCAAGAGACTCTTGAAATTAATATCGCTCCCGATTTCAACCCAATGCAATACCAAAGTCAATTTTAGGCTATTCTTTTCAAGACCCAGGCCCGTTGACTTTCATTGGAAGTTCGCGCGTTCAAAGCTTCAGCAAATGTGTTTTGAAGATTCGAATTCATATGTACGTTTATTCGACGCTCTTACGGTGAAGGAAAACATCGTGAGGAAACCTGCACACACATGAAAAGTAATTGAAGGGTTGTGTGTGAGTAAAGTTGGCCAACCCGCACTGGGCTAGCGTGGTCGACTAAGGCCTATTCACCCTGATTTCGGGGTAAGGTCGAAACCCTCGGTGGGGACATAAGACCCGAGTTCACCAACAGATATAACCAAGATATGTTTAAACAACCATTTTTAATTTTCGTCTTTAGTGGTCAAAGTCTACCGGAGAGGAATCATTCAATACGTTTCTATAGAAACAGATAAGATGTGTTATGGTATAGATAGATAGGATTTGTATGAATGTTTGTTGATGCATGACTGAGACAAGGCCAATTGCATATTCACAGAGGATTAAATATCCGTATATATAAATAACTGTCTTCATTATTAGCATCTACTGAGTAAAGTTAGCTGTGTCTCAATATGAGAGACTCTACGTCTTTTTTCTAATGCCGGGATCACTAGGCGCCCATATAAACAAAAACCGCTTATAAGAAATGTATAATTTAGCTTTTTGTGTACAATAAAAATAAAATCCGTCGACATTGAGATCGGGCGTTTCGTACTCTCGAATGCCACACTAGCGCCACCTTGGTTACATATTGGGTGAACTAAATGAAATCTTATTGGCGGGCAGATTTTCAAGAGCAGCGGTCTAAAATTGACTTTGGTATTTCGAAATTCAAAAAATTCAAATTTTAATGTTTTATTCGAAGTAAGATTTTACAAATCACTTTTCGACGTCGAGGCGAGTTCACAATTTGGCTGTCTTCTGTGGAGAAAAACTCGCATTGGGTTGAAATCGGGATCGATATTATTTTCAAGAGTAAAGTCCCTGTAGTAAATCAATGTTTGGCCACGATTGACAGTAAGATATTTGTCCACAGATGTTAGCAGTAAAGTTCAGCGGTAACTTCCTGGTGAACTTACTAGGAGTGTGGGCGGATGTGGGCGGTGGCGGCCCGGCGCGCGCCTACCCCGTGGGCGGCCTGTGCTACTACTTCAGTCCCCCGGAGTCGCTCGCGCACATAGCCCACGACCCGTTGCATGCGGTCTTGTACATCATCTTCATGCTGGGGTCCTGTGCCTTCTTCTCCAAGACCTGGATTGACGTGTCTGGGTCGTCGGCTAAGGATGTAAGTTTTGATTATGTTTTAGATAATATTTTGTAGGTATTTGGTACTTAAATGATTTTCTTTCTTTTTCAATTTTTTTTCTTTTTTTGAATTGACCTATGCTTGAGTCGAAAAAGTACGACGGATCAAGCTTCACCGGACTTGCGGGGGAGCGGAAGACTACCCCAAAAAAAGTCATGTACCAACGCGTCTAGGGGCGGCTCGAGGGAGCCTCGGACCACGGCCTAGCGCGTTGATACTGAAAAACATCGTGAAGGAGACGACGCCTGAGGGGCTCCGTCTCTGGCTATCAATTTTGATTTTGGTTCTGGCCGCGCCCCCGCCGGCGGGTATGGGCATTGTTACCAGTAGGCTTGGGTTGCATTCCGTCGCTTCGGGCGTAGTTGTTTGGTTAAAGTTTAACCCGTTTGAGTTGCAACCGAGCCACTGAACGATCGAGTTGTTTTTATAACCTCAAATATTTGACGAGAGAAAATTCTTCTCCTGTCTCAATTTTTTTCCACTTTTATATACATCACAGACGTAGGTGATATACAAATTTAACAAAATTATTATAAAGTAACTACGAAACAAAATGGCGGACTTTCCGAGTCGTTTTGATTTTGGCACCAATTGCAAGCTTTAAACGTCAAATTAGGGTATTTGTAACCTGAAGGGTTTAAAAGCCTATCGAAACTATAAGCGTCATTTCCCACCAGGTGGCGAAACAGCTGAAAGAACAACAGATGGTGATGCGCGGCCACCGCGACAACTCCATGATCCACGAGCTCAACCGCTACATCCCCACCGCGGCCGCCTTCGGGGGGCTCTGCATCGGAGCCCTGTCCGTGCTGGCTGACTTCCTCGGCGCCATCGGCTCCGGAACCGGTATACTCCTCGCCGTCACCATCATCTACCAGTACTTCGAGATCTTCGTCAAAGAACAGGCGGAAATGGGCGGAATGAGCACGCTACTGTTCTAGTCTATTCTCCCGCTACCATAGACTAGAATTTTGTTTCTGTTCTAATGCTGTCGTCAGCGGCGATATAGTAATATTGATGGAACGGTTTTGTTAGGGTTGTGTCTAATGTCTTTGTTGATGTTGTTTCTTACTGTGTTTATATTTTCCATTGTCTGTTTCTGTATTTTATTGTAGCCTGTGATTTTGTATTTGCGAAAAAATTACGTGGTTTGTCAGGTAGGAACTCCTTTTTCGAAAGGATATTAAAGTCTTCAAAACTAATATTGCACGCACGAAGCGTTTCTTATTCTTGCATGATACAAAATTGCTTTTTCCTTTCAATTCAACCCTAACATACTACTGAAATGATTCCAGTGTAAACTGATGAATTATAGAACAGGATCACATACAGGAAATATCATTTTAACCTCAAATTTATAGCTATAAGAGATTTTAAGTAACAATTTCTTGGACAATGTTTACTCAGTTGTGTAGTTTCAGTTGCTCTATAGTCGCTGATTATAGGCTTTGGTAGATGATTCCAGTTGCTTGTCACAGGAGCATGAGTTGTCACTTGTGAGGCGGCGTCGTAGCGTGTGTGGGCGTGAGTGGGTTATGTGTTATTTATATGAGATGAACTTTATAATAAAATAATTTACGACAAGTACACAGTGTTTTTATCGCTAACCTAGATAACGCTATCGGTCGAAGTTATTGATTACTATAACTAATTCAATGTTTAATTTAATGTAAAATACGTCATTAACCTTGGCCGATGTTTTAAAATTGTATATTTGAACTTCTAAAAGAACGGTGAATATTTTTTATTTAATTGTTTGTAGTTTTATAATTTATTTAAGTTAACGATCCGACTTTGTTAAGGCTACTTACAAAACTTATATACATTTTAAGTTCTTGTTGGAAACGAACATTCTGTAAAAGACGTACCTAGAAACATAAAGCGTGTGTATATTTTGTGTTGTGAATTATGTTGTTTATTTGAGCACAAGCGTTCTGGTAATCAGAACGTTTATGTGTATACTTAGTTCAATTATTTTTCGCATGACACAGTAAATAAATTTAAGAACAAACGAGCATTTATTATTTTTAAGTTGCTATTTTTTATATAAGTAGCTTTCCGCCGCGGCTCCGCCCGCGTTTGCAGTTTTTCCCGCGGTAAAAGAAAGCGTATGTTACTCAGGGTGAAGGTAGCTTTCTAATGGTGAAAGATTTTTTGAAATCGGTTCAGTAGTTCTTGAGTTTATTCGTTACAAACACACACATACAAAATACAAATCTTTCCTCTTTATCTTTATAATATTGGTATGTTAAGTAATGCTTTTTTTAGGGTGAAATCATATTAAACTAAAAACAGAACTTTACTGATAATCATAATTTTATTCCTCTTGCTATACATGCAAAAAAATACAGAGACGAGAAAACACGATTTCACAAACTAAAATAATAATAAGTAAATGGTAACAACTTTATGTACAAACAAAAACGAACAATACGTACTGTTTCATACATTTCCTTTTTATTTGAAGCAGAATTTACAGGCAGCAGTCACAATTGGTTTTGCTATGAAAAGCCTGACCAGATAAATAAAAATCCCTCCACATTTCGGAATTTTGTAGAAATAATTTAATGATGGAAATGTTGCCATAAACATAAAAGTATACATGTGGCGACTCCAGAACGGGTTTTTTATTTTTCTGGTCAGAAGGTAAATTGGATAGACATGGAGAAATAAGGGATATTCCCAGGCCTATTAGGATCACTTCACACCATCAATGCAAAGCGATGTAACGCGACAAGATTTCAAAATAGTGATGCAGCGCAACTTTTACTTACTGAACAAAAAGCGCCTCATCTGTGACTAACATCCGTTTGCACTAAACTTGTCTTAGGCTTTTCGTAGTTAAGACTTAAGCTAACAAAAGCTTAAAAATATAATTGGGCTCATAAAGGTAGACAGAAACGAAGCAGTTTAAAAAAGTCTGAAGAGTACTAGCTAGCAAACAAAATTTTCACCAAATCTCACCTAAATGCTTTGGGCATCAACATATTTAAGCAATTCTTAAGTTTAGCGCAAACGGATGTATAATGCAGGACCGTGTCCAAGAGTTTTCTAACCTGCGTTTAGTTTACCAAGGCTGGAGAGTAAGATGCATTGATTTTGGATTACAAACAGGTCCTATAGTTGCTAGCAGCTATACGATAGGCATCACAGTGTCGCATCGCTTTTATTTGCCTTTTCAAGCATGATTGCGTCGCGCTCTTTCGTTGGTGTGAACTGACCCTTAGTCAAATGCGTTACGTACTGAGACGACCTTCCCAATGTTTTTATCAATTAAGTATATTATTATTACCAATGATTTAAGTCACTACGAGGGGGTAAAAGTGATTAATAAATCTATTGGAAAATAATCTCTAGAATGTTGGAGCCATTCAAGATAATTCTCAAAATATTAATGGGAAAGCGACTATAAGCTTAATCGGCTCGGCTGAACATATTGCGATAAAAAAATATCAGTTTGGCGATGTGGAATGATATAAAAGTGGGACAGTACCTCATTGCAATGAAGCTAGTGAAATTGGTATTTAGGGGGCCACATAGGCCGAAGCTGTAAAAAGCCTTGGACTGTGGCGACTGATGTGATGT